>VWYE01020333.1:19174-111351 GCA_013398995.1 Alaudala cheleensis
ATAATTACTGGTTGTGCTTTCTGAAGATAAACAATTTGTCAGTTTTTTTTTTTTTTTTAAATTGTACATAACTACTGCGTTTAGGATATTCATGCCTGTAGTCAATTACCAGGTCACTATTCTGAAACCTTGAGCAAATCACAAAGCCCAGAGGACTATTTTCTTTGAGGTTCTCTTTTGTCCATATTTCTCTTTTTTCTCTAAGTAGCTGCCTGTGCTGAATGTACCTTCAAGGACTTTGCTATGCATAGAAGCACTGGATGTCTTTCATCTAGTAAAAAAAAATAATCATAAAGCTCCTTACTTTTACAGAAATGTGACTCTAAAATGACTTCACATTCTTACGACGTATTTCACTCAGAAAGAACAACACTCCCCTCCCCTGTCCCTGCTCCCCTCACTCCCCCTAAAAGTAAACCAAACTAAACTCTAACAACTAAATTATCTATTGAAAGAACACATTTCTTGTGTTGGGTTTTACAGTTGACATTTTTGATGCCAGTTCTGATATTTAAGCATTGACTAGCTGTGCCTACACTATTGGGTGTTACCCCTGCTGTGTGTTCAGTCACCCCTGCTAAGTACAGATGCTAGCTGTGTCCTAGTTATGGGGCACATGTACCACATTGTTGCTGCAGTACTGGTCTTCAGACATTCAGAGAGGGATTTAGTAAACTACAGATTCTTATAGGCCAGGATTTGTTTGTTTCCCTCTCAAAGAATCTGGGCATCTGAAGAGGAACAGGAAGAAATAACAGATTCAGACACAGCTCAGTTGTGAATTCACCCACTCCCAGGGATGCAAACATGAAAAGCATCTGTCAACACTGTAAAAATGAAGGACAAACACAGAAACTTTGTCTGCCTCTAAATTTCTCCTGAGGAAAAACAATCAATGCGAAAACTGGAGGCCTGGATAAATAGGCTACTGCCCAGGAAAACACTAATGGATAAGAAACTGAATTGTCACTGCACCAGATTGGAATTTAAACCTTTCAGTTCCTAAGCAACTTGTCCCTGTAAAAAAAGAGGAGAGATGACAATGTGAATTACTTGTGCTTCGTCAGAAAGCATAATGTTTGTCTCTTTATCAAATTGTTCTGGTTTCTTTTACTGATGTTCAATGCCAGAGAGCAACAATGGGAGAGTCAAAATTACTCCTCAGCTCTGTGAGCAGTATATTTACAGTGAGCATCTCTCCTATGAGAGTTTAACAGGAAAGGAAACTGATTTGATGAGATTCTGAGATCAATTCTGCAGTACAGCCAGATACAAGGCAATGTGAATAGGAAACATTTTTTCTACAATTTCACCTGTCAGAGATGAATAATTGTTCTGTTCAAGTAGAGAAATGTAGGCAAGACAGACAACTATTTGCCAGTGTGAACAGACCATACAGATACAAAAAGGATGGTGATTAATCAGTTTAAAGATTATTCAGATTTAAAGATTTCAAAGTTTTTAATTTCCTACCTGAAGTAGGGTAAATATGCTGAAATGAAACTTCAGTCTATAAACTCCAGCAAGAAGATCAGGGACAAACCTAATTAGCATCAGAATGAAGCATTTTAAAAAATTCTGAGCACTTTAGTAAGTGATGCTGATTAGTCATCAAATTGTGCTGTCCTCCTTTAAGACTTCATTCAATACATTCAAATAAGTTCTCAGTTTTAAGAATGTGTATTTTCCTACTCCTACTTAGAAAATAGCTTAATGCTTGTCAACATTCCTTTTTTAAGTCAATAACATGCTTGAGTGCTTCACCAGAATTCAAACTTAATTTGAATACATGTATGGTAAGAGCCAACAAATCTATATACTGATACTAAGCCACTGGAAATAACAAATTTTCAATAAAAATTATGCAGCTACAAAAAGGCATGCTATGTTTTATATAGGTCTAGGAATATAGCCCCTTAAAATCTGTATGCTAATAGCTGCGTACTTAATTTTGGTTTGAATTTCTGCTGTGCCTTATATTCAAACAATATCTCTCTTTCATTGTGGAAATATAACATTTGAAAGAAATAATTCTGAAATTAGATTTCCACAGTATTTCCATTTCACAGAAGATTTTGACAAATAACTTATGTCAAGTTCTTTTCTTTTTTTTTTTTTTGAAAATACATCCTCTAAAAAAAATATTTTGTGATTCTCTCATGTCTATTATTTTGTAAAAACATTTTAATCCAGAAGTCATTTATCTGCATTTTGGTATATTTGTTGAACTATAACAGTGTCAAAATTTGCAAAATTCTTCACATTTCCAGAAGTCGTGAAGTCAAGTTGATGTGAGGGAGTGCAATTTCCATAAATTTAAGTTATTCTGAGTGGTTTTACTAGCTATTCAAAAAAAAAACGAGATTTAATACCTTTATTTAAGGCTCTTCAGACAAAAGCACATGAGAAATGACTAATTATTAAGGAATATATAAAATATAATTAAAAACATGCCTAAGTCAGAGCTGATCACTGGATCCAGTTCAAACAAGTAAGCAAATGTAGTCTTGCAATATAACTAGATCTTTACTTTTTATCCTCTGTGTGTTAGTTGTCCATCATAGAAATGTATAAAAATAAAGTAACTAAGAATAAATATACTTTTCTGCCATGCAAAGCAGCTAATTACATACATATCTGAGAGGTGCTCATTTGTTATGATGGGAAAATATTTAAGTATACAATGAAAGAAATATGTATGAATATATAGGTAGATCAAATGTATTAGCTAAATCTGTATTACCATTTCCCAGTCACTAGAAACCAATTGTCTATAATGTTCAGTTGCTAGGATAGTCCCTGGCATAGTTTTGCCTGGACTAAGGGTGAGGGATTCAGACTGGCTGGACACCAGATGTAAACCAAAGCTTCCCCCTCCTCAACTCAATAGGGGAGAAAACTTGCAGTGAAAGACTTGTGGGTTGATACAAGGACAGGGAGAAATATCACTCACCAATTACTGGCTTGCCTTAAACTTCATCCTGGGCTTCAGGAATGTGGGATCCATACCACAGGATCCCAATCTCCACAAATCTCTCCAACAGGAATCTTTCCCGCAGGCTGCAGTTCTTCAACAACTTCCATGTGGTGCAGACCTTTAGGAACAGGCTGTTCTAGTATGAGTCTCCATGGGGTCACAAGTATTGCCAGCAAACCTGCTCCAGCATGATCTTCTCCCCTCATGGGGCCCCAGGTCCTGCCAGGAACATTCTCCACTCACTATGACTTTCCCATGGGATCACAGACTCACTCCCTTGGGCATCCACCTACTCCGGTGTTGGATCCTTCACAGGCTGTAGGTGGATCTCTGCAGCTGGACCCCCCACAGGCCACAGGAGGACCACATGTTTCACCATGGGCTTCACCACAGGCTGCATGGGAATCTTGGCTCCAGCAAGTGGATCATAAGCTCCTTCTCCTTGTCTATAGACCTGGGTACCTGCTGAGCTGTTTCTCTCATGAATTCTCACTCCTCTTTCAGGCTGCTTTTTTGCTCTTCACACAGTAACTTTTCCTCCTTCTTAACTCTGATATCCCAAAGGTACTACCACCACCACTGATGGGCTCAGCCTTGGCCAGTGGTGGATCCATCTTGGAGCTGGCTGGCAGTGGCTCTGTTGAACATGGAGAAATCTTCTGGCAGCTTCTCACAGAAGACACCCCTGAAGCCCACCCCCGCTCACATCAAAACCTTTCCATATAAACCAATACACCAAGAAACACTTTTCAGAATTACTTCCAAGTGTGTTCTGGGAGATACCGTAGAAGAAGGAGGATTCTTAATTAGAATGTGGCCATGCTGTTTGGAGAGTAGGAGAATTTAATAATATGAATGCAAGCTGTTCTATGCCAGCTGGCCCCAACAGCAAACAACAGTCCTAGACATATTTAATTTACTAGCCTAAATGTAGCTTTTGTGCTCTTCCAAAGTGCTCATGCAGCAGTATATTACTTAGCAAAGGAGAATATGCACCAACTTTTTAATAGGGAAAAAATCCCAAACGTTTAATTACAATGGTAAAATTTTGTAGAGCAAAGGAATATCAATATATTTTTCCTCAAGCAAGATGATTCAATAACCATGAAAATGAATACTAAGTACAGATGTCCTAAGTGAAGACTGGGGTTTTCTTGAGATTTCAACAGGATAATTGCATATTTATTGAAACAGTTATTATTAATTTTTTAATGGGAAAATGGATTCCATCATTTATTGTTAGTCTAATTAAAGTCTTAACAGTCTAATTAAAACACAAGAAACTGTTATTATTGGCCTAATTACAATGAGAGTAATATAAATAAATCATTGACACAGAGAAGATATGGGCTTCCTAATATTAGTCAGTTTTTCCTGAGATTAAGCTCATTACTGGTGTATCTCTGTGACATATCACCTTCAGGTTTATTCATCCGAAAATACAGGGATAGGTAAAGAGGAGTCATCAGATTCATTAGGTTTTTGCCAGGAGGAATATGACACTCATAGTGGAAGTTTACCTATTTTGGGTCCACTTGGGTATTTTTATAAGTTATTTTAATCGCAATTTTCTTACCCATTTTTTCCCCTTGGTTTCCATCAAGAATTTGTCTGTTTGTGCTACTTAGCTTAGTTATTTATAGCAACATAATACATTGCCAAAATAAAACAACTAGCGTTGATTTTTAAATTTTTGTTGTTTGTCTTATTAGTGAGTTTTGTTGGTTTGTTTGTTTTTTGGTTTTTGGGGTTTTTTTTTTGTCATAGTGTAGGATTTTCAGATCCTCATCATAGAGGATAATCTCAGAGTTTAGCCAAGCCAAGCTGGGCAATAGTCCCCTTCTCCCAGATAATTGCTATAACACTTAAAACTAGCTGCTCAGACTCAGGCATGCCAGACAAGTCCTGAGGGCCTTCTTTATTGGGTCAATAATATGACTGCAGTAGGAACAACAACATCATCTTTTCTAACCCCTCAAAGTAGAAAAAAAAAAGCCTTCTGTATACTTTGGGGGCAGGAGTTCAAACTACAATGCTGAAGAGAAAAGTAAGTATCCTGTGGGCTCCAGGGAAAAAATAACAATATAAGAATACTTTGATTATTTATGTTTGCTCTTTCCTCAGTGTCTATAATGTAAAATGAATATGAAAATTTAATGTAAAAATACATCTCAAACACTCTGATCTTAAATGTAGGGAAATCAATATCTAATTTTTCATTTATCTTCAAATGTTTTAAATAAAAAGCTGCACTAACAATAAATAAGAATGGAACATTGCTTGATTGTGTGATTAACTGTAAGTCCAAAACTAAAATTATATTTTGAAACCTCAGAATGATGAGCCTATGTGAATTAATAAGCCATGTGTGAGTATATGCTTTCTTTCTGTTCAAAATTAATTTTAAACTTTCTTGCTTCTAAACTCTTTTTCCATTTCCAGGACATCTGGTGCCTAAAAATCACAGCATAACAGCTCCAGACTTTCTCATTTTGTAATTAAAGAAAGCCTGGATTTTTAGGTCTTGCTGTGAAGATCACAGTATGTGTATTTATGAGTCTGGCATATCCCTCTCACTTACTAGCTTGGTTGCAATTTTTTATCTTCTCATAAGCTCAGAGCTGATAATTCACAGAGTGTTTGTGATGCTGTGAAGGGACCTAGTTCCTTAAAAAGCTGACCTTGGAATCAGTTTTGAGGGACGTGATCTAAGACAGAGGGAATACAGATTGTGAACCTCCGCAAGATACAGCACAGGGATTATCCAAACAATCCACATTGGATCTTAAGTATAAACACCTGAGTCAGATTTCCTTTATGGCCAATAGGGAGAATTATACTTTTAATACCAACTTAAGATACTATAAATACCAGCTTGTATGTATTATACTAGCTTATATCTAAAGCAGATAGAAACAAAATTTTCTTTCATTCTTGAATGTTAAGGTCCCCTATAGTTATTGACTGAGAGGTAGATGTTTCTTCTATAGATCTCCAGATTCCTGCTAGAGTCTAGTATGGACAAGGATCCCTGTATCCCTATTTTGAGCAAATATGGCATTGTCAAATGATTTGAGTGACATGATAATTTCCCAGATATTTCAGTGAATGTAGTGTATTTTATGGACAATTTAACCTAATTTTCTGTTCCTATGACCTTTTCTATTCTTAAAAAGATTAAATTATTTTTTACCTGTAAAACTGGAAGAAAAATTCTAGTTAATTTAGATATTTACATTCCTTGCCAATTACTCCAGAACTTAAAGTGATGTTTTTCCTTCCACACTCTCTTTTAAATGTTCCTCTCAATTTAATAAAAAAGCCCCAAAACATAACTTACATCAATTCCGCCAACTAGAATTCAAGGACTAAAAACATACAGTTAAAAAAAAAAAAGGAAGCTTGAATTTATTTTTTTTAAATTTTATATCTTTTTATAATCAAAATCTAAGAGGAACTTTAAAAAATCGATTTAATTATATTCTCTATGGGATCATTTTAAGATTTAGCAGTATTTTCCATTAACATTCAAAACTATGTTTGATTTAGGTTGTCAAAACAATGACAACAGTGACAGAATCTTAAATTTTTCTTTCACAAAACTTTTTTAAGTACCCTCTGAAGATTTACAAATACATTTAGAAACAAAAGTAAGATAAGACCAAGAACCATTAATGTTATTTTCTAAGTGAAACATCTCAGCTACTGTCAGTTACACCACTTAGATAAGTTAAAGTATTTTGAAGAGAAAAAGCATTTGACTTTTAAAGATTTAATTTTTTTTTTTGGCAGATCAAGCTGAAATAATTCCAATGTATTTAAATCAAGTTAAAATCCCTACCAGTTTCTTTTCTCTTTATAGAGATTGCTTTTCCTAAGTTGTTTTTGTTTTTGTTTTTGTTTTTGTTTTTTAAGTTCGGCTTTATTAAGGCAGCTCACGAATAACAGTAGGTGACACCCACCTCACAGACACCATCATTGCTGGCTTAATCATTTGTAAGGAATTAAAAGAACAGTTGCAGGTCTCAAACATTGTCAAGCCCACAGAAGGAAACGTAGCAAGATAAGCCACCACAATGGGAAGTTGAGATAAGCACAGAAGGGAGGACTTTGTGACAGGAAGGTGCTGATTCCAGGTCTGGTGGAGATAAGATCTGGTTAGCACATCCCGGTTAATGAATCCTGTCAGAAAATCCCACTGTGGCAAACTGTGGGAAAGGAACAGCTTCCACATACGACCCCAAGTTTTGGGAATAGCACCTGTGACTGCTCTGTGGATACCCAGAACTTGGACTGTATAAAGGTGGCACCCCCAGAAGAATGGCTCCAGAACCTTCACCACCAAGAGGCCCAGGGTGAAGAAGGGCCAGTGGGACCAACTGGAGCCATGAGTGATGATAAATAAAATCCAAGTTACTGACTATAACATATGGTCTCATTTGCAGCTTAATACAGAAGAAGCATCTCTCACTGATTGGATCACAATGCCATTATTACAGCAGTAGCCTTAAAGTGCTTCAAAGTGTCAGAAAATAAAAATAAAATTGTAGAACACTGTTTTTTGGTTGCTTTTTTTTTGTTTTTTTTTGGTTTTTTTTTTTTGACACAATGAGTATTTTGGAGGGCTGAGGACTATGTAAAGTAAGACGTGCACAGGCTTTTCAAATCTTGACAATATTAATGCAAATACCTGAGAGTTTTGTCCATGTAGGGTCTCCCTTTATTGTATTGCTAAATAATAAGAGAAATACAATGTATTTCTGGCTGATTTTGATATTTTCAGTATTTCTTCTTACCAGCATGACTTATTTGTCCTCAGCATCACTTCTCTGTCTATCTAAATATTTTTCCTCCTTTATTAAAGTGTAGGAAATAAACATTTTTAAGGGATTTGAGGAAAGTCAGTCCTTTGTGATCCCCAGAATTTACTAAGATTACAGCTGATTCCGATCCCCAGTTTGTTTTTGTGGGGTTTTCAAACTAATGCAGATACAGAAACTGCTACTTTTAATAATTATATTCAAAATGCATTCGTGAGACAGGGAATCCAACAACAACATTGGCACCAAAGTAGTGTAAATTATTTCCTCTGAGTCTTGTGAGAGAACTCCTGTTCAGAATTAGGCATTAAACCTGAGGGGCTTTGTGGAATTGCAAGACATTTCATAAAACAATTACAGCAACATAACGAATATTTTTTTGTAACCAAAGCAAATTTTATTATTCTACACTTCCATTACAGTTGTGGCTAAAATTCTTTTTAAACTTCTCATAGGATTGAATCTCTTTCCCTTTTAGAAACAAATTGTCCTCTCAGCATGAAAAAAGACTAGAGAACAGAATTAAACCAGAGCTCTAACTTTATGCATTTGAAGATAAGTGAAATAAATGGTATTCAAAATGACTTAAGGATGTAGTGCAGATTTTATAGTAAATGTAGAGATACTAAGAATAATCAGTCATTAATTCTGACACATCATTTTTCAGATTACTGATCACTATGATATCCCAGGTAAGATGAAGAAGGGTATACAATGGCTTATATGTAGGGGGTAAATGAAAAAAAATATTTTTTAAAAGGAAAAAATTAAATATGTGGTTGTAGTTTTCAGTAATTCTTCTAGAGTCATTTGTAGAATGATAGAATCATTAAGGTTGGAAAAGACTTTCAAGATCATTGAGTCCAACATTTTGAGCCTTGTTGGCTTGTAGATGTGGAACTTAAGGACATGGCTTACCGTAGACTTGGATAATTTCAGGTTTGTGGTTAGACTTAATGATCTTAAATATCTTTTCCAGCCTAAGTGGTTCTACAATTCCAAACCCAATAAAACCAAAATCCATCCTTCATCTTACATCAGTCCTAGAAATGCCCAAGGCCAGGTTGGATGGGGCTTTACCTATCTATGATTCTGTGATCACATTAATTCATCAGTATACTCTTTCCCCACCTTGGGAAAGTGATAACAGATTTGAGGAAGGTGATAATGTATAGATATTTCTAAATTACAAGATCTTACATTTCTGATTGACCTTTTGTAGCTGAGCATTTTTTGTTATCTCCTTCTCCTTGTGGAAGGAAAATGGGCTATAAGATAAACATGCAGTAGAAATAGAAGAATGACCTGGAAATATTTCACATGTGTAGCTATTAGGAAATAACAAGTATGAAGGCAGACCACTGATGAATACTGAAACTATGACATGAATGGCCATAACTGACCACATAGGTGTGTTGAATTCTCCTCAACATTAAAGTTTAATGCTATAATTTAAATATTGGTTAAGATTGTTAAGCCTGTACACATATCCTTGTTTCTGACTAGGGAATAGGGAGAGGAGGGTGGCACTACCTACCATCTACCACATATTTTCTTGTGTTTAGGATAAGCAAAATAATTGCATTAGGTTGTCGTTGTTGAGGTGGTCACGACATGAAGTAGAGACAACAAGCAGTCTCCCATTATTGCTAGTTGGTGGCACACCTAATTCCAGGTGTCTTGATAGGAGATAATCAGGTCTGGACCTCCCTGTGGCTTTCACCGGCCACTCTCAGCTACACCAACNATGCCAGCAGGCAGACAGTCAGTTCTCCTTCTTCTCTTTTCCTTCTCACAGCACCAGCTCACTCCAGCCTGGCCCTGGCCTTGTCAATTCCTGGTACAAAGTCTGACCTTATCTGTCCCTTGCACCACCTCCTGTCCCTGGGTCTTCCCAGCACAGCAGCAAACTCCAACTGAGCTGCAACTGCAACCAAAGCCCTCCCAGCCAGCTCAGTCTTTATCACACCCATAGCTGGGAGAGCAAGGCTGTTCCCACTCTAGGATAATTAACACAGCTGCAATACATCAGCCACAAGATTACCTTTAGTACCAACTCTGTTTCCCCACACTCTTTACCTATCTTACTACATTAGGTAAAACTTAAGGCCCTTAGAAAGAGAAACTTTAAAAGGAGGGACAAAATAAAAGTAGCACAAAAACATCTTCACAGATGAGGATGCCAAGATGACCATTGTCTTTGCTTGTATATTCTACTTCTCTGTTCCAGGAAATTTTTAAAGTCAGTGAAGTTATACAAGTTACTTTAGTGTTATTACTTCCAAATATCAACCAGCAATGCTTCTGGGCATCGGAAAAAACATAAAAATAAAAATGCATGAGTTTGTGGGAAGACAAAGCTCCATGGAATATGTTTCTGAAATTATTCTGGAGAAATGATAAATTTCAATTTTATTGTTCCTTGAAGTCTAGGGAATAAGTGTGCCAATAGTTCAGACAGTAATACTTGATTTAATAAGTGCAGGAATATATCTTACAGCATATAGCAAACAGACATGTTATATGGTGCACCTAAAACCTTGGAAAGTCACATGGATTATACAAGTGTAATTTTTTTCTGTTCATACAACAGAGACAAACAAAAGTTCTATCTGTCTACTTATCTGTACACATTGGTGTAATTTAAAGGGGATTTTTTTGACTTTTCTTCTAATTCCTTGTGTGTGTTTCTTTAGTTGTTTTGTTTTGTTTTTTGTTTTTTTAGTAATGTGCGTCGTATATCCTGAAAGACGACAAAAAACAACAGAAGATTTTTATTGCTTACTTCTGGGTCATTTTTACCTGAAAACTAATGCTATCACTAGATAAAAGCAAATGAGTATTGCATCTCTATTCCCTCAGCTTTTCCCTTCCAAATCTTCTTTTAAAATGACGTATAAAGGCGCCTATACACGGAACTGCATTCAACATATATAAATTCAATAAGTTTTATTAAATCTTCAAATCTGAAAGGACCATGTTATATATATCTGTAAGACTGAGTTATAATTTTGAATTGCAATCTTATCTTTCATTCTTACTTTAATCTTAAAAGGGCTGACTATTTCTCATTACACTGAATGTATTCTCCTGCTACCAGAGAGGCCCATGATTACAAGGTATATATCACTGTATGGGAATCATGACACTTTGCTTTAGTCTGCAAAACCCCTCACTTCAAGACATTACTTAATTTGAAACACTACCTAATTTTAGATATTTCAGTAATAACAAAACACTTTGTCTGCAATCTTTTGCATTATTTGTTTTCTATTCTTTCAGTAATGAATCCTATGAATCCTGGGTTTTAAGAAGGTTTTTTGGGAGTTTATTTGTTTGTTTGTTTTATTTTGATTTGGTTTGGGTTTTTGTTTGTTTGTTGGGTTTTTTTTTCTTTGTTTTGGTTTTCTTTTCTGAAGCCTGTTTATTTATTCAATTATTTAGAATTAAATACCAATTTTACCCCCTTTTTTTTTGTACTTGCATTTTGATATCTGCTTCTGAATGTGACAGATATTTTATTTCAGAAGATTCTCTTCACCAAAGTTTATGTCAAAGAACTTGCCCTAAAATTTATAGAATTTTTTTTTGAAATGAGCACAAATAGATCATTAAAGTTGGTATGAGAAAACATAAAATCTTTCTTTTTCTTTCTTTCTTTTTTCCTTAGAAAATATATTTTGGTGGCCAAGCCATTAATTTTTTCTCTTTTACATGTACACTCAAATTTTTAAGTCTTGATGTTCTGTGGATGAATGAAGTATTATCAGAATTAAGACATGCCAAACACTCTGAGGGAGAGCAGGTGAGACAGTTACTTTAACAGTTTGAGTATGTATGTGTATACTGCACTTGTAACTTTCTGCCTCTGACAGCCAAAGCGAAGGAGGGGACATGTCAATCTGTGCTTGTGTCTGCTGTAAGTCCAAATATGGGGGCTTGCTGGGGGCAGAACCTTGTCTGAGGCTGCCTGTGTGACACACTGTGTGTGTGTCTCTCTCTGTGCGTGTTTGTGTGTATGTCTGTGGGCTGACACACCTATGAGTGTGCCTCTATGTGTGTGTGCGCACCAGGCTGGGTTCCAGCAGCACACCAGAATGGATTCCAGGATGGAGCAACCAGAGGTCACTGCTCTTGACATCCCTTCACTATCTCCTCAAATTCATTTCTGAATTTTCTAAGTGAAAGCTCTAGAAAAAGAGGAAAGCTATTTGATGTATTGCAAATTCAAATAGAATCAGGAATATTTCAAATTTATAGGAAAATAGTGACTCAGAGAAAGATCTGACATGCTTCATCACCTAGCTTAAGCCTGAACTTGAGTTTTAGTAAAATGGATCAAGAATATGCTAAGATTTAACACACCTGTTTTTAGCTGTTGAAAAGTACAGTGCTGCAGTCTCATCATTGACATGCCTTCTAAAAGTCTGCAAGAAGCATTAGATTTTAAAAATAGAAGTAAGTTAAATCTTCAGGTGTCTGCATACAACTAATCAACCACAATTCTTTCTGCAGTCAATACACCACCAGTGAACAATTTCCCCTATTTTAAGGTAGGCGTCTAATTTAGGTAGAAGGAAGGGCCCCCTGAGGTGCCTATTTCTCTCCAGACAATACAGAAAATGAGAAGAAAACAGCATAAGTTGGATATCCAAGCAGCCACCTCAGCTGTAGCACAATCAATTTGCGTAAGGCAAAATGGTTCCTACCTTCAAGTTTTATTCCTTTTAGATTTCTGTAAGTAGAAGGAACACAAAGAATATTAATATATCCCCAAAGCCTTATCCAGTCACATCAATTTTTGCTAATTTCTAACCCAGCATTTAACTTACTGCTAGTTCTAACAGAGCTGTGAGAATATCACAGACTGAATAGGAAATTGCCATGCATTTTGAAGACATTGATTACCCCTTAAATCATCACCTACTTTGGTATCCTCTTTTGCTACAGTTGCTCTTTAGTTTTTTAACAGTAATTAATTCCAGTTTAATTACACAAACAAGGAAGCAAACAAATAAATCATTTTGGCATGAAAAGGTAAAAAAACCCAGTCAACAAGCAAACACCTTCTCTCTCTGCCATGACTCAGGGATGTAAGATAAAAATAAAATATTAAAATTCTCATTAAAATAATAAAACAACATATTATGAATGTATTTCCATCAGGGAATTAGAAAATGCTGAAGGAAATATTGTCACTTGTTCATGGTGTCTTGTTCTTCTTAAAATGATGCATAATATATTCGCTTCTCAAGCAGAAAACATGGAGTGTATGACAATGTTCTATTAAATTGCTCTTTTACTTCATTGCAGAAAATGCTTTATAATTGTACTTATTTGCTTTTAAGTCCTGATATTAATAAATAAGTTGCTCATTCCTGTAGCTTAATATGAGATTTACATGTTTTTTATAAAAATAAATCTGTTGTGTGCCAGATTACTTTATTGTGAAAAATACAATTTTATTATCACTGGCTTAATTAATGCTTTTTTTTGCTATAGTTCTCTCATTATAAGGACTATTGATTCTGGTGGCAAATATAAAGAAGAGTTGAAAGCAGTTACTACCAAATGTTCAAATTTGTCTTTTTTCTATCATGTACTGATAATCACACATTAAGTAATCCCATTGTGTGAAATTTATGGTTTTCATTTTTTTTTCTCTTTTCAAAAATAAGACATGCATATTCTTTTTGGATAGTTGAAGAATACTTTTCTGGTAAAAAGAAATGTTCCTGACAAAAAGTTTTGGCAAGCTCTATTACTACCATTTCAGAAAATGACCTTAATTCCAGAAGAGAATAAAATATTAGAGCCAAAAAGAGATTTGTATGATAAAGAAGCATAAGAATATAGAGTAGCTACCTACAAACCAGGCTGGATTATGTCTCGTGTCACTGTTTTAGCAGAGCTTTGTATGACAATCAGATATGTTCCATCCATAAGTGATGTCCTGACCTGAGAAAGACTTCATATATTATTAGTTCTTTGACAAGTCAGTAATAGAAGAGACAGGAACAAAGATCTGTGTTTTTCTACCAGGTAGTCTTTCTCCTTTTTTATGGAGGATAGTATTAATTATGGAATGATGGAACCATTTAGGTTTCAAAAAACATTTGAGGTCATTGAGCCTGACCACAAACCTATCACTGCCAAGTCCATAGATAAAACCTTGCCAGTAAGCACAATTCAACTACACATCTTTTAATGCCTCCAAAGATGCTGACTTGACTGCTTCCCTGGGCAGCCTATTCCAACTTGACAAGTCTTTTGGGGAAGAAAAAATTCTTAAACGCCCTTTACCCCAGACTAAACAAGAGCAGCTCCCTCAGCCACTCTGTATGCTAGACCCTTCACCAGTTCTGTTGTTCTCTGGACATGCTTCAACACCTCAATGTCTTTCTTGTAGTGAGGAAGCTCAAAACAGAACACAAGATTTGAAGTGTGGCCTCGCCAGCGCAGCAGGACCTGGCACATTGCCTTGTTGAATCTCACACCATTGGGCTCAGCATATCCATCCAGCCTGTCCACCTTTCTTTACTGCAAGGGTGACTGAGAACTGGCACAAGCTACCCATGGATGATGTAATGTCCCTCCTTAGATGTATTCAAAAGCCATCTGGGCACAGTTCTGGGCAGCTGGCTCCAGGTGACCCTACCTGAGTATGGTTTTGCATAAGACAATCTCTAAAGGCTCCTTCAAACCTCTGTTGCCCTGAGATAGTGATGTGTAGATCTATCCACACAAATGTTCAACTGTTTTTATGTTGGGTGATATCTGAAGTCATATTTTATTAATCCATTTTTAGTGAATATTCTGTTTTTTCCACAAAATTGCATTCTGTGTCATACTGTGGTAGGAATTCAGGTGAATATTTAGGTAAAGATCAACTTCTGTGTCAACTCAGTAAGAATAATATATTTAACAATTACATACATCATCATAGAAGAATGCGTACAATACATATAGTGAAATGAAGGAAATATAAATTTCTTATGATATTTAAATATGAAGTAACCCCACACAATTTTTTATGGACTATGGACTCTGAGTATGGCTACTGTAATTCGGCATTGCTCAGGTTGAAGTAAATAATATTTAATGGGATTCAGTTTGTAGAAACCATGGATTCCATGGGATTGGAATATAGCTGGCAGGATCAGGCATTGAGAAGACTAACAGCAGATCCTACTGAAAGAAGAGGTGAAGAACAAGGCATGCAATAAATGGAGTAGTCAGTAACTGAAAAATTATATGTTAAATCATAGTGAAAATAAAGTTTTAAATATGGCGATTTTATATATTCAATAACACATGTTGTGGTTCTGTGATGTCCTGCACAGGGCCAGGAGTTTGACTCAAGGATCCTTATGGGTCCCTTTCAACTCAGCACATTTCATGATTCTATGGCAATGTAAGCATAAGGCACAGTACATAGATGTACCAGAGATAATGAAGTAGGATTATCTTTTTTCTGTATATCATGATAAGATTCAGATTTTTTTTCCAGAAAAAAGAAAGATATTACATTATTACCCTGACACATTAGTGAGTAAGCTGAAGCAGTTTCACACATAAAATGAGTGAATTTACAAAGAAACATGAAACATTACAGCAGATAATAGCTAATTGATGAAACCACTGATTGATGTGTTGAATATCCATTTTGGCAGTAAAGAAAAACAATAACAATGTACAGACAGAATCCCAAACGTCTCAAAGAGCATCTGGACAATGCTCTCAGTCACAGAATTTAGTTTTAGGTAGTCCTGCAAGGATCGGGGGGTGGGACTCAATATTTATGGTTCTGTTCCAACTTGATATATTACAGGATTCTATGATTGTAATTTAATTAAAGCATCTTTCATCTCACCATTAGCAATATTTGATTTCTCTGGTCACATTTTTTTAAATTAGGCAAGGAAGTCCTTTACAGAGTGGATTTAAACCACTATATAGTTACTGTTACCTCTCTCTAGAAAGTGGGAGAAACCAGGAATATAAAATTATGAATAAAATTAAGTGATATTTGGATATATTTTTATATATAAAAATATTTTTAATGGCTGAGTGATTAATTTCAGATATTTATATGCAAGTTATCATACTCTCAGTTTTGTTTAGACATTTCAATCTAACTTTTGAAAACCCAAACGTACATTCCAAAATGTATTATTTTAGAGTCTAATACTTTGCAATGCAGTAAGTGTCCTAGCATAGAATATAAAAAAATGACAGTTATCTTAAAGCTAGCTCTGGGAAAAGCTAACTTTTCTATTTCTTCTATTGTAGTCTAAAATGGCTCACATATTTAGTTTGAAACTCTTAGGAGTTTGCCTAACCCATAGCCCAGTAGATGCAAGGTTGCTTGGACTCTGTTTTCACAGATGTCACCAAAAACAAGGCAGAGTATGCGCTCCTGGAAGAAGTGTCCATGCTCATAGGCACAGTGGCCACACACAGGCAGAATACATTACCTTACAAGCACCCACACAAATGTGAGTGGCACTGATGGCTCTGTCCTGTTCCTTGCCTGTAGCTGATGAGGAGGGAAGTCTAATAGTGGAACTTATGTAAGCATGTACAGGCAAAATATCAATTGCACCAATAACTAGCCTCAGACCCCCAGCCTCCCCAGTCACCAGCACCTGGACATACTCTTCAACTTAAGGGTGCTCATATCTCTTCTCATTTCCTGCACAATCACAGAATAGCACCATGAAGAACAAATGTGCACAAGCAACTTCAAATGACAGAAAACCATAAAAATAATAATGTGCCCCTAACTCCATCAATATGATCTCCCTCTTGGATGTACTTTGCCTTATTATTTCTTTTACTTGTTATGTTTAGACAAGATTGGTAATTTATTTTCCATTTAATCCTCTGACATAACTGATAACATGCAACACACAGAACTTTTGAAAGTGAAAGCTCAGGGTTCTCAATCCCTAATCCAAAAGCTGTTGTTATCAACAGCAAGAATTCCAATAATTTCCAAATATTTCAATATGCTTTGGATCAAGCACCCTTTTTTGGGTTTAGGAAACTAAATTTATGCATCATTTATCCTCAGATAAAATGCCTTATTAAGACTGGAAAAAGACATTAGTCAGTTTTGTGTATGTTGACCTTCAGATAATCATAAAAAAAAAAAAAAAAGACAAACCAAAAAAACCCACCAAAACAAACAAACCCAAACCCTTCAGAAGGGAAACTGTACAATCCTAGTATCATGAAGTTTTTGAGAGGAGTGGGTGGTAACACAGATATACATCATAGCTTTGACATTCATTCAAGGTCAAAATATTAAAAAAGAAAAATATAATTATAACCCCTGTACGTAGGTGGACAGAGAAATATCTGTCTATTTATTTGTTCACAAGCAGTAAACAGGTTTTCAGAATATCAATCTTTGTGCATGTTTAGATGGTTTAATAAATTATGAGGATAACACAATAGAAGTAAATACCAATACATTATTTTTTTCTGATATATATCAATATCAGAAGATATAATTATTTTTGAAACTGTCTGTATAAAAAGAAATTATTCAGTCCTGCAGAATCTCACTATGGACTTGATAAATTGTTCCAGTTATAAATCACAGTCTTCATCAATGTAGCAGAGACAGAAAGCTGAGAATAACCAGTGTTTTCTTTCTTGCACAGTGTTTGATTTCCTGTTTAAGCTTAATGTATTCAAATCTACCTGGTTTATCCTAAATACCCAGTTCTAGGAGAGTCATTGTATTCAGTAAGTTATTTATAGGCCTACTAAATAAACCAAGATGAAAATTCCAGGGTAAATGACTTGGTTCTTCAATAATTTTTTCATATTTAGATGAATGTGCCTGTTCCTGTAGGTAGTTTTTATCACTTTCTATATGGGTAAATGAGAGTGACTACTTCATATTTAGAGTCTTTAATTATATATTGCTAAAGCTAAGAGAAATAATCTCAAAACTTGAGCTTTGCTATTCTGTTATCTAGATGAAGACTAATCTATTAGAGTTGTTTTCCACACTTAGAATTTACACTGCACACCAATCAGGTTAACAGACTGAATGCATATTTTCACTTTGTTACCCAGTTGCTGAGCTTTTCAATCAAAGGTGGCGAGCAAAGGAATCTCTGTACCACCCCAGGCTCATCAGAACACCTCAAACTATATGCAGAGCAACACTCTATGACAATTATTATGCAGTTCTTGAACCTATTAAAATAACAATCATGGAAAATTTTAAATAATTTAATATTTCCTATACTGCAAGAACTTACCTTTATAAATCATAGAAACAGAGGTTTGAGGAGAGATCTTGCAACTGCCTAGACCTCCTTTTTGGAGAAGACTAGAAGAATAGTGAAGACTTAGCCAAATTCTTCTCAAAGGTGTACCATGGGAGCAGCAGGAGACAAAAGAACACTGAACACAGAAATTCCTGAGTTGAGGATTTTTAACGTTTTTTTAACTTATAATTATTGTTTTTATTATTTTTTATTATTTTTCTCTTTCTTTTCACATTTTTTACTAAAAACAAGTGATATAGTGGAACAGGTTGTTCAAAGAGTTTGTGGAATCTTAGTTCCTGCAGCTTTTCCGAATTTAGCTGGCCAAGTTGCAGAGCAACCTGATATAACAGGGTGTCTTCTAACCCAAATTATTCTATTATTATATATACAAATAAAGAAATGGACACACACACACACACAAATATATTAATCACATATATATATATATATTTCTCTTTTTAAAGTATATGACAGATTTTATAAGAGCTGGTGTGTTCCTACAAGGATGTCTGAGTCGTTTGAATTGTTACTGGAACTTCCATCACTCTCCCAGGACTCTGAGGAACAATGGATTACATATTTCTTTGATTTAGACAGAGGTTTTATGTCCACTATGAACAGGGTTTTGCAATTGCATCTATTTGTTTCAGGTAATCTCTGAATCTTATTTATGTAATCAATGAAATAGAATAGATGCAAGTAAGATATAATGCTGGTTTTACCTTTTTGCTGTGATTGACAGCTAGCCAACCAGGTTATTATGAAGCTGTTTGTAGTTTGCTATACCTAACTCAGCTGTCTTCATCTTCCAAATAAAATGCATGTTGCTAATGCTCGCTGAAACTTGTTTAATGGATCAAAAAAATTTAGCAATCACCATTTATGGCTAATTTCAACTGTCCAAATGTGGGGTATGTAGTGCCATTTATGACACCTCAGGGCATTCAAGATATTAAAATAGATTTATCATCTATGATACAGGATTTATAGAAGATCTGCTTTGCTCTGTAACACCAGCTGGGGGTCAAGGAAGAGATACTACGACATTTAAAAAAGTATTTAACAACTCTGTCTGGGTAATTCAACTGAGCCTTTTAAGGAGAAATTACCCTTACCTGAGCTTAAAATGTCGTAATTTACAACTAGTCATGTTACACTCCTTTAATAAGCAGCAGAGAAAAATCAAGAACTGTTATACTGAGTTTAATCTGTCTAAAAGCAGGTAACCACTCATAATGAGATGAATCATGTCTTGGAAGATCATAAAATAGTCAGATTTTCATGATGAGATGCAATGTAGCTATATATATATAGTATGTGATCTGATATGTATTTGGAGAATATTTGTAAGCCATTTCTAGTCTCTGAGATTTAAATACGTTATTTTTTTTTCAATCAGATAAACACAAAGTAGTTTGCTAAAGACTTTTCTTAGTTCTGTAACTGTTTTGTGAATTTTACCAGTTTTCTGCACTTTACTCATATGGACAAAATTTTCCTTATCATACTGAAATTGTCTACAACAGAGAGAAAGGGATAAGAGGGACTGTTCTGGGGCCCCAGGAGATGTCCTCCTTCCAGTTAGAGAAAAACATAAGCAAGACCAAACATAATTTGTCTCACAGTCTCAAACAATCTTTAAAGCCCATCTCAAAAGAAAAAAAAAAACCAACCCAAAAACATATATATTTAACCAAGCTGTTGAGTTTGAGATTATGAGACCAGACTATCACTGTCATGCATTCCATTATTTAACCAGTGGGAATTTTAGTATTAGCCTTGGAGTCGCTAAATATATCCATCTACTGGAATTTGAGATCACAACTACAGTCAGTAGTGAATTTTTTCAAAACATTGCACTTCACTGAAATTTTGCCACTCTCCCGTTGATTTTAACAGTGTCAGACTATTTTACATAACATTTGGTTAAATTTTCCTTTCAAGTTTTCCAGCTGAGGAATTACATGGACTTGGAGCAGTCAAATACTTCTTGCTAGTATAATTAAGACTGTTAAATTACCTTGCCTACTACAATGTGAGATCTAAAGTATATTGTAAGATATAATGTAAATGAAATATTAATTTCTACATTGTTTTACATTTTACCCTTCTTTCTTAGAAATAAGATCCAAAGCCATATGATACATGCTATGCAATGTTATATATGATCTTCAGTGACCAAAGTAATACCCTGGAAACCAGGCCTTATGTATCTAGGAATATATTAAAATAACAGTTTTGGAGAAGTGCATATTCTATATGTTTCTGTTCTGGAAAGCTGGCAGGTACCTTTTATTCCTTTTATTGAGTATCACCTAGTGTGTTAGGGGATGCAGGGCTGAATTCTAAGAAATAAAGCTGCTTCGCAGTGTGGCCACAGAACCTAAATAGAAACTAATCCTTTTCATTTTGACAGTATAATCCCAGGGGGAAAAAAAAAACCAAAACAAAAACCACAAAAAACGGTTTTTTCTTTGTTTTCTTTTTTCCTCCAAGATATTTTTGGTAGACATTTCATGAAGTTACATAAAAGTAGAAGGCTTTTGTCTGTATTTATTGAAAACAGTGCTAACACAATTAAATCAAATTCACAAATACTCAGCTTGAGTTATTGAAATTTAATTAGAACTGACAGCTGTGTCTGGTCTTTGGACAAAAATATGCATGGAGTTTTGAGTAAGAATTAGAAAGGAGGAGGTGAGAGAAAACTGCATGACTATGCTTCAAAAAAGAGATTTCGGAACAGATGTGTCTTTTTAACTCAACAACCTTCTCTAGACTTTCACTGCCCCAATTTTTATGTCCATATTTTTGGAATAAAATCCTAAGTAATAAGGTTATCACATACTAGTGTCTTCCATGTTATACAGTATCACATCACCCTATCTAATCTTCATAAGATATAGAATTAATATATGCAAAAATAATTTAGGGTTAATTTAGATAAGTACAATGGATACCATGAGGAACCTTTGTTATTTTTCTGGATTTTTGCTACTTTATTAAAAAAATTATATCCTACATCTTAAAAAAATTAACATGGGCTATGTTGATGTCAGGTTGATATTGAATCAAACTTATGTTTCTGGAAATATAGAATGTGAATACTCTTAATGAGGCTTCAGTCATAGAATGATAAATTCATTGTGACAAAAGGCACATGCTTGCCTGTGGTGAAAAAGCTAATGTCATTCATTTTATGAATGGATGGTATGTAAGAAATCTAGAGTGCAATTCTTATTTTATTTGGAAAGTTATTAAAATGACTGTCAGTGTTAAAAATAATAAGCAGCCAACTTCTTTAGGTTTCATTTGAGTTGTAGATCAGGTAGTTAAACAACAGGATCCTAGTCACGTTACCTGTCCTAAGAAAATATCTGAGTGTTCATTTAATGAAAGTTATCCATTCTTGCTCTTAAACTTCAGAGTATGCAAAGCCTAATGCTAGTTTCTATTTAATTTATTCCTTATTTATACGCTGCTATTTTAAGATTATGATAGGACAGCCATTTTCATGTACCCTGACTGTCTATCATGTGGACATTTTTGTCTTGAAGTCAGTTAGACACACAAGCCATTCAGCAGGTCTGAGACTCTAAGGAAGCGTCTTTGAGAATTTATCACACTCAGGGGCAGCATATCTGTCTAAATTCCTGGTATCCTCCCACACACTTTCTCTGTTCTATTTTCTCCTTTGTCTTTCACATACAGAGTAGATTTTCCTTATTTAATTTGATGACCTACCCAATCACTTATTGAGTTTTTGTGATTTATTTTCTGGTGGTGTCTACTCTCACATGGTGTTCCTTGCTTTCTTCTTCCATTCAGAGAGGGAGACTATGTTCCTGTTCCTCTGAAGAAGTAGCTCTAATGTGTTGTCACTTTTGGTGGAAGCCCACTGAAGGGATTATGCGGGAAGGATAATCTCTCAGTCTTTAAACATTGTAAATCTTTCTGAAGCAAAATTTCTATTACCTCTGCCTCACTCTCTAGACACAATGGGAACAGAATTATTGTATCATGGAATGGTTTGAGTTAGATGGAGCTTCAAAGATCGTCTAGTCCCAATCCTCCTGCAATGGGCAGGAGCATCTCTTATTAGACCAAGTTGTTCAAAGCCCCTGTCCAACACTACTTTGAACAGTTTCAGGAATGGGGCATCTACAACTTCTCTGGGTACCCTGCTTCAATGTCTTACCACAGTTGCAGCTGAACCTGGCACTTTTTCACTGAAATTATAAATGTGTAAGAACTGGGATGATGGAAGAGGCAAGAGCTAAGACAAAAATCATAATTCCTTTAAAGTGACAGTTAAATGTGCCCTTCCTCTTGCCCATGTGACATCTTGCTTGAGATACCACGTAGTTCTAATGTCAGAGTTGTACCATTAGGTGGAGAGGGCTTTTAAAAGTTTGCTGTGCCTTCACCATTGACTATTAGAAGGAAATATGCACAGATCTTTGGCATAGTGTCAGTCAAAAGTCTGAGGGCCAGCTTGCAAGTTGAAGTTGTAGAGTAGTTAAGATCATATTTATGCAGCCCCTGCACTGCATGTAGGTACCATGGAAAAGTTCTGTGGGTCACTGATTTTCAAACCTGCTTGCAGCTGAATCTCAGGGCAATCCCAGGCGGTGCCATGGCAATGATAAGCAATTTACCTGTTTGGCTGTGGAAGTTAATGGAACTGGTGTAGAGCACTGCAGAAATAGCCAATTTCCTGTGAGTGTTGGGTGGAATTCTGGTGCTCTACATATTTTTTTTAGCTTTTCAAAACAAGGAGGCGATTTTGGTTAATTTGTTAGCTCCTGTGGATTCAGCTATATTAAAGGTAATAACTATGTTAAGATAAGCTTCTAGCTCTATTCTTTATATCCTATACTAAGACCTTGTTTCATAAGATGTCAATTAACTATAAAAGAAGACTATTTTAAAAACTCACATAGCGCTAACTGTTAAGTAGCTTAAACCTTGTAGCATGAATCCAGTGTTTTATGTCAAAAGATACAGGGGTAAGTCTGAAAATTGGCTGAAATACCTTTCTCTTATTTAGAAAGGTTTGCATTGTACTTCTAAGCTTGTAAAGTATTCAATATTTTTTTAGAAAAAATATATATACAAACCATTTTATTAACTTTTTTAAGCTAAGTTGCCTTAAAACAGCTTTTTCCATGCTAAAATTTTCAGAAAAAAGAAAAAAATGAGCTAGTAAAAATCAGTATAATCAATATGAAATTGAGAACCACTTTTTTCAAGATTTATCTGGCTTGAAACATGCTATGAAAAGTGCATTTCAGAGGGTGACTGGCTTCTTTTATAGCTCAAGAAAATACAATACAATATGTATACAAAATATATATTGTATTATATATACTATATATTTACAAAAAGTATATATATACAAAAATATATACAAAATATATATAAAGAAAGACTTTTTGGTGTAGTTTAATGCTTTCAGCTAGTGGACTCATTAAATTGTGTTAAATTTAATATTTATTATTAAATATGGAGACTCCTGTGCTTGTTTAAAAGTTTGTTTGAAGATGGTTTTAATTTTTGTTACAACAATGGTACTAAAATTCACATTTTAATAACCTTAATACTTGTCAGAAAATTATTTCCCACTAATGATAACAAAGATTGCATTTCAACTAGTCATGTCCTGTATTTTTCTGCCTGAATTTTAATTTTTTTTTCTACATATCATGCTTGTTCTGGCATAGATTCAAAACTATTTTTTGGACAAATGGTATGTCTCATTTTCTTATTTTTTAAATATGATGGTGGACCTCTGATCTGATCCACAAAACATGTGGTTAGACTGAACAGAAGGTCAGAAATCATTACTGACTTCAGTAATAATTGCAAAATCTGGGCCAGACTAGCACTTTTGTAAAGTACATTAAATCTGATCCTAACTCAGTAAAGTCAAATCAATAAGATTTGGATCAAGTTTTGAGAAATGTTTTGTTTTGACCTGGAAATAGTGCCATGTGTTAAAGAAGACACCTAAGGAGGACTCTGTTAAATCAATTAATACAAATAGAAAAGATAAATTTGATGTGTATTCTAGACATTAGCACAATGCTAGATATCAGTATTCTCCTTCATATTACATGGTAGCTTATTGCTCATACAACTCCTCTTAGAATCACAGAGTAGCATAAATGCACCTACTTTTGCATCTAAGATAAGCCTGAATGTTGACATTCAAGGGAATTTTCCAACAATACACTGATTGAAAGGACTCATCTATGACTTACTTGTTAACGTGGACACAAAAGAGCCTGCTAGGCTGAGTACCCTCTGAATACCCTGAATATTGCCTAAAGTACCCAGAGCCATTTTCTTGAAAGAAAGAAGACACCCCCATCCCCCAAACCACACACACACACAAACACCTAGAAAAAGGATGGGAGCTGAACTTCTTATTTTGTGAACATTATTTTTGTGGTTTTAGCTCTGAAAAAAAAAGTAACTGGTTTTACTTTGCCCTCCGGATAGAAAAGGACTCAGACATTTTGTCTTACATTTCAATCTGCCTGCACTACTGTAATTTAGTAGCTTAAATTTTTAAATTGACTGCTGGAAATAGTAGATATGGATTTATTGTCACTCTCCAACCTTCCCTGTTCCAATAACAGATAGGTTTGATAATTATTAAATAATAGATAATACATGCTGCTTTTTAGAGGATATGGTAAGGTTTGTAAAAGGATTTGGGGATTTTGGGGGCTGGGTTTATTGTTGTTTTCTTTTTTTCCAGTTTCATTTTCCATTTAACTATTTCGTTGCTTTTCAGATAAATCAGTTAATTCTCTTCAATGTTTTTTATAATCAGCTTAGCTAGTCTTTACAAAAATAATGACCCATATGTTTAAATGTACCATGATTAGAACTTTCTTGGTCTGACTTCCCTATATTTGGGGCAGTGATGTCTAGAGGCAATATAGTTCATGATATTTCAGAAACAATGTCAGTGTTAAAAAAAGACCAATAATAGATTTCTTTCTGGGTTATATTTTTTGTGTTTCTGTAGTACAATAATTTGTTTAACCAAGTTAGTTGCATTTTACAACTGAAATCTTTGCTAAGTATTTTAAGCAAATACTGAACAAGAGTTTTTGTTTCTTTGAAAACGATTCTTAATAAACTTGTAATCAGTAATTGTTAAAGTATATTTTAAACTACATACAAATGTAAATGTCTTAATTTGCTGCATACAAAAATTGAAACATTAAAGTAATATCAAAAGTTCAGTCCGTATATATCTATTATGTATCATATTGTATTAATAGTGTTTTGATTATCAAATTGCATAAATTCAAGGTAGCACAATGTCTTTAATCAAAAGTGATATTTTTCCTGAAGTTTCCTCCTTTTCTGCAGCTTCTCTCAAGGCAGATATACATGCAGAACAAACACGCTTTATTTCCAGCTGACATTTAAGACACACTTTTTGCCTTTTGTATTTTTCTGCTTGAATAAAACAGTTACCCAATAAAATAACAGAATTTTTTTCAATCTCAGTCTTGCTGTGTTTCTTTAGAACTATAACTGAAACTGTCAGGAAAAATGAAAGTAAGAAAAATAGCACACTACAGATTGCAGAATAATTGGTGTTGGGAAAAAAGGTAGAGAATGAAATATTTTAAAATACCTAGCTTTTTTTAAAAAAATATATAGCTGAAGTGTTAGCCTGTGTCTTTCTTATAAAAAAAAACTTGATAGAAAAAAAAAATCAAAACTACTGAGAATTTTATACTGTGAGTTATACTCTATTTTTAAAGACCAAGAGCCTTATCATGCTGTGAAGTTAATTGCAAAATCCTTTTGACATTCATGAGAACAGATCTAGTCCTTGTTACACTCCAAATGACATAGTGTCCTGAAATCAGCAACCACTGATTTTTACCATCCCCTTTCTATATTTATCAAGAAGAGAAATTTAATTTTAAGTGTACTCAGGATAAGTCAAGTACTATTCATCCTTCCTTCTTTAACTTCAATATCTTTCTGAAAGTTCACTGATTAACAATATTTATATCACTATATGAAGTTATTTACATCAACATAAGAAATTATCTGCACACACTTAAGTAAATCAAGGCAGAGCTGATCCGTTTCTGCAATGTCCTCTTTTTCCTAGAAGACGTTTTTAGAAAGTTCAGTGTTTAGTCCTCTCCTTTCCTCAGCTGCTGAAATCTTTCCAATAGTACATTAAGTCAAATGACTCCCATCTGTCTGTGCACTTGTTTCTTTCGCTCTTTTGTCTTTTTCAGTACCTGCTGTGTGGTGAAAGTTAGCAGATCAGATTGGCGATATGAATGTTTGAGTCTATGGTACTCCTTCATGCACAAAGTCTGTTTTCCACTGATTCAAATTTAAGCTTCTTCTCAGCTTAGGAAAAACCCACATTTACTATCCAATTTTCATAAACTTTTCTTGTCTCTTGATGCATCCTTAGCTGTCACTCTGGAAAATTTATACTAGCATTTACACATTTTATTTAGATATATCTTAATTCAGAAATGAAGATATATCTAAATTATATATTAGATATATCTTAATTCAGAAAAAAACATTTTTCTGGTTTGTTTTGCTTCCCCCCACACTGCTTCCTGAGTGGATTATCTATAACATACAATTATGACTAGTACAACTTAAAAATTGGAAATTATTTTATTGCTCTTTCAGTAAGACCTCTTTTTCATTAGTGCTTTATCACTTGAATATAACAATAAAGCCCATATTAGTGATCGGTGCTGTGCTGAGCAGATGAAGGACCTGTTACATGATTCTGAAAAATGTAACTGTGTCTGTTGGGTAGCAAACATCTGCAAACCTGCAGATGTAAAAAATCTGCAAATGTACAGTACTAAGTACCAATTTCGGATACAATATTATTCCTCAAATATTGAGCTGACTATATGATGTTTCCATTTCCAGTCTTTTAAATAAAATAATTATTAATATTTAAATAATAAAAGGTAAGAGAATTAAGAATAATTAAGCTAGATTTCCTAGTACAGGGTGTCACCCTGAATTTTAAGCCTTCTGATGAGTTGTAGCTTGGAGTCAGTTTTCCCATGGTTTTTTATGTAAATAACAAGTGTTGTTTTCTAACTAGCTTGAATGTTTACATTCTTCTTAGTGGGATAGATTTCCTTAACAAGCATGTGTATTAAACAATATGTGCGTAGAAGTGGGAATTTTTCTCACCCAATTAGAACTTTTTCCTTTTCCTGTATATAAGAACCCTGATTTTATTAAAGACTTCCTGCTTTTCTTTTCCCTCATGATTGCTGTGTT
Source organism: Alaudala cheleensis (assembly GCA_013398995.1). NCBI lineage: Eukaryota > Metazoa > Chordata > Aves > Passeriformes > Alaudidae > Alaudala > Alaudala cheleensis. The sequence continues at coordinate 46,576 of VWYE01020333.1, forward strand.
GTGCCGTTCTTTCGTGTAGCAGTGTGACATCAGGGTAAAGCTTTCTGTTACTTAGGCAAAAGATGGTATTTTAGCAAAACTGAGCATAATAGCAATGACAGATGCATTGCCTGCTTTTCACACAACCCAGTCTCTGTTTACTCCCCAATAATACACAAAATAACTGAAACAAGATAACACACCAAATATTGGAAAGTTTCAAAGTTTTGTTTGATTGGGTTTGTGTGTTTGTTTTTGTATTTTTTGAAATATCTAAAATATTATCATGATGGGTTAAACCGCAAAATGGAGATAATTTATTGCTAATCTAATTTCCTTTAACAGCATTTAAAAAAACTTATTGGAGCTAGCCCTACAAAAAGAGTTACTTATTATTTTAGAATGTTTTAACTTAATCTGTAAAAGAGAAGGAATGTGGACCCCTTATATTTTCAAATAGAAGGTATTTTCATCTAAGATATTCTGACAATTAAACAGTCACATAAGAGATAAATATTTTACTTGATAGGAAAACAGAGAAGGAACAGGGAATATAGTTACTAAATTTCATCAATGAGAACAGCAAAAAACCCTTTTCCATCATAAAGACCAATGTCTAACATTGTTATCTGTAGTCTCCAAAGAAGAAACAAATAATGAAAGTGGCATTCAAATATTCAGCTTCTTTAAACCAGGGAGGAAAGAGCAAAAGTATGAGTAGACATATTAAGATAAACCAGAAAGTAACTTGTTATAAAATGAATTTCTATGGTGACAGATGCTAATTTGTGGCAGAAATATCAGGCTTATTATGTGCAGGATAATATCCAGAAAAGAAAGCATTTACATTGATGTGAAAAAATAAATTAATCTTACAGATTTAAAAACATGAACTATTTGTAACAGACATGTTGGGATTTGGACCGCTAGCAACAGGGAATAGGGTATAGTCAAACAATATAAGCTATAGTATTTGTAAGATAGTGCTATGTTGATTCATAAAAACTTCAATTATGTAACTAAGAGGAAGACTACGAAGAGGTAAGTCAATGAAATTACACAACCTTGTTCTATTGCAGAGAAAAAAAAATGTCGAGAGCTCCTATGGAGACTTTCCTCTAGGTATGGACAAATCACCTTCAAAGAAATGAAAAAGTGTCATACTTCAAAACTAGTGGAATTATTTTTTGTAGTTATTGTCTTCCTCAGTGACTGGAGGGCAGCATGAACCATAGAGTTTGTTTAAAGATGAAATTTGATCAATCATGAGATTAGAAGATTATTTTCAGATACATTTTTTAATTGAAAAACTTCGAAGTGATCAACAAAAAACAAAGCATAATTCTCTTTTAGGGCTTAAGACACTAAGCATCTTGGTGTTTTTTCTTTTAAATTTTCCTAAATGTCTTCATTGGATTTTTTTGAATCTCAGTGGAAATAATTTGATACCTAATACTGATCACTTCATTGTTTTATCAGATGTACAACTACCAATATCTACTATGGCATTAACACATGTGCTTAGAGGTAATTATCTGAAGAAAAGGTAAAGCATGCACCATAATTATGAACATTCTTTTGTTTTTTATTTCCTTGGCAAAGCAAACTTGCTTGTAATTGAGTGACGTAAATGCTTTTAACCAACAGCTGAAGATCTCTGGTGAGTTTGGTTGTTGGTTGTTTTTGGTGAGGTTTTTTTTGTGATTTATCAGATATCACAGCTTACTCGCTTATTTTATTTTCAAGAAATGCTTGATCCAGAGTTAGATTTCTAAATTCAATACTTAAAAGATATGTATCATTTTTTTAGTGAATACATAACATCAGTCAACTGCTATTAATTCTTGTCTGGCAAAAAAACCAGCAAAATGTACTTTTGTGATTAATCATGTTAATTAATATTGACAATTTAATGGATCATTTTAAATCTTCTTTACTATGTTCCAGTATGAAAGAAATAATAGCAAGAATACTAAAGGTCACATTTTTTATCAAGCCTGATGTCAATTGTTGGTTTTTGATTTATGCCTGGTTCCTAATACCTATTTCATTTTCTAGTATTGAATGCATCTCAGTAAATGATAACTTTGATTTTTAACAGATTTTTTCTGTCATATTTATTTATTAAGTAAACTTGTGACACTGTACATTTTGCATTTCTCAGAAAACTACAGTTTAATAACAAAAGATTTGTTGTTATGGTCTTGATTAGACTTTTCTTAGAAAATTATATTCGGCTCTGATCTTTAGTCTTTTGTGTACAGTATCAGCCTACTTTTACACCTAAATTACTCCCTTAAGATTAGATATTCACAGAAACAATTTCGAGGATAGTCCTTGCACATATCAGACCTTACAGGAGATCATTTTGTTTTGGTTTAGTCAACTACAGAGTTCAGGTATTGTCAAGTAAACTTGACAAACTACTGCGGCTCTGTGATGAAAATTCAGAATGTGTTTTTGAAATAAAATTCTAAATATTGAATGTGACATCTATCTATTTTAATCAGATCTCTTCCCTCCCTTAATGTGTTTTCCTTCACTTCAGTTCATGTCAGATCCTATGCAATGGCAATATGTTTATCTGTGAAAAGTAGGGACAAAAAAACTGACCAAACAAATTCATATTCATTTACTAATACATATGGTTAAAGAAAGCTTTGTCTCAAATGCATTAAAGTGAAACATTAAATAACGTGCAAATCAGAATATTAAAGGACAAGTGATTTCCCAGCTCATACACTTGACAATGTAAAGAATAGCACTAAACACTGTTGGATGAAAAGGAAGTTTTTAAAATGGGAAATACACTACAAGTTAACAAAATATAAAGATTGAAATATGCAATAATATATTGTGACAGTGAGATTTCAGACCTTCAGTATGTGTCCATTTTTCCACCAAGCAGTCCAAATGAATTCATTGTTTACTATCATGAGCAGAAACAATTTCCTCTCTCAGTAAGAATTTATATGCTCATATCACATATTGAAATTAGGTAAACAGAAATAATGAGTATTATATAAATCTTTATGCAATAAATTTTATTTCTAGATTTCATTTTTACTTTAAATATATGAGTTTGAAGAAAGATAAGCTCTAATTATATTTTGCTGATGATATAAGTTCTATAAATAGTTCTGATTAGATATTCTGATGTCAGAAACTGTTGCAGAAATGCTCATTGAGACAACATTTAAACAAAGCTACAGAATACCTGAAAGTTACTTATTACTGCATAGTTATGTTTGTAATTCAAGTCTAAATAATCCAAATTATAAAAGGTTTTGAGTAAACTTTTATTTTTTTTATGTTACAACTTTTTCCTTTTCAATGAATTTAAATGATGCATGCATTTCTGAATGTCTGTAGAATTTTGTAGGACAAAAGGATAATTATTGTTTTTTAAATAACCCTACTTAATTCATCTCACCAAACAGTTCAGTGCTTGTTCTCATCTACTAATGGTGAAGGACTTACTTTCACAATGATTCATCTGACTTAAAAAATATTAAAATAGCTGGCTGTATGAATTATTTCTCTATTGAACAGATGAGCTTAGATGACTACCTTAACCTCTGTGAAATTAAAAAACAAAACCAAGAAGAAACTACCCTCCTCCTCCACAATAAACAAAAAATCCCCTTCTTTTCTACTACTGAACTCTTGTCCCATTATAAAACAATTATATTCTAAGACTGATCAAACGAATCTTCAGTTATTTCAGTTGGTGTTTTGGGGCCAAGATTTTTGTCTCATATAGAATTACCAATACAGTCTCACTAAGAAGGAAAGAACTGAAACTAGCCTACCCAAACTATTTTTGTATTGTAAATAGAGCATAAGAATATGAAAGCATAGACTATAGAAAGCTAAGAAAATAACCATCAGCTTTATGTCCGGAAAGCTTTTTTTGCATTTTTCATGTTAAATCGTAGCTGTTCACATGACTTTCAGTTCTTGTAGAGTCTTTAGAATGCTCAGTTTTTCTTTCTCTAGATTATTTCAATTTTAGTGAAGATGATTAGAATCTCTCCCAGTTCTATAGAGTTGTATTCATGACCTTCCACAATTCATATTTGGCCATTCCTAGTTCCGAGAGAGTGAAAAGCATAAATACATTGTGCCTGATTTTGTTGCAAATTCAAAAGCTGTTTCTGTATAAAAGGATACATTTATATAAAAACTAGAAAAGGTCTCTGATAAAGATTTTTTTTGAACGTAACTAAACACATGAAGTTATAATTGAATAAGACTGCAATATTAATAGATACAATTTTGGGTGTTTGGTGTTACTTAAATACGATGAGTGTCTTTCAAAATTGCTATAATATATGGGATGATTCATGTGGATTATCATAACATCAGTTTACTTTCTTATATTTTATTCAGAATATTCCCAATATTGAAGTTTATGATTGCTCTCTGCCCAGTTCTCCAGCCTGTCAAGATCCATATAATGTTAAATTATTAGATTGACTATTTATTACAGATATTAATTGCTTTTGTGATAGACATGCTGGCCTTTCAGGTTCTGAAAGGGTTGCATATCTGCCTAATTCATACTTTGACCTGTGATCATTGGTAATCATTATCTGCTTGAAAATTAAAAAATATGCAGAACACAGAATGATAAGAAATGCATGACTGGTCAAGAAAGATGTGTAAGATACACTTGTAATTGATCATACTGTACTACCCTCAGATAGGCTAGCAGTCATAAATTGGGCTATTTTTCTGAAGTTTCTGCCTCCACAGCCATTTGCTTGACAACCTTTGAATTTTTTTCTTATTTTCTCTGTATCGATTTTCCAATAGAATTGTCAGTCTAACTGATTAATCTGTGTAGGTATATATAGAGCACAGGTGTTCTCTCTTTATTTTTTTTTTTAGGTTAAATCTCATACAGTCTTGCTCCTTGCCTGAAACAATGAGAAAGCAAGCTAAAAATTACCCCAAAAAGAAGGCACAAATTATCAAAGAAAAAAGTGAGTAAACAAATGTTTAAGAGTAATGAATGTAGAAGGATGAAAGGAAGTAAGTTTCACCTTGTTGCCACATAGATATTTGGGTATTAGGTTTCACTATCTTCTGTTGTTAACACTTATATAAATTACTAAATTTTTGGGTTATAAAAACCTATTTGTTCTGAGTTTGTGTGTCTATTTGAAAGCATCATATTTTTTTTTGATTTGTTATTACTACTTGTTCTTAGCTCCTAAAGACAATCATGAACTTTATGTCAGTGTCAATTAACTACACGAGGTCAAGAGAATGTTGCAGCCAGATCTATCTCATGGAATTTTTTTTTTCCCCTGATATATGGTTTTTCTTACAAAAATCAGAAAATAATTTGAGTTGGAAATTACCCATAAGCATCATTGAGTCCAACTCCTTACTCCTTGTAGGACTAACCAAAATTTATTGTGACCAGTCTGGGATTGGAAATGAGGTGGAACTCAAGTGAAAGATTACATTTTTCCTGTTCAAATGCTAATGTTATGTCTTCTTAGCTGCTTTGTTCCATAATGTGCAAAGTAGAGCACATCTACAAGAAAAGGACATGCGAGAGATTCTCTGCAATCATAGCTATACGATCAGGAAACTAGAAGCTCCAGTTCCACAACTTAAGGCTTAAGGAGAGCCAGAAGGCAATGAACATTTTATTAATCCCATTAGAATCTTTTTCTTTTATGTTATCCACAAAGAAGTTTTCAAGATAATTTTTGATCTACAAAACTGAAAACTTTGGGTAAATCCTCACTTTGTTCACAAATTAACATACTTACAGAGAGGTATAACGTGGTAATAGAAGGTTTGTGCTCAAGCTATACAAACAGATATTGTTTGGGATCCAGCCACAGCAAAAGCTTTGAAAGGGGAAAATAAATTTTAATTCTAAATAGCTGTCAAACCACTATGTACCAGCATCTAAGAATAAAGATCCATGTGTCTTCTGTTAAGAGGGCTGCTTCCTTGAAAAATTCTCTTACATAATAATCTACTCATGGATTTTCCTTCTAAACCCACTTGCTCTTTGCCCTAATAAACAAATAATTCAAAATTATAATAGAGTATTCATCATTTCCTCTACTTGCTTCTACAAATACATACACAAGCATGTAAATGTTCTTTGTGAAGCCATGCTGTTTTGTTTTAGACTATTTATCATTTTCTACTTCTGTTTGATTCATCTTTAATGTTTTTCTGTAACTGAATGAAGTGCCACAAGTTTATGAAGTCATGAACTGGACCTTTTCTCTTTTAAAGTGAGTTACTGTATATTAAACTCTGCACACTTCTTTTAGGACATGTGTTAATGGAAATGTATTAATTTTCATTTGAAACCTACATTTGGCTTCAAACTGTATGAGAAAACCATCCCTTTCTTTGTTTATTTTTTTGTGCCAGCTTTTTCTTATCTTGGTACCTCTATTTATCATTATCTGCTACTTTTTTAATCTAAATGACAGTTTCTACTAAGTATCAATGTAACATTCACTACAAGGAACAGTAAAAGAGAACATAAGAATGTTTTTAGGATATTTCCATTATTTTTGATCTAATAGTTACTTGATCTCCAGGTAAACTAGGACATCTACAGATAGGTTCATAGAATTTTCAATGTAACCATATTTGAATAACAAACATTATTTTTTGGTACATGTCCTGACTATGTTTATTTTGGTTTGCATAACTTTTCCCTTTGAAAATAACATTTATGCCCACCTTTTACACATTAAAAGACATAAAATATGTTGTCTCATACAAAAAGTCAGCTGTAAGTTGGGAAATCAGTGTAGACTTTCCTTTTTGTTAAATCAAGTTTTTAAAAAATTACTTAGTCAGATAGAAAAATATATCTACTCTCATTCAACACTTCATTTCATTTATCTGTGCTTCAAGCAATCCCTTCTAAATCACAAGCCAAATAATATTTCTCTTCAGTTTCTTCTCCAGAAGGCTAGCTTTGAATTTCTACCTCTTATAAGATAAGCTAGACCTGAAATTCAGATATCATGATCAAGATGGAAATTTAGCTGTTCTTTTTCTTCTCAAGTACAGATTTCTTCCAGCTACTTTGCTTGGTTACTTCAGATGGTCAGCAGGAAACATTGCCACTTGTTGTCCCAGTGGGAGGGCACAGTTTTAGAAAAAGCCAGAAGACAACTGTTCTCTGTTTATTTTTCTCATGTATGAATCTAATAAAGCTGACATTAGCTATAAATGCACATTGCCATTAAACATTAGAAACTTCATGTAAAAATGTGTTCTGCCATGTTGAGACATAATAATATTCCAATAAAATGAAAAAATGAATGCCTTTTTTTTCCACATTATCACCTTCTCACATGAGTGATCTAATTTTTGTTAATAGGACTGCTCAAAGCCCCCTGCAATGTGAGTACAGAAAGTCCAATTATGCACCAAAATCACAAGGGCTGAACAGCAGTAGAAGCAGAAGAGCTGGCTACACATTTCACAAGGAAAGGCAATTTACCAAGCAAGACATTATTGTCAAAAGGCTCTGTCTGAGTGCATGAATAAAGCAAGTGAGGCTGCTTTTGATAGCTTCCTCTGTAACACACTCCTCTCCTGTAAGTGTTTCTGAGTTTGCTCTCAGGGACATTAGGTCTAACTCAATAGGAAGACAAACTAAACTGCAATTTCCTGGGTTGGCAAACTGGGAAAAGGGGAAAGGTGGGTGGAGAGGAACAAATGGAATCCACAGACAAGATATTTCTCTGAAAAAAATGCACATAAGGGTTTCTTAAAATAAATTAGTAAACCTAACATTATATATATGACAGTGGCATGAAAGACAGCTAGAATAGTGTAAGGTTTAGATGTGTTTTTGAATCCTGAGAGTGAGGAAAAAAATTCTTCCTCCCAGCTCATGCTTCAAGAAGGAGAGCCGTAGTCCAAGTCTCTGTATTTGGAGGTTGTTTATTCTTTTCTTATCTCTACATGTTCTTTCTGCACAGAGAGGTGTGTGTAAGAGGTGAGAAAAGCAAAATCTGTTCCTTCTATAAGGGCATGTTACCTTTTATACTAATAACTATGTGAATAATGTTTTTTAATCACCAGTAATTACAACCTATATTAGACAGTGAAAATCCACTACAGCCCAATTCAAAAAGACCATAACCACAGCAGAAGATGGAGGACAAAAAGAAACAGGAAAAGAGCATAAACACATCCAAATTCCTCCATCTTTGTCCTCTTTTACCTCTATATTAGAAATCTAAGAATTCTATTTTTCACCCTGTGATATATTAACTATTATTCTAATTACACTCTGGTGCCTTGCATTTCTTCTTTTAATGTATGTTGTTGTCTAGGCAGTCACAACATGAAGTAGAGACTACAAGCAGTCTCCCATTAGTTGGTGGCNAGAGCCGTAGTCCAAGTCTCTGTATTTGGAGGTTGTTTATTCTTTTCTTATGTCTACATGTTCTTTCTGCACAGAGAGGTGTGTGTAAGAGCTGAGAAAAGCAAAATCTGTCCCTTCTATAAGGGCATGTCACCTTTTCTACTAATAACTATGTGAATTATGTTTTTTTTAATCATCAGTAATTACGACCTATATTAGACAGTGAAAATCCACTACAGCCCANCTCCAAGATCCTCGGACTTCTCCTGGGGGTCTTGAGCCTCCAAGGGCACCCAAAGGGGTGCCCCTGACTCTGGTAAAAAACTGATAAAATATTTGGTAAACTGTCTCATTAAAGAGTAGGTTACCACAGTAAATGATTTCTTTCTTCACGAGTCTGACAAGGATAGGGATACCTACGTTCCTGTGTCTATTATGACTCAGGCTGTTCTCATTGAAAACTAAGTACTGGCTGAGTACAGGGTAAAGGAGCTACTTGTCTTCATGCTGGTATATCTTTTTTTCCACTTTATAATTCTGCAGGTGTTGTCAACTTGTAGCTTGTTTGGGTTGTTAGTTTTGTGGTTTGCAGGGTTTTTTTTCCTAGATTTAAGAATTATCAAAATATAGTCTTGTTAATATGTTGGCACTGTATGTGAGAAGAGAAATCTCTGGTGTATTCAGGAAGGGGAGGGAAAACAGCCATTCTTATTCCAATTAAAATCTTCATTGTTACAAGCAAAGACAATGTTTGTAGGATTAAGTAGCATACTGAATTTTAAAATGGTGGCAAAAATAATTTTTTACCAGTTCAATAATATTGATAATTAAATTAGAAAAATATTAGTTACCAAGTATTACAACCATTGGCTTTTTTTTTGCCAATATTACAAATTTTCAAGTACAGAGTATGCTGTAAACACAGCTTACTCAAAAATTTAAGACATTCAGCTTATTGAAAAGTAATTAAAATAATGTCAGATATGTTTTGTTTAAAGGAATAAAAAAAATCTGTTTTAAAACCTTTTAAAATCTCCACACCTTTAAACTTATGTATCATGTCATGTTGTGTCACATCAGTCTGATTGCATTCATTTTCAAATACATGATGTGACACACTGTAACATGATTCACATTTCAGAGGATTTAAGGGCCTCTGCTGTAATTGTGAAAATCATAAATCAAGAAAAAGATTTTCCATGCTTCAGAAATTTCAAAATATTCGTGAATAACACAGTACTTGCATATGCATTCTTGAGGACAAAAGTACTCATAATGAAAAATATGGCTAGTGAAGCACAGACTCACTTAACTTTATAACTAGCAGATTTCCTAGGTCTTTTGGTGACTATTGATATTCAGTTTTGGCACTAAATATGGTAGGGTTTTTTTTTGTTCTCATAAATTCCAGCTACAATTTAGGCTACATGAAGCCAAATTTTATAATTTATAAATATCAATTACTTCAGCAAAATGGCCTGGTAAGCAATATATAACCTGTCTTCCAGATTGGATATGTATCAGTACTACATTTCTACAACTTCTAACGTATTTCAGGTAGTAAAAGGTACAAATAACTGTGAAATAAATTTACTTGTTGAGGATGTCTTGGATGCAGCACATTAATTAAACATAGTGCTCCTGGATATATAGTAGTTGCTCCTTTAAAAAAAAAATAAAATTACTACTCAGTAGGTGGTAATCAGTTGAAGTAATTTAAAAATTAATAATAAAAATTAATAGATGCACCAGATACTTCAAAGGGTGAACTCACATTTTGAAACATGAATCATATGGTTCATCAAACTCTTTCAGGACCCTGTTTTCACGTAACTTGAGGAACTAACTTTCTCAAACAAACATTAAACTTTTGAATTTAGTCTTTGCCACCTACTGTATTTTTTGATCTGATGAAAAATGCTTTATAATATGTTTCAGCAGAAAAAATAGTAGTAATTTTAAAAGCTTTACTTTATCACTATAAATTAAAGATCATTGCTTGTACTAGATTTTTCTTAATATAACACTGGTTATTTCAATGAAATAGCTAATGGCTCTTTCTTAACTGGGTTAATAAGTATGAGATAAGGATAAAACACAGAATGATTTGATACCCTTTGAGTTGAAATGTATCATGCAAATGCATTTATATGGATCATAGTATTTATTAGCAAAATATTATAAATTGACAAATGTATATAATTTATCAGTTGAATGGGGAAGCTAGCTGGGATAGTGCTGAAAATGTCCAATGTCTTAAGTTTTATCACAGAGAAGGAATGAAGAAAATCTTACAATGAGACATGGAGGAAAATAATTTATAAAAAAAATTATCTTTGTTTTCTGTAAAATAATTTCATGGATGGCTAAAGAAGGAAGGCTAAATTCTACTCACCAATTAATATCAAATTGATAAAGTCAATGCAATGATGACATCTCATGCATCAAGCCAGTAAAACCATCACACCTAAGATCATATGTGGAATAGGATCTCTTGTTTTAGTTTATCATTACAGAACATCTCAATGAATTCCTTTTAGCTGCATCTGAGCAAGGCAATATAAGGGACTGTGACTATCACTGTTATTGCAGCTAGAGGAAGAGCAGTTGCAGGATGAGGTGTACCTGAGATCCAGTTTTGGAAGGAGGTGGAACAATTAAAAAACAAAAAACAACCAACCAAAAAACCCCAACTAACCAACCAACCAACCCATCAAAAAAATAGCCTCATTTTCCAGAAAACAACGGTTTGAAAATAAAATTTCATTTGTCAATCCAGCACAGGAATTTACCATATGCATGAGAAACAGAAAAAAAAATATAAACTCTTTCTGCACTCTTCAGAGGAGGGGTGCATTTTCAAATTATTAAGTCCTGCTATCAATAACCTTAGTGCACTGAGTCTTCCTCTAATATACCAGACAAATCCATTATATTCCTGCCTGCTGGTATTCCTTGGGCTACAAACTGGGGCTCACAAATTCCAGCGCCAAATTACACTATTATATATAATATTTGAAAACGTATTTCAGGATATGACACACATGGAAACAAAGTAAACGTCAAGAATTTGAAAATAGATGACTGAACATATTCTGAGGCAGTGAGCTTGCAAAAATATGGCAGGTAAAGCACACTACTATGAAAATTGCAGAAAACCTTGCTTTCTTGCTGCTGCCTTTTAGTATATGTTCTTCAGTGTAGATGAATAATGAAGACATGTAATTTAAATAAAATTCTGACTCTTTCCAATGTCTGAGTGGAACATGTCTCATTGTGTTACAATCAATGAGGAAAAGCCATTACCTCTTTACAGGACAGGTCCTAAAATATCCCTAACATTTAGCCTGAGTTTTAATATAAAATTCTCTCTGTGTGGGTGTGTGTATTGTGAAAAAAGTTTTCTTTTTCTTTTCTTAAAAAACTGTCTCAAAAGTTATTGCATACATATAGAAATCATGGCACCATCGTCATATTTTGTTTCCTCTAAAAACTATAGACAACTTTTTGTGTCATGATGTATTTTGTAGGTGGATTTGGGACAATAATATCATTATTTTATTCCATAGAAAGAGACTTGAAAAGTTAACAGAGAGGAAACATATGCCTCATCTGCTTATATATTTCATGAATTTTTATAATGAACTACACTGACCATCCTAGGAAAAGATACCTTCTAAGACAATTTTCTGCCATTAGTCACTGAATTATAGTGACAGACAGAGAATTACTCTGACAGAGAGACTGGACAAATATGGACATTCATTTGCTCACTTTCTCCTGCATTGATACTCTTGGGCCCATAATAAGAATTTTGGCAAATGCTTTTTTTTTTCCTCTATGCATGCTGTGGTAAACACCTAAAATCTACACCTAAATTTCATCTTAAATACAGGACCAAATCAAGACCTGAAACAAAGTCTAGAAACATTATAGTTCCTAGAAATTATGATTTCTAGCTATAAAATTTAGGCTAGGACTCAAACGTATGAGTCTTTCTCTAAATGGATTTCTCTACATTGATGTCTACCCATCATGCACATGATTAACATAGCAGGATGCACCAAAAAGAGGTAAGATTTCATTCAAATTCCCTGTCATAGATACCTAATGACATCTGTTACAGTGGATCTGCAGTGACTTAGAACTGCCTATTTAGAAAGATATGGGTGTCCCATATATCCTGTGCCATGACTTCCAGGTGCAGATACATAGCTTAAAAACCCAATTGCCTTTATAGTTAAAGAATGTAGTTTCAATGTTAGGCAGTAGAGAACATTTTCATCATTTATTTCCGTGGCCCTGGACCTTCACTTCTTCTCTCTCATGTGAATACAGGGTTACCTATAGCCAATACTACTGAATGATTAGAGCAATCTGAAATATTGTCTGTTTGTTACCAGACAGAGTCTATCTATCAATATACTGGTTTCTGTTCATTATCCATACTGAATGCTCAGTTTTTACTATGACTAGATTTTACAGATCTAGTTATATTTCATGGTATATGGCACATTTTTTTTTTACTTGTCTATGAATTGTCCTTCAAAAATTCCACATTTTTGCCAGGTATTTTATGTAAGTCGAGCATCATACCATAAATTGCATGCCACTCTATAATTAAAACATATAAAAGAGTATACATTTTTTGTAATTGTTACTTTTCTTTTTATATTTATGATACACAGTTTTAAGCCTACAGTTGAGGAAGAAGAGTAAGAATAAATCATGTTTTCTCTGCAGAATTCAAAAGCAAGACATTATAATTAGATGTTTTGACAAAAAGGCAACAAAGAATTAATATTTCATCTTTTCTTTATTTTGTAATGTATTTCACTTTTTTGAACAGACAATCAAAATCCTGTCTTTTATGAGTTTTTGCAAAGTATAAAGGCATTGTGCCTCTGTTATTTTAAAGACTTTTTCTTCAAAAAAATCAGGTTACCACTCAGAAATGTAGAGTGTCTTCCTTGTATGTGTTTTGATCTTATGTTCATGTAACAAACCAGATATAAAACCACTCCTGCTTGCAAAATTATTTTAAAGTGGATTACTTCTCATTTTCCAAAATATAAGAGAAATAATATACTCAGCTGTTAGTACCTATGTACTAACAGTACTAACATGGTCAAGGAATTTACTTATATTCATATTACTTCTGGTTTTTTATGTAGGATCACATTCTCAAGCATTAAATATATATTTACTATTTTAAAAGTGAAATCCCCTTAATTTACTAATTCTGAAGACTCTGCTCATTATCATGCTTTTTAATGACAATAAAGGACAATGGAATCTTCACAATTAAATCTTTAATTAGAAAACTGTAATAGCACAAGTGTCATTTGCCGCTTCATTTAAATTGCAGCCAAGTCTTTGTCAATATTTTACACTAGATATTACTTTTCTGAAGGATGGTCTGAAACAGGGAACGAAAGGAAGATGGAGGCAGAGGGACAGAAAGAATGCTTAGTTGTTCAGGGACCAGGAGATAAGGCTGTCACCTCAGGTTTGACTGGAGGTGACAGTTAAAGGCTGGAGCACAGGAGATGTACTCTTTTGCCACCAAATGGATATTCTCATTTTAATGGGAATTTGTTTTCAAGAAGTGTTTTCTCAGCCAGTGTCTCTTGCCTTAGGTAGATTCATCAGTCCTGCTCCAGAGAGCAAAATATATCAGACCCCTTAGTCCATTAACTACTGAAAGTTCCATCATTCTTTCTCCTGTTTCGATTAATTTTTTCATGTGAACTCTTTTCCCATTTAAATCAAATATGATATTTTTTTTTCACTCTTGTGCTTTCAGCTACAATTATGTCTAGTTTCACTTTGCTTCCCTTTTTTCCACACCTACAGTCTGGTTTCCTCATGCTGAAGAATATTTGGTGCTCATCCAGACTGATTTAGCTGTCTTTTTTCTCTGCCTTGTGCACTTCAGACAATATTTTTTCCTTTTCCTTTTTTTTGTTCAATCTCAGTTTATTTGGAAATTAGGGATGGTCAGGAAGTGAGTGTACTTCAAAAACAGAGTTGTTTGCTATCATTTCATTAGGTTAACCCCGGATTCTCTTTTGAACAATTCCATTTAGCTCTTGCTAGGGGAGTTTCTGGGTATTTTTTTGGTATTTACTCCTGAAGCTACTTCCAAAAAAATATTATAGATGAATCAGCACCAGATTCAGTTTCCTCCATTTTATACTGTCTTCCAGAACTATCCCTGAGGACTCTTAACCTTCAAAAAACTACATTTTCTCATACCATGCCTTAGGATATTCAACTCACACCTACAGTTTCATACAATAAAAACTCCATCTTGTTCCAAAAATGCAGCTAAGACAAAAAGTTATTAACAAAAAGAGAAATAAAAGCTCCTAAAGATGTCTCACATAATTCATAAAGAAACTAGTTGTATCACCTTTCATGTTTATCTCTTTATGTTTTAAGTTAAAAAAAATACTATACAGTAATTGAAAAGGGAAGTTACTAGCGCTGCTGTTGCATGGGTTAGAGTATTGCATACCTTGCCATGAAAACCTGGCAGTCAGTATCATGATGCATCTCAAACTGAGCAAATTTTAATTGTTTTACTTTGAGGATTGCTGTAAAATATTTACTGGGAAACTGTTTTATCTGTGACCTATGTAGTTTTGAAAGAGTAATACTGGAGTGCAAAACTAAGAGCACAATTTATAATACCACTTCCAAGTTCCTCTTTTTCCCACCTTATTAACAACCAATTAGGTATAATTATTAATCTTAAATAATTGAAGTTATGTTTAATCTTGCTTTCTTCTCATCATACCCCAGGAATACATGTATTTTCAGGTTTCCCTGCATTAATTTGACAGTTGTATATATAAAAGTAGGTACTAGTTACGGCTCTACTTATTATATTTCACCTTGTTGATCTAGCTGCTGAATTTTATTAAGGTATTACAGAATATTTTAGTATTTTAAAATGCTGATGAAGTCCCACATTACACATTGAAGGTCAGAACTTTAAAATCCTGTGAAACTTTACAGCAAATTTTGAATGCAGCTGTCTTCTAGATGTCTGACGTTTAGATTTTGGATTTAATCAGCACATGTCCCTAGTATATCAGAGATACTTTTGTGTACTTCTGTGGGCTAAAGCTTTAAAAAAAAAAATTATCATGTCTTCAAGTTAGGAGAGTTGGTTGCAGTCTTACTTATAGTTACAAAGTGTACAAAAATGAGTAGAAAAAGGCACAGATGAAGTGTACTATACTTCAGATAATCTTGTCTGGTGTCTGACCCTTTAGGAATTATTGGAGTTCATTTGAGAGAAGAGAATTTTTCATTGGGGATCACTGGGGATCACTGCCCTAATAAATCAGGGACCCACAACTGATTTCATGACAGCACCTCCTACTGCTTTATTAGAGGGAAACTTGGGATGATGAGAGAGAGGAGCTTTTTGCTATAGTTGTGTCCATGGCAGTTAACCTCCAGCCCTTTCCTATAAACGGAACATTTTTTGATCTTCATATATTTATATAGCTAGTGTATATGTATTTCTATTTGTTCATCTTTGTATAGGGCCTTAACTAACCACCCTGACTGCATGAGATGGCAGAGGAAAATATATTTCTTCTCTGTCTTCTCTGTGCACTATCTTCTAAATGCTGAAATAATGGCTACTCTGGCTTCTATTATTAAATTCTAGTGATTGCATCTCTACTTTCCTCATGTGTCCCAGTCTGAAAAATAAAAGGTGGAAAGCTGCTCCCTGACCTCTAATGCTCTGTGCATGGTTTATTTGCATTTGTAGGCATGGTTTACAAAGGTGGTGAGTGTTGCAGAGGTAACCTGCTTAGGATCTGATCAGCAGAGCAAAACAAATTTATGTTATTCAAGCAGCAGTTCCTCGTACTGATCAAAGAATAACTTTAGTAGCTCTGAAGGGATTCATCCTTTAATTCTTACCCACCAGACGCACTATGGCTGTGTCCCAGGTTTAAGGACCTTCATACTGCAGTGTTGCAGATCTGAATGGTGGTCTATTATGACAAGTATGTTGTCCCTGTGGGAGGTTTCAAAAATAAATGTTAGCCCAGTTGAGTACCTGAAAAACTTACCAAAAAGAAAAACAATTCTTCCATAATCTCAGTGGCAATGCTCCTATATTCTGTAGAGTAATATGACTCTTTTAGTGATGTCATTGGACTGGAGAAATAAGAGGATTTAGGTTACAGGCTTAACTTGCAAGTAACAATCCCAAAGAGCCACAGGACATCCCTTACTCCAGAGACTGATACATATAACGGACTAGGGAGTGAAAAATCCTTATCCTCTAAAATTCAAGCAACCTTTTTCTTTGATAACTGGGCTCTTAATCAGGTATTATTTGTCATATTCATTGTCCTTTCATGAATCCAAGAAATTACAAGAGAGGACTTCAAGCAGTAGATCATACTGTTGACAATGTATCTATTACCCAGGATGTTAGCAATTTATAAAAGTCAGTTAAAGAGTTTATTCAAAAGCCAATTATACTTGGCAGTTTAAAAAACCACCTGTTTATTTGTGAGGTTTGTGTTTGGTTTTTTTTCATGCCAATATGTATGTTTTCCTTTTCATTCTATGCATTTCAGGTGAAATTGGCATCTGGTGTTGTCACATTTTCTTTTTCTATTCCAAATTATTTTCAACCAAACACCAAAATTTCAATCTGCCTAAAAAAATTCCTGTATAACAAACATAAATTTAAATTTGCATCTACTCATGGGTCATTTTCTTTTTCAATAAGAATTTCAGTTGTGCTGTATACCTTAAACATTGACACTGTGTTTTCTTTATTCCTTATCTGACATAAACATCTTTAACTCAGTGACTAATTCTATGTCTTGTATTTGAATGCTTCTTAATACCAGATCTGAAGCGTAATTTTGTCTTGGCACACGTGTTTTACAAAAATGCAATAAATTTAATAGAAAATATACTTTTAACTTGTGTCAAATATTTTTCTATACACATTGGTCATTAAAAGAGAAATGCTGTAAGAATGCATATTTTCTTACTTAGCCAGCTGATTTAATGAAAACACAATTAAAGTCCAATTGGTATAGAACATTTATTGACATTATGTGAATGGTCAATAAAGCAACATGAGATACTGAAGATTTTCCAGGGAATAGAAGCAATATTAAAAAAGGTAGTTAGATAATGTGAAAAATTTTATTGATGGTGAGAACATAGTTTTGTTCTTGTGCAAAAGAAAATCAGTAAAGCTAAAAAGACAGAGAAATATTTCTTTATGACAATCAAAGTACAAAGATATAAAAAATATGTTCTATAAATTTTAATACTTACTCTTATATATGACTCTCAAAATTATAAATCCCTGTCCGTATCTAACTGATAACTCAGATATAAAATTGATGCTTGACTATTTTGTCCATGTTGGATAAAGTTGTTCCTCAACAAGTTTGCCAGTATATAACCAACAGTAAATTCTGCTTTTCTTCTATCTTTTTGTCTAAGAAATTTTTTCTCAGCATTATAGTTTCATTCACATGGAATCCTTCCAAAATTAACAATGTATAAAAATGGTTTTATTTAATTGGCATATCTTATGTGTACTTAAATTATGTGTCTTGAATCTCATCTCTGTATTACATGTAGAAATATTACATATCCTTTCTGAGGATGTTAAATATAATTCAGTCTCCTTTCCTGGCAAATAAAGTAAAGTGGTACAGCATCTCTTACTATCTATATTATCTCTTTGCATGAGCCATGGTTTACACATATTCACAGTATATTTTCTATGAGAGTCTCAGGAAGTAAAGTGTTAATGGTGTCATCCAATTAAATACTTTTCTTTTTTCCTAATTATGCTTTATACTTGTTTATGCAGGTGGCTTTGGGACAACTATATTACTGAAATAAAACAACCTTATTAGAAAAAGATGGCTTTTCTATCTTAGAAAAAACAAAATTATGGAAAGGCTGAGAAAATATAAATCAATCTAAACTGAATAGACATGATAGAGAAAAGACTTTTTTTGTCATTCTCTACAGACATTCACATGAAATCAACTTCCAGCTGGTTAAGAGCCCATAACTAACTGTCCCTCTGCTCATTTGACGGGCATTTCCCTCAGAGAGAGAAACCAGTGGCAGAATATTAATAAATTCAGGCACCTGACCATAGGTAATGATGCTTGCGTAGGGTAGCAGAAAGCACTATTTACTGCTTTTTTTGTTGTTGTGGTGGTTTTCACGATTTTTTTCTATTTATGGACAAAACTTGTGGATGGCATAGTAGGTGATTTATTGTATTGTCATCTCTGTGGTGGCAAAATTAGAGAAATAATACTGAATAAGCTCATAACCATCTGTAACATCAAGGTCAGCCTAGAAATAAGTATTTATTGCTCTAAACTTCTATCATATTTATTCATAAAGAAATGTCTTTTGTTCATAAAGAAATGTCATTTTAGTCCAAATGCACATTATTACAATAATGCAAATTATTATTCTAGGGACAGCAAAAAAATTGCCAACCTATTTGAATGCTAATAGTGCCAAAGATGAGTGTGAAAAGTCAAAATTATTTGCAAATAAATTTGAACTAACTCTTTCAATTAAATCTACAATAAAAAACCTTTGAGTGTGACCAGTTAAAAAAACTAGATGGTAAAATTCTTGTTTTGTTTGCTTTTCACAAGCAAACAATAGTACATTCTCTCGAGATCCACAGTAATCTTCAGGGTAGGTGACTGAAATCAGCAAATTTCAACTATGTCCACATGACCAACCTGCACTAGGTCTGTGATGTGACTGCACTTCAAAATGTAAACAAAATATATTCTGCTGTGGCTTTATAGAAAAAAAAAAATAAAATTTGTGAACTTGCCTTCCAGGATTGCATCTAATAACTGGATGTAAATATGTTATGTAAGATAATGATTTAAGCTTATGCAACTGTAAGGTATCTAATCAAAAAATTATCTAAAGAAAGAGGATAAATGACAGATATTTTGAGTAATAATTTCTTTTTTGAGTACATACTTACTAAGAACTGTAGAGTGTTGCATTGCTAAGACAAGATATTATCCAGTAAATTCTAATATATGAAAAGAAGGGAAAATGGTGTAGTGTAAGAAAGCCTGTATTAGTACATGTGCACACTGCAGACTAAATCATGTTGCTGTTCTCTGTATACATTGTAAAAATAATTGAGCAGAAAACCATTAATTACTCTTTATGTGTATGTTAAGTTAATGTGGGTAGAATTCTGAAATACATGGGAATCAAAATACAGATGATAGAACAGGAAAATGTTATTTAAACCAGAATAGATTGCAAATTTGTTAGAATAAAGACATGGAAGTCTTGAAAATGATTACTTTATGGTAGAATTGGGATCTTTGAGACAGTGGTTATAATCATGTTACAACAGCTCAGCATTTCAAGTTAAGAGCCAATTCTCAACTAAATTTTCAGTAAAGGTACTGAGTGACAAAAGCATCCTTTTTAAATTTCCTTGGCCTTTATTTTTTTTTATTAACACAAAGATTATACATCATTATTTTAAACATTTTCTTTTCATTTTAAAACAGGTCAAAGTGAAGAAATTTTAAAATTTTATTTCATTGCACTTGCTTTATTGAGTTGTAAAGTGACCAGCAAAAAATAGATAAAATCTTTGGCAAACATAAAAAAACACACAGATTTTTAACTTAGAAACATAGTGTAAAAGAAAATTCAGTAAAACTTTTATGTACTGAAAATTTCCTTTTTTTTTTTCCTGCAGCTAAAGAGAATCTTGTGGCAATTATAAGTGGAGAATGCAATAATCAGCATACAATATTGCAAATTGAACCCAAATGCTGAAACAGTATAACTTGCCATAGTATAGAAATATTTTGTAACACTGGGATGTCATAACCAGTCAAATTATTTAAAATAAATGTTTCAGCACTGTGACAGTTCAAAGGGTAAAGAAAGACTGGGTTTGCCGCACCGTGAGACATCTAAGTGATAGAAGAAAAAACAACAAAGGGAGTAGAGTATCAAATAGGCAGTGCATCCTTCTGCGTATACAAGAGACATAACTGGAAACAACAAAGGTAAGCTGGATCAGTAGCAGATGAGACACCTCACTATTAGAGGGGGACATGAATAACCGGTTAGGCATAGGTGAAAGAAATTGACAAAGAAAGAAGTCAAACTCATTTCAGTGCAGACTTTTTATTTTGCCCCGAGTTCTTACATCCAACCACAAACCACCATATTAGTTACATAGAGCAACCAAGGACCACAGCAATCAGTGATAACTGTATGATTTGAGCTTCCTGGCACTGTAAATTCACAACTATTGTAAACCTTAGGTAATAAGGGTGAACAGCCTTAATTAAATATGTGGTGATAAGGAGTAACAAATTGCAAAACTGAACAATTAAAAACAAAACTTTTGTTAAAAACTGAATTGAATACAGTGTTTATTTAATTGGTTTCACTTTTAGTTTAAAACTGCCTTAAATTTTCACTCTTAATACTCCCACCACAACAATTTTATAATTCTCTAATTAATAAATATCAGCAGACCAATAGGTTTGTCTGTAACACTGAAACAGTCAGCATTACAGAAGCTATGGCAAAGTTGATGCATGGTCAAAATGAAAAGGTAGAAAGAGTGTGCTGGAACTCTCTCTTTCAACAGAAATGCACAAATCAGTTTAAGACAGCCATAAACCATACAGTTTTTGTTCCCTCAATGTACCTATTTATGTAAAGACAATATTTTTATATTTTTCATAACTTAGTTATTTTTTATTTTAGAAGATGTGTTCACTTCTTGGGTACATCACATCAGGCAGAGCAATTCATTAGTTTGTGGGGTTTTTCAATTTTCAGTATTATCTGACAGCAGGATATTTCAAAGATAGGGAAAGGTGAATATAGTGTATAGAGAAGATTTACCTATATAGATACATAAATTATTGATGTATAACAACACAGCTATACATATGCTGAGAGTGACTAATTATAACTTATAAAAACTTGGCACAATATTGACTCTTGCACTATTCAATTCCTTAAATACTTAACTGTCTTCTTTTCCATATAGGAATGAAAATATTCCTTTCAAGAAAAATTTCCAAGAGCTTGTCTTATTCTCTTCTGTATTGTAAAATCAGAAATACAACTAAATGGTTTAGATTTTTTTGTGTGCAATTTCTTTCAAACATATTTATTTAAAAAAAATATTTGATTTCTTCTAAGTAGCTACATGTAAAAAGCAAAAGACAAAACATAATCCTTTGCTTACCCTTTTTTTCTTTATGCAAATACAAAGACAGCATAAATGGAGTATTATTTATGAACATAACTGTTTAAGATTTGCTTTGAATTATAAGAAATCTGACTTAATCTTTGAAGTCAGAAAGATAAAAAAGAACCATTTTCCTTTCCTTCTGTTTTTATTTATTCTGAAATACTTATTAAGAAAGTGATATTAACTGTGAATCAGAACATAAGTAGGTTTTTACGAAAACAGATTCTAGGAGAAAAATAAACAAAGGAACAATTCTGTGTCAAAATCTGGATACATTCTGTCTTTGAGAACTTCCTTAGTAAATACTAACATTGGATTAATTCTTTAAAATTTGTGCTTATGCTAGTAATGAAAGAGTGAGAGCATTCAAAGACAATTGGAAAACTGGCTGATAATGATGCAAACCCATCAAAACTGTCCATCTTTCATCATCTTTGAAAAACTGAGACAGTTGGGCAAGGTTTCAGGTGACTCAAAAAAAGAAAAAAAAAAACAAAAAAAAACACCAAAGGTCACACTCACCTTCAAGATGGGCAAAAAAGAGATTCAGGGAGATGCAGACCTTACTCAGCTGAAGATTAGAAACCACACAAAGGCACACATAGGACCAGAGGACAACTGGTCAGAGTTGTCCTCAGAGAACAGTCATTTACTGAGGGTGGACTGATGCCTCACTAAAATGACTTCCTTCTCTAACAGGAAGATCAGCTTGGTGGGCTAGGGAAGAGAAGCGACTGCCCTAATGTTACCAAGACCTTTTACATGGCATCCCATAGCACAACTTCTTGTAGCTGTATTGGAAAAAGAAATGGTCTGGATACATAGAATGACAAGCTGGGTGAAAAATTGACTAAATTGCCATGCTGAAAGAACAATTGTCAGCAGTTCAAAATCCAGCTTTAGACAGATATTATACGTCAGCCTGAGTTACTCCTCAGAGTTGATACTAAGGTCGATATTGTTCAACATCCTCATTAGTGGTCTGCATGATGAGGGAAAATACACTTTCAGCATGTCCCTGGATGGAGGACAGCTTTTATATTGAAGGACTGTCTGCCATTGAAGAGGTTTTCAACTGACTAGAGAAATGGGTAGACAAAAATAAATTCGATTTCAATAGCCCTGTACATTGGACAAAATAACACCATTTAACAGTACAGGCTGGAAGCTGATTGCCGAGACAGAAAAGAGACAAATCATTTTTTTGAGACAACAAGTTAAACAGAAGTCAGCAGTGTGCTTCTGCAACAATGAAAGCTAAGTGCCTGTTGGGCTGCATTAAGAAGACAGTGGGAAAGTGTTAGGAAGAAATACCATATGCTTGCCTTGTTTTGACCATTCCTTAGGTATCTGTTTATGG
Organism: Alaudala cheleensis; assembly: GCA_013398995.1. NCBI lineage: Eukaryota > Metazoa > Chordata > Aves > Passeriformes > Alaudidae > Alaudala > Alaudala cheleensis. Next base: position 69,595 of record VWYE01020333.1, read on the forward strand.
CCATTTTATGAGAAAAAAAAATTTGATCTGATGCAGCGTGGTCACCCTCATGTTCAAAAAAATGATTAATTGGTACATATTCCCTGTGTGAATTAGAGAAAATACCCGTAGAATATTTTTCAACAGCAAACTTCAAGGAATGCAATGTAAGGAATGGCTGGGACAGTCTTAATGTATCTAATACTAAGAGGAAGAATCATAGAATTTCCTGGGGTGGAAGCGACCTGTAGGAGAAGGGAATGCAGGTATGCAGGTGACTTGTCTCCTGACAAGTAATAGCTGTGTTAATTACCCAATACGGTCTCCCTATCCCCACCCCCACCCCNTAGGGAAGAGAAGCAACTGCCCTAATGTTACCAAGACCTTTTACATGGCATCCCATAGCACAACTTCTTGTAGCTGTATTGGAAAAAGAAATGGTCTGGATACATAGAATGACAAGCTGGGTGAAAAATTGACTAAATTGCCATGCTGAAAGAACAATTGTCAGCAGTTCAAAATCCAGCTTTAGACAGATATTATACGTCAGCCTGAGTTACTCCTCAGAGTTGATACTAAGGTCGATATTGTTCAACATCCTCATTAGTGGTCTGCATGATGAGGGAAAATACACTTTCAGCATGTCCCTGGATGGAGGACAGCTTTTATATTGAAGGACTGTCTGCCATTGAAGAGGTTTTCAACTGACTAGAGAAATGGGTAGACAAAAATAAATTCGATTTCAATAGCCCTGTACATTGGACAAAATAACACCATTTAACAGTACAGGCTGGAAGCTGATTGCCAAGACAGAAAAGAGACAAATCATTTTTTTGAGACAACAAGTTAAACAGAAGTCAGCAGTGTGCTTCTGCAACAATGAAAGCTAAGTGCCTGTTGGGCTGCATTAAGAAGACAGTGGGAAAGTGTTAGGAAGAAATACCATATGCTTGCCTTGTTTTGACCATTCCTTAGGTATCTGTTTATGGCCATTTTATGAGAAAAAAAAATTTGATCTGATGCAGTGTGGTCACCCTCATGTTCAAAAAAAATGATTAATTGGTACATATTCCCTGTGTGAATTAGAGAAAATACCCGTAGAATATTTTTCAACAGCAAACTTCAAGAAATGCAATGTAAGGAATGGCTGGGACAGTCTTAATGTATCTAATACTAAGAGGAAGAATCATAGAATTTCCTGGGGTGGAAGCGACCTGTAGGAGAAGGGAATGCAGGTATGCAGGTGACTTGTCTCCTGACAAGTAATAGCTGTGTTAATTACCCAATACGGTCTCCCTATCCCCACCCCCACCCNAAACCAGGATCCTTTTCATGCTGTGTTTAACAAGAAGTTTGTGTCTTAGCTCATTTCTACTCTCTAACAAGAGGGCTGCTGCAACAGGGACCCACAAGGACCTTTGAGGCCAACTCTTGACATTGTACAGGACCACCCCCAAAATCACACCATTTGTCTGAGCACATTCTCCAACGTGTCGAACTCTGCCAGGCTTGATGCTGTGAACACTTCCCTGGGGAGCCTGTTCCAGTGCCCAACCATCCTCTGGTTAAAGAACCTTTTCCTAATATCCAGCCTAAACCTGTCCTCACACAACTTCAGGCCATTCCCTCAGGTCCTGTTACTGGTCACCAGAGAGAAGAGATCAGTATCTGCCCCTCTGCTTCACTTTGTGAGGAGGCTGCTAATGAGGTTTCCCCTTGATCTCTCATTTTGTCTAGGCTGTACAATCCAAGTGACTTCTGCAACGCCTTGTGTGGCTTCCCCTCTAGGTTCTTCACCATCTTTGTCTCCTTTGGACACATCCTAATAGCTTTATATAGTTCTTATAATTTGATGCCCAAAGCTGTACGCAGACTTCAAAGGCTGCACCAGAGCAGAGCAGGACAATCACCTCCATCTACAGCTGCAAACGCTGTGCTTGATGTCCCTCAGCACATGGCACTGCTGACTCACATTGAACTTGCCATTGACTGTAACCCCTGGGTCCCTTTCTGTGGTACTTTTCTTTAGTCTCTCATTCCCCAGTCTGTACATATAGCCAGGGTTGTCACATCCCAGATGCAGAATCCAGTATTTGCCCTTGTTAAATTTTACATGGTCTGTACAATCATAGAGAATAAACCTCTGGGTTGTTTCCCTCTTAGGGAGGGAAGAGCTATTTATTTCATTGGGCAGAAGTGGATCTTGGTAGATAAATTGAAGTAACTTATTTTTCAAATAGGAGTAAGGTTAAATCTCTAAGAGGACTATTTGGAAAAAGAGCTGTTAGCAGATGGGAATTTCAGTGCTCCTTGGATCTACCATTTAAAAAGAAGTTTGTGTCTTGGAGCAGAAGGAATTCAGGAGGCAGTCCCTGGGCTGCCAAGGTCAGTGCACAGCAGAACCTGAAGCCAGCAACACAAGGGAGTTCAATACAATTGCTGTTATATTTGTAGGGTTTTTTTCAGTATATTTTCACTTATAGGTGGGTATAGTAGGTGCAGTTTTGGCCCAAATCTAGAAGATTAAACTCACAAATGTAGACATGTAGCAAGATGCCATAAGTGCTATATATCTGCAATCCTTGCAAGTTCTGTTTTTATGTTTAGAATTTGCTTTTTTCAGATTAGACATTTAATAGACATTAAATTTGCCACTGAGATATTGTGGAGCAAATATATGATGTCAATCATTCAGAAATTAACTAATTGCTTTTAATTATACTGTAATAAGGTGCCACTGCTTCAAGTGTTTAAACCAGGGGCGAATTTTTATTATGAAATTCTGAAAAGAAAATTAATGGAACAGCAAAAAGCCTTAGCTGATATCTCAACTACAATGCATCATCCTCTTTTTATGACTGTGCATTTATGGTTCTGTTGTAAAGAAAAAAAATTGTTCATGCTTGATGAATTGCTCAGTGACAAAAAATAAGTTGTGCTAAGTCTTGATCAAGCATACCCATCTTCCCAATAATGCCCTTTGACTAGCTTTATGTTTGATTGTTTACATTCCACAAAGCCTTCTCTCACTTACCAATTTTGCAGCTCAGATGCAGTCCTTCTCACTGAACAGAAACCCTGGATATTACAGTGTTATGCCCTCAGGTATTCTTGTCATGCCACACTTGCTGCACATCCTGTAGTACAATTGCAGCAAAGAGAATGGGAGACACTAATGGCTTTATGAGTGCAGAAATATACATATGCTTGCAAAATCTTCCCTCCCTGCCCATCCACTTGAAACAGAGTGCAATTTGCCTGAACATTGTCTGCTTTACTTCCACATGATATTTCAGTATCTGAAAATATTTTAGTCTTAGAAGTTTTATATTTAAACAAACTAACTACTGTCAAGGAAATCTATTTTAAAAAACCTCACAAAACAGAACAAAACCCCTGATAGTCTATACAGTTTTTATACCTGAGACAAGTACATTTTTATATTTTGGACTAAAATTTTATCTAGACTTTTTGTTTTGAACACAGGGGACACCACAGTTTCATCTCTTTAAAAAGGAAATGTTTTTCAACAACAAACAGCAAATACCCTTTCTGATTTGGGACTACATCACATCTTTTATATATAAAAATGTAGCTGTGAATGGTATTCTATGATTTTGATTTTAACAACCTTTTAAAACTTTTTATATATAACATATATAAATAATAGGATCCTGAGTTTACATAAGTCTTTATGCTTGTGGAATGGGATGCAGTACTTCTACTGTATGTTTAATGTCATCATATACCAGCAGATTATGTGACTGTCCCTTTAAACTTTGAAGACTGAAATCATGCTTGAAGCTCAAATCAAACCACAAATGCATTTAGTGCTTATTGCACGCCCCTGAATATGTTAGCAATTGAAATGCCTTTGGAATAAAAAGCCAAAAAAAATCCTAACTTTTATTAGCTTAAAGAAATTGAAAAAAAATCTAAAAAAGGAAAAAAAAAGTAGAAATTTGGCATATAAAAGTGGATCACTAAGCAAGCTGCCTGGCCTTTGCTTGCAAAATTAGGCCTTCTTACTGCTGCTGGAAGTTATCAATATTTAACTGCCCCTGACAAGACAAAGGCACATAGTATGAACCAAGACTTATTACTGTGAATACATAAGTTTTTACCTGAAGTGTTTTTATATCAATAATTGATTTTCAGTATGCAATGATACAGAGTTTGGATCTCATTAACAAATTAAGACATAATGATAAAATATTCTTTGATAGAATAACTAGCCTAATAGATAACATTGAAACATTGAAATAATATGTATTAAAAAAAAAAAAGTTTTGGAAGTGTCTAAGACAGCATTCTTAGAATTAAAGAAAAAATTATAACGAGATTAAATTTTCAGGGATAGATACAAAACTGATTGAAAATATCACTGAATGAATAGATGCCAACTTTTTGATTGGTTAGTATGTGAGGCTTCTGGTCTCTCACAGTTTTGTTCAATACTTTTATTGAGTCAACTAGCAGAATACAAAGCATATTCCAAAATTTGCTGATGACATCAACAAATCTGATTAAATCAATTTAGAGGGTTTGCAAACAGATTAGATGATTGGATTTTAAAGTCTGCAAAATAAAGATGCTTTGAAATTAGCAAGAATAACAGTGCATAACAATAGTACAATGTTACGGTTCAGTTTTGTAAAATTCAATTTAAAAAAATACAGACTACAGTTAAGAGAAATTACTGCTTAAAAGATGGAGGTTCACAGGAGTCCATAAATTAAACATTGGTGATGAGGAAAAAATGATCCTGTGTAAGAAAAAGGAAAATGTCTTCTAGGAAGCAATATGATTTTTCTGTCTTAAGTTTCAGTCTTATCTTGACCCACTTAAAAAGAAATGTATAGTCAAAGTAGAAGACAGCAAGCAAGAATAACATGAAAAGCTGAAAACATAGCAAAGGAGGAAAGGTCACAGACAATGGTTTTGTTTTATTTAACAGACAAAAGAGACTGCCATGAAAAGGATAAAAACCAGATGTCCTCATTCTGTTGGCAAAAGAAGAGTTTTATGTTCAATATAAAGAGAAATTTTCCTTATAACAAAAGCAGTGAACTGTGTTTATTGAATATACTTCTGAAGAACTGAATAGATATTTATCTGTGACTATATTTATAGTCAAGTAATGTTTCCTCCTTCTTCAGTAAAGGAGAACTGAGTGACCTTTTATAATATCATCCAGCCTACAACTTAAATGACTTTTTAATTGTGCATTAATAAGGAACTGGAAAATATTTCAAAGTCTTGAGCTATGAGATATGTCAAATTTATTAAGAAATACACCTTAATTACATTATAAGGTATAAATGTATAAATAGTACATGAACATTGCTGTCATAATTTACCTAGATATCAAAAAGAAAGCAAATTTTCACTCCTTCTGTTGCAAATTTTAATGGATCAATATTTCAATATCATTGATGACATATGGACATCTGAAACATTAGATACGCTCTCCAAATACTGTCATGGGCAATACAGATTTGAATTAGAACTATTAATTAAGTATATTGCTAAAAACAATCAGAGCAGGATAATAAGGAGTGAAATAGGACCTAGACAATACTTGCTCCCTATCCCTCCCTCCTTCCCAGCTCTGCCTCCTCCCTACAGTGGTGTGGGGAGACAGGGAATGGGGATTATTGTCAATTCATCACAAGCTGTTCCTGCTGCTGCCTGGGAGAGAAAAGTCCTTCCCCTGCACCAGTGTGAGGACCCTCCCATGTGAGATTGTTTTCCATTAACTTCTCCAATCGGAGTCCATCCCACAAGCAACAGTACTTCTCAAAATGCTGCGCTGTGTGTCACTCTTCCACAGGGTGCAGTCCCTCAAGGGCAGGCTGCTCCAGTGTGGGGTCCCCCATAGGGTCACAGGTCCTAGCAGAAAACCTCTTCCAGCGCAGGCTCTTCTCTCCAGAGGTCTGCAGGTCCCTGCCAGGAGTTTACTCCAGTACACACCTCCCATGGGTTCACTGACTCCTCTCTGGCACCCCCCTGCTCCAGTGTGGGTCTTCTCCACGGGCTGCAGGTGGATCTCTGCATCCCTGTGGTCCTCAGTGGCACAGATGCCTCATCGTGGTCTGCACCATAGGCTATAGAGGAATCTCAGCTCCAGTGCCTGGATTGCCTCTTCCCTCTCCTTCTCCACTGACCTTGGTGTCTGCAGAATTGCTCTTCTAATGTTCTTTCCCTCCTCTTCTCTGTAATTACAATGACACAATAAACTCTTCTTCTTCTTAAATTTATTGTCACCAAGGCATTACCATCATTCCTGATAGACCAGCAGCATGTCCATCTTGGAGCTGGCTGGCGTTGTCTCTGCTGGACATGGTGGAAGCTTCTACTAGCCTCTCACAGAAGCCTCCCCTGTGGCCCCCTGATACCAAAACATGGCCACAAACCCCAATACAACTTTTGTAAAAATATATATATATACATAATTCATGGAGATAGAACAGGGAAATCATAATTAATGCTGATTTATAAAAATTTCTGATGAGTGAGAAAAGAGTTTGAGTGCTGACACAACAGAGCTACACTGAGCATAATGAAGTTTAACTGATATTCAGCAAAAAATAAAATTGTTTCAAAAGCAAAATTAAAAGTATATGTAAACCCATAACTATTCTATAACTACAGATGACACCTTTTCCTCTTAAATAATATTTTCTATATGATTTGAAATGACATGAAAATACTTTTTTTCTGAATATGTATATACCAAAAAACCACAATAGCATAGATAACTGAATCCTTTAAAGTTAAAACTAATTTTTTACCTAATTTGTGTGGTCAGTTCAATACACAACTTGTTTTGTGAATATTTTATGTTTTTTCTTTTTTTTTATCACAGTGTTTAAAACTGTATAATTTGTTCACAACAACCACTGAATGTTAGGAGATAAAGAAGTGGGAAATATATTATAGAAATGAGCAGAATTTGGATTGGCATCTAGTTGGTTTGCAAGGATCGTCTATATTTTCTGAACGTTTGCAAAAACATATTGGTGCATTCCTAGCCTAGATGGAAAATCCATCTTGTTGTTTTTCAAACATGTTAAATACATCTCAGTAAACAAGCAGTGTAATAACACATAGCTTCATGGAGGACAATAGTATTTTGGATCTGCAAACAACTTTTTCCACTGTTTGATGTCGCTACCATTTAGCCATCTGAGGTTAGCATTTATTGATTCTGCTTTTACTTTGATTGGATCTTACCTACTTCAGTGCTTCAGTAAATTGAAACCTTCTCCAGTTCATGGAAGAAATCTAAGAGCAAGGCAGTGAGAAAATGTACACTGACCTCAATTTATTTCAGATGGTGTTGGTAAAAACATTGTCATCAGGTTGCTGTAGTGACCTCAGTTACCAAGAGATAAAGGCTTTTTGAGAATATGAGGTTTTATTTTTAACAGAAGGAAATTTAATTACTTCGAAAGTACAAACCACAGCACTATTTTTCTATATTCTGTAAATATGAGAATCTCTATTATCCTAATTATTTTAATGGTCAGCATACAAATGCATTCCCTGCTGAATAAATCGGCTTTATATGATGCAAGATTTGTTTCATATCTACAGTGTTATTATCCTTATTATATATTTTACTATTTATATGCTTTTTTCTAAGTGCTACATAGATATTCTAATGATATTTATACTACAATTAATATAGTCTAATATAATATAGTTAATATATATATATACACCATAATATATTCTTTGTAATATAGTAGTCAAATCCTCATCCGTGAATCCTGGGCCTATGAATGCATGGACAAAGAGAAAGTTGTGAAATTTATCTGCTCAATTCAAAAGTTCAAAAGGTGCCTTTCTTCCGTGATTTTTGTTTTTACTTTTTCCAGACTTAAATCTCCATTACACTTAATAAGGTTTTATACAAGTATTTAAATTTAATCACTTCATTCCTTGGATTAATGCTTATCTTTGCAAGTGTGCAATTATGGCAATGTGATCCTCTTGCCCCCTTTCTTTTTAATTTCTCATGCACAAAACCTCTGCCACTGAAAAGGAGTTACCGTTTACCTCGACTTCTTCATATGACACATGTAAACAAAAGAAATCTCTGTGTATCCATGTTGAGTTAGCTTTAGCAAACAACCACAACACAACCAAAACAGCTCACTCACTTTGCTTCCCTAGTGTATGGAAGAGAGAATGGGATAAGAAAGCTCACGGTTCAAAAAAACCGGGGAGATCACTTGCCAGTTTCCCTCCGAGGCAACAGAGACTGAACTTGTAAAAAGATGTCATTTATTTGGAATAAGAAGAAAATTTAATTACTGATTTGGGTAGTGAAAAAACACAGAAAAACTTTACCACAGCTTTCCTTCCCCCACTTTCCTGAATCAGATTTATTCCCTGTAAAGAGTACAGGTTGAGGATGTGGGGTTATTGTCAGTACTTATGGGGGGTTCTTTGCTGATCCTTCCTTCTCACACTTCCCCTGTGCTCTGGCATGGGGTTCCCAAGGAGTGCAGTTCTCTCAGGAATATCCATCTGCTCTGATATGGATCCTTCAAGGGTTGCAGTTATTCTCTGCTCCAACATCATACAGCACCAGACAATTATTTTAAGCCTAGATTAGTTTCTGATTTCCTAATTTCTATACTTCTATTGCAAGTAAACATAGACAAGGTCACTCAATGAAGCATAGTTCAAGGAAACTAGAGTGTCCAGGTTTCTTAGAAGTGCATTGTTATGTTCCAGAAGTAACTATGAAATCTTCTGACAAAGAACTTCTTGAAACCATATCAATAAACTGTATTCAGCACGAATTTAAAACACTGAGTACTCCAGAAACTTTTCACGATAAAAATTTCAGCTCAGCACATGTCACACTTGGAAGAGAAGTTGCAGATTTTGCTACAGATGGAGAATAGTGAATGTAAATTCATTTACATGAAATCATTCACATGAATTCAAGTGAATTCACATGCATTTGAAGCAAAATCTGCTACAACCCAGCTTTCTTGTTTGCTTGACTATTTTTCAAGAAATGGGATATCAACTGGATAAATTAATAAATAAATACCCACCCTTGTCAGTACTCCAAAAGAAGCTGGAATTTTTTTGTTTGGCTAGGGTTTATTTGTAGAAATCAGAATAAAGTGACCTTTTGTCTTTTAGCCCATATTTTTCATAGAAAGCATATCATAATGGCAGATAATACCTTTGGATTCATAAGGGCTTGTGCTGCACACTTCCGTACTCAATCTACACAGCCTTCATAAACAAACTGCAAACTGCTCCTCATTCTCCATTTCAGATTGTTCTGTCAGTCCTTACAAACAAATTATCAACCTGAAGAATCTTAAGGGTCCATCTCTGTGCTGAGTTGCACTAATGGTTGAATTCATAATACCAGAAAATCTGATTTGGACACCAAAAGACAACAAATAGTTGAAATGCAAGTATTTAAAAATCTAAGAACTTTATCTGTATTTAAAAATTTACTTCTGTTCTTCTAAAATATTTTAATACAGTACAAAAGTTTTGTTTGTTTGCTATTGTTTGCAATTTGACCTTCAATGTCACATGGTGGTACGTCAAATGAAGCAATTCTGATCATGTGAAATTGGATCATGTCTCACATACATCAACAGGATTGATTAAACCTGACAAGATATATCAAAATATGACACATATGCCTCAAAAAACAGATATAATGTTGTCTTCTGAGAACAATAGCGTTTCTTAATAATTTCTGGAACATATATTTTCCTTTGGGAATAAACCCCCTACATGTCAACAACGCAAATTATTTCACTGGAACTTGCACATCATAATTAAAGAGGCCAGAGAGAAATAGATGTTTTTGCTCCCTTTCAGGAAATTCACTGGTAAGTAATCAATATTACTTTCCAACCTAATTTCCATTTAAGATAAGATTTGTAAATAACATATTGTTATAAAAAAAATAAAAAGGAAATTATTTAGATGCAGAAGTAGTCATGAGACTGGAAACACAGTGTCTCCTTTGAGTACTGTACCAGACATAAATCTTTAATTGCTGTATCACAGCATCTAGCAACATGCTAATAGGCTTCTCATGGCCATTCTAATCTCCAGTGGATTCATGGTAATTCAAAAAATTTACAAAAATGTTCATGCTGGAGGTGAGGAAGCAAATTTCTGCTTAAAAAATAAGGAAATATATTACATTCAAATTTAATCTAAGAAAAATCAGAAGGATTTTCTTATACTGTAAGTTCATATAGAAATTACTATGAGCTCATTTTATCATATTCATTTCAATTGAGTAATGAGTTAGCCATAAAAATCCAAGAGATGACTTGGAAATGTATTTCAATATATAATGTACTTCAATAAAGCAGAATCTGTATTCAAAATACTTAAATACTTCATTGTCCTTTAGGAATTATTTATACACTCCCTTACCCCTCTCCTGCCCCCTTTTTTCTTTTACCTGAGTGGCCTCTGTAGTTCAGAATCACAGCAGCTCACAGTAAAATTAGAAATAAGGAAGCTACTTGTTTATTAACAGTGTAAAAACAATAATGTTTTGTTCCCTGAACCCAAAAGAAATAAATCAGCCGATGATTTCCATGCTCATTCTTCACTTAACCCAGACAGTCTTTCAGCAAAGACTTTTCTGGGAGTCTGGATCCACCTGCATGTGTGGCCTGGTAGCTTTGTCTGTCTCTTTCCATGGTGTGTCTTGTATTTTTAATGCATACAGGTGAGTATGAGTAGCTGTTTATTTGTATGTTTTGGTGGCAAACCCTTGATATTCTGCAGTGTTATATCACACAGGCATCTTGGGTATCTTTCAGCCTTCTTAAATGAAGGCAATTCTTAAACCTCCAGCTTCAGTGACACAAAACCAGACCAGCAGCACAGAGCAGTCTCTGGTAAAACATGAAGCACTAAGCAACTTTATATATAATGTTCTCATTATGTATTTCTGTCAAGTCCCTTATTTCTGTGGAAATCTGAAAAGACATCAATATAAATTCAATTCACATTAAAGCTTTTAATGGTAATTTATCAAGAATAGATTTTCATATGGTTTGCTGTATGCATATTTTTGTTTCTATAGTCAGAGATTTAGGACCTCAAAAAAGTTACAGTCCTGAAGTCCACTTCTATTTTCATATACTACCTTTTCTTGATGCAACAATTATCAGACATGTAGATGATTTTGAAATGGGTTGTCTGCTGACAGACGTTACAATCCAAAGAGGCAGTGGTTAAATTTGGCAGGAGTGTTATCTTTGACGCTGGGTAAGGAGAAAAAACAGGAAGAGAAAAAATATTATTGAAGGCAGAGGAAAACAGAGCTTTTCTGTCAAGTTTTCTTTCATCTCTAAGTATCTATCCTCGAGTATTTTACTCTTATTGTACTTCGTTATTTCAGTTGCTTATGTTTCACAGTACAGATTTAACTCACCCAAAACTAACAGTTATTTTTAAACATTATTTCTCAATGTTGTTAGCTATTGTAAGTATTTGAGACATATCAGCATAAATGAGGTCTGACCTTGGTGCTGACCTTAGTTCTACTTCTTCCACTGTGCAGCCAAACAGACAACTAAGGAAGTGGGCAAGTTGGAAAACAAAAATAAGTTCTGCATGCAGGTGCCCATTTGCTGGGATGTTTTAGGACAGCTTCTATGACATAGCCAGTCCCAGCTGACTCCAGCCAGCTCATCTTTCCAATCTTCATGTAAATAGGCATATTAAAAGTGGGGTTTTTTTACCTTACAGCAGGAGTTCAAAACCACTATTTGAGGACTTAAGGGTTAAAAAAAAGTGATACCCTAAGATAAGAATACCTGTGCAGAAATTGATATCTCATAGACTGAAAAGTAACCAGAGGAGGGAATTAATGTAGTCAGAGGGTTAGAGGAAATCAGATGAGCTACAACAGATTCTGATGAGAGCATAGTACAAAGATTATTCCATTTCCTAAATGGGAAAAGGATGAAATTAATGAAGGTTTTAAATTGCTGAATCATTTTAAATCAACTTGTCAGTAAGAGACAAAATACTCATCAACAGTTTTGGCAATTAAAAAATAATTAAGATATTGTAAAGTCATCTATTGAAAAAAAAAAAAAGCCAGAAAAGGAGAACTTATTTAATTGAAATGCATCCAAATGAACTAGTCAGATAAAGCTTTCATTCAGTAATAGTTCCATGTACCTACTTCTAAGCAAGTGAATGCTTTCATGGATAACAACAGCATAACAATACTTGTGTGATTAAACTAAGCAGTCATGTAATTACCTGCTGAATTACAGCTTATATAAAGTCAAAACAAGACTTCCTGGCTTAAAAAGCACCCATAAGATCTTCTGGAAATATGTTTCTTGATTTTACCTCTCACCTAGTTCAAGCTGAGTTGGACACCACATGTGCAGGATCCAGAACAGAAGACCACAACACGGGTGACTGACTCTTTAACTTTGGATTCAGGTCCCAGTGTCTGAGATTTAGTTTCTTGTTCTGTTTAAGTATCTTATAATACAAAGTAATTGACTATAAACATCAAGGATGGCACTGATGATTCCATCCTCCTTAGATGGAAGATGCCTGCATGTCTGATTGAAGCTTTATCAAGTCCCATTCTGGCATCTAATCATCTTGTTCTGAGGTTGCAGTATCTATACAGTGGCTCACAGTTCTGGTCAGGATCAGAATATGAATTAGAGTCAGAAGGTGAGTATTTAGTGAACACTTGTAGGATGATGAAACTGTTATTTCAAATCAAATTAGAATGAGGGAAGTCCCATGAATAATTTTTTTACTTCTGGGGTGTTATACAATAAGCAAGGCTGACACTGCATCACAGAATTCAATTGAATTGGTCAGGTTTATATCATACCTGATAAATCAGTCTTTTCAGGATGATTAAATGTCCAAAAGTCTGTTTCCTGCATTGCAAATATCGTTAGGTAAAGATAGATGTTAATTTGCCAGTTATGAGCATTCATAATACCAAATAATATAAAGTTTTCCAAACATTTTTGCTCTTATGTTGATATTTCAGACCTGACAACACATCAACATTCTAATCTTGGACAACTGACTTTATCTTTGTAAGATTGTTTTTTCTCTTTCCCTGATGCTCAAAAGTAATTCCAATGCTATAGAGAACAGTTTAACAATTAATCCCAGTTGCTGCATTTGGACATACTTTGTAATGAACTAATTAGAATGCAGCTGTAGCATGACTTTTGGAGTTAGTTCTGAATGACATCTTTTGCATAACATTATTAACTGCTAAAACATACAGATTATTTTTTCCGTAAAAGCACTTCATACTTAGATGCTCAAATTGTTGGTAACATGGAAAAAAATTACAGTTTTATGTATCTCTAACCTTTTTAACCATCCTCATGCTAATTTCATAGGCTTGGTATCAATATGTTTTCCTCAACCAGGACTACATATGGGACTACAGATATTTATCATCGTGCCAAATCATATTTCTGGAAGAGAAGCAAACAGGCTTTCAGGAGATGAACACCCTTTAAATATCTTTCATGTCATCCTATTTGGCAGGACCAGACTCGATACAGAATTGTTGTTTTTCTTTACTCTTAAATCTTTTCCTAGTTGCAGTCTTTGTTTCACCTTGAGGGGAAATTGCTTGTTCCAGCTAGAATAATTTTATTTACACTTGAGGACCAGATATCTTTATAGGGGATTAATCCTCAACCCCCTGTGGGTTAAGTACATGTAAATGCATTGCTCTATTAGTCATACTTGGCAAATCTGAAAAAAAAACAACAATCCTTGTAAGGGTTTTATGGAAGCACTAGGTTATAACTTGTACAGCAGCAAGGGAATCAGCAGGGAACACCAAATACTCAAGAGTTCTCTCTTCCCTAGGGTGTATTCCTCAGAAAAGTGAGTTAATCCCCTTCTGACTTTGTCTCAAAGAACTGATTCTTTAGGAACAGAATAGGAAAAGAGGGATCTCCAGATGCTATTTATGAAATTATATCTAAGGCCTAGAAGTGCCCTTAACTTCCATGGCTCTATTTTTTTTTTTATGTATTTTTTTTGCAACATCTCAGACTTGACATAATTTATCTTTCCTGAACTATGCTAAATATTCATAAGATTTGGTACTCCAATCCTTCCCTATAACATACTTCTAAGAAGCATAATTGAAAACAGAACCTATATAAATTTTATCAATGATGTTTTGTGCTATTTTTTGTTCCTTTCTGCAGTGATTAGAAGACTTTGCTGTTGTCACTGTGTGTAAGCAGCAATAATTCTCCAATAAGGCCAAGAGAAATTATTAGATGTTGGCAGAAAAAGGCAATAAGCATCAATAGGTAATGTTCTTGAAAATAAAAGGAAATGTAAATGGACAAGTGATAATTGCGTCTCAGAACTTTACATTTATTTTATTTTTTTTACATCTGTATGGTTACCATTGAAATATTTCTGAGATTTGGCTATCTTTCCCAGTACAAGACTTAGTACTGTGGAATGTGACAGATAATTTGTTCATTAATTTATTTGTTATCACAAATAGTGTTTCTCGGCTGCTACACAGAAAAATCTTTATTTATGTTCTGTTCAAATACACATTTATAAGAAAACTCTTGAATCTTCTAATGAAACAAATACAAGCTTTGAACTCCTTATACCCCTGTGTGCCATAAATATTTATGTTCTTTATTCTTACACTAGCAGGTCTAATCCAGGAATTACCAGGAATTGGTAAATTAAGATAAATTATTGGCAATTGTTAAATTATTATTCTCCAATATGATTTGTCCCTCCTGAAAACATAAGCATTTAAGATATGTTTTATGCTTCATGTTTTCTGACAACTAGGGATGGCTGTTTGAGATTTGTGTACCAGCACAGCATCTTCTGATAGCCAACAGCAAGTGTTTGTACCAAAACGAGAAGAATCCTTCTGCTGTAGATTTTTATACCAGGAAAAGACCTTAGGTATGTGCCAAATCTGTCTTTCCCTGATATTTCAATCAGTTGTGAAACCATTTCATTTGGATTCACTAATCACCACTTACCATTAAATGTAGCTGTTTTTAAATAACCATAACTAGCACAATTCCTGTGGCAGTTATTTTATATAACTGTTGACTAAAAAGTTAACTGCTTGTATCTATGGAAAAGGTTATGCAGAAAGTGCTCTTGGCCCACTGAATTGTCTTTAGCAATGCCTTTGACATATATTTCTTAAAGCCAAATTGACAAGAGATGGACTGGATAAGGTGAGTAGAAAATTATCTTGACAGGCTGGATTAGTGGTGACCAGTAGCACAAA
Organism: Alaudala cheleensis; assembly: GCA_013398995.1. Lineage (NCBI taxonomy): Eukaryota > Metazoa > Chordata > Aves > Passeriformes > Alaudidae > Alaudala > Alaudala cheleensis. The sequence continues at coordinate 84,893 of VWYE01020333.1, forward strand.
ACCCAACTGGCAGTCAGTAATGGCATCCCTCAAGGATCTATACTGAGGCCAGTAGAGTTGATAGGTTCATTAATGATCTGGATGTTCATTAATGTACTGGATAGAGTACATCCTCCATGAATTTATGGAAGATAAAAAATTAAGAGGAGAAATTGGCACATTAAACAGGAGAGCTGCTGTGTGAAGGACATCAATAAGCTGGAAAACTGAGCTGAAAAAAGCTTCATGAACTCCAGCAAAGGTAAACACAAATCTCTCTTCCAGGGGAAAAAAAATAAAAAACAAAAAAACGAAACACCCCAAACTTGTGATCCTGTTGGGCAAATAACTGCATCCAGCTATGGGATCCCCAGCACAAGAAGGACATGGACACGTTGGGGTGAGTATAGAGGAGGGACACCAAGAGAGTAGAAGGATGGAGCACCTCTCCTGCAAGGAAAGATTTTTAGAAACCAAAATCAGCCTGGAAAAGAGAAAGCTTTGAGGTGACCTAATTTCAGCCTTCTGACGAGTATCAGACCTAAGCATGTTTTGTGTCAAACATTCTTGCTGTTATGCCAGGAAGTACATGGTTAGAGGAGAGGGTCTTACAGAGGGTCTGTGCCATTCTAAGCCAACTCCCTGCTCAACCTTGAGACTCATGCTCAGACCCCATCTCTGTGCCCTCCTACTCTTCCTGGGGAAGATCTGGCTGTGCATATGTAAACAAAACTGTGAAAAGTCTAGTGGCATGCAGCAGGTGAACTATAAAGGAGGGTGGAATGGGTCCCCTCCCTTTCTGTTCTCTGGGTCTCTTTCTCTTCTATTTTTTCTCTCTTTCTCTTTTGCTTTCTTTGTCTTGAAACCCCAGGTGCAGACCATCCATGTGGCAGTACCAATGCAGGATCTAAGGAGTGAGCAAAGCACAGCTATCTTAGTGTGACAGACCAGATGGATTGAAAGGTTCCAGACATTTCAAGGAGGTGTGTGGGGTCATGCCTTGCTCTGGTGAGGTGGTGCCCTGCTCTGCACACCCCACTCCCCTTGGGCCTGTATCCCCCTCTGCAGTGGCTGCCAACCCCTGGCATAGCAGAGGCAATGCTCCACACCTGCCTCTGAAGTCCCTAACCTGGCTCCTGAGCAGCCACCAGACAGGAAGTTGCACCTGGGGGAAGGGCCCAGGAAAGCCAAAGGGTATGTAAACTGTAGCATGAGGCAAACACATGTCATGACCTTACCTTTCCTTGGGTGTTATATCAGCTGAGACACTGCTGGAACCCAAGAGAGTTGGCCAAATTTATCCTCTTCCATATCTTTTCAGTCTTACTCTCTTTCTTATTCTGATTCCCTCTTCTTGGAATTTTGAGTAACTTAAAATTGGATGGATTTGGAATGGTCTAAGTTAATGCTTTATGAAATGTTTTATGTAGATTGTATGTTGCTCCAAACTTTTGCCAAAGTTCTCTGATTTTCTAAAGTTGCTAGTAAAATTTTGGACTGCACTTGGAATACTGCATCAGGTTTTGGGGTCCTATATACCAGAGACACTGGATATACTGGAGCAAGTCCATCATGGAACACACAGATGTTCAGGAAGCTGGAACACATAACATATCAAGAGAAGCTGAGATAGCTGTGCCTGTTCAATGGTGAGAAGAATGAGCAGAGGAGACATTGCTGTCTATAATAGCAGGAGCTTTGTAAACTGGGAGCAGGGCTAGATGATGAGTTGCAATATGCAACATTTCAACTCAGCATAAGGAAATTAAATTTTGTCATGAAGATGATCAAACACTGAAACAGGTTGCCTGTGTAGTCTCCATCATTGCAGAGATTTGAAATATCCTGGTCTGAGCAGAAGCCTAGACAACATTACCTCTGGAGGTCCCTTCCAAGCTACATTGTTCTGTATGTCTATGACCTACATGAATAATTGACAGAAAAATCTGCCAGTGAAATGCAGCAGACTGCTGTTCAGAAAAGACCAGACAAGGCCCAGTAATCTGAATGTGTATTTTTCATGCAGAGCATCAGTTCCTAGGCTATACACAAAGAAAAGCCAAAGAAGAAGTGAGTCTGGAGGGTTACCCTTTCCAAGAAAGGAAAAGTTTACCTTCTGAGTGTATATACCCTTACTGGGTAAGAAATGGGGAGAACAACCAAAAGAATACCCAACCCTCTTTACTAATTCCAGCTATATCATTGGATGAGAGAAATTTTTAACATCTTAGCAAATGTCTTGACACTAACAGTGTTGACAATAGAGGTGAGTACTGTTTTGTCTGGATATTATATTTGGATTCCTTCCTAGCTTTAACCTTGGAGTTACCTCCATTATTTTTCCATGTCCGCCGAATTTTGTTTATTCTGAGTCAAACATTACATCTGTTGCTCATCAGTGACTCTGAATCACTTTTTATGTCCAACGTTAGCGTACAATACTCTGTCCATTTGCGACATTTTTGGCTTAATCAAAGTATTTTCCAATATCCAGGAAATCTTCCATTTCCTGATTTGACATTAAATAAACTATGAGAGAAAGGCTGCTGCCAAGAAAAGAGGTTAGAAACCTCAAATCAGACAAATGTTTTCTGTCTTTTCCAGACCTATTTGAACCAAAGAGTACTTTTTTCAGTATAGCAGCCAATATGACACAAAATACAATACTGAGTTACAAACATTTTTGATTTGAAGATAAGCTTATCTCAATGCCCTCCAATCTGTAAGTAAAAAAATCAAGATTTTTGAGGCTTTTTTAGAGAATGAGCATCTATAGAGCTGTGAATGTAACTTGGCTGAACAAGAGCAGTAGATTGGCAGCTGATAAACCAGTTAATTTAACCTTGCTATATTCAGTGAATACTGCAGTGTGTTCAAAATGGTAAGGGAAAAAATTATCAACTGTTAACTTATGCTATCATTTCCTTACATAGCAATGTAACTTTCTCACCAGCATCACAATTCTTTTTCCTAATCAATTGAACTTTTCCCTAATGTAAGTTGTGGATGCCTTATCCCTGAAAGTGTTTGAAGCCAGGTTGGATGGAACTCTGAGTGATCTGGTTTAGTGGAAGATGTCCCTGCCCATAGCAGTGGGGTTGGAACTAGATGATCTTTAAAATCCCTTTCAACACAAGCCAGTCCATGTTAGCATAATCTGTCAGTTCTCCAAGTGGAGAGGAGCTGGTGGGGAGAGATGCTATGCTGGACCTTGCTCTCACCACAAGGAAGAACTGGTGAGTAATGTGAAGCTCAAGGGAAAGCCTGTCTGCAGCGATCATGAAAGATGGAGTTTGATGTCCTCAGGGCAGTGAGGATGGTCTACAGGAAGCTCAGTAGCTGGGACTTTGGGAAGGCAGACTTTGGGCTCTTCAGGTACCTGTTTGGTAGAGTATTATGAAATAAAGCCCTGGAGGGAGGAGGGGACAAAGAAAGCTGATAGATCAGCAGTAAAGCAGCACAGTGAAGGGTACATTGGGGAAAAAATTCCAGGAGGACTGTATTATTGAACTAGGATCACCTGGACATGTCAAACACACAAAGGAAGTCTACAGAGGTAGAAGCAAGGACAGGTAGCCTGTGAGGAATACAGAGAGGTTAGCCCTGTAAATATTATGTTTGGTAAGAGGTCTAGCAATCATGTGCAGTCACTGAGTAATAGACACCAGCCCCTTATTTAATACAGGATTAAGAGAAATGGTTTTACAGCTGTAATTAGTATATATAACAGTTTTTATTAGACCAGTTGCAGTAATGTTAACACTCCAATTAATAAAGACAACATGAAAAATGTAATCATTATTATTATCTTAATAAAAATTAAATAATTTTTCTTTGATGTTCTGTTCACCCTTCCAACCTATACGTCTCTGGGATCTCACGTAAGTAGTAACAGCTTTTCTCAGATGAGATGGTAGGTTACCAGTCAACATCCCAAGGCCTGTACCAGGACAACTGTGAACTCTGTGGTTTATGGCTAGCCAAACTGCCAGAAATATTTTTTTTTCTTTTCTCTCCCTTTTTTTTCTTTTTTTTTTCACCATCCTGACTCTTCATGGAAAAGAAATCAGAACTCTGATAACACAGTAAAACCCTCCCTATCTTCTGCTTGAGGAAGAAAGTAATTATGAACCTGAGAGAAGGCAAAAAAGAGTGAATATAATGCCAAAGAAAAGGGATGAATACCAAAATGTTTAGTATAGTAGTCTTATCTCTGTTAACCACACTTTTCTGTAATAATTTACACTTTTATAACTCCACTAATAACAATAATTGTTTTGTTTGAATTAGGTAATTACTGTTCAAATTAGATTAATATTAAGCTCTTGCCTTTTGTATGTCCTTGCATACAGTAAGATACTTGGTGTAAGATTTACTGGATGTGTCCAAAGATGGGATGTTTCTCAAGGCATAGGAGTGCCAATTTCTCATTTCCATTCTTTGTTTGCAAATGGCACCAAAATGCCCATATGTACTTTAGGCCAGGCTTTGTCTGAGACAAGTATATTCAGTTCATCCAAACTAGTATGATAATATACTTTTATGATGTGATCAGGTTTGAATACAATATTCTAAATGTTTTTTGTCCACTCTCAATAGGACAGTGTGCACCTTATTTTCTCTCACAGGGAAGTAATTTTTTCCCAGATTTTGTAAAAGTTTCAGCAAAAACATTCACAAGGGTAATAAAATTCAAACATTGGCTAAAACTATGGATTGGAAAACCATAAAGGTGGGGTGGTTTCATGGAGTGATTTGATTCCTCTCTTCTGAATCTCTAACTAATTCCAGAAGGTACCTAAAATCAATAGTGCATGGTTTAAAATATAGATGTCTCTAGGTGCCTGGTTTGAGCTACTCTAGTCTCAAGAAACAGATGAACATTTTACAGTCAGAATGCCATTGGATATAAAGAGAAGATACCCAGGGAACAGTGATAGGGAACTACAACTTTCTCTTGTCTCACATAAGCAACTTAAAAATGATTCTAGGAGGAAAACTGTACATTGAGTCCCATCAACTAATCCACTGTTCATCACCCCTTGCAGTAGGTGGGAACTAATGCTATGGGGAAAGTGTGTGGAACAGAAACTTTCTAGGATGATCTCAATGGTACAACCCCTAAGCTGCTATCAATTAGTAGTCAAGAAGCTTCCAGAATCTGCACCTAAGTGATTGTGAGGGTTTCCTTACACATTTGATTTCTTCAACCTTACACATTTGCTTTCTTGCCTGCATAAGAGGCAAGATTCAAAAGAATGCATGGAGTTCCCTCATCTAAGATATCGTTTATTTTTGTGAATAGGGTTCTATTATGTGAAAGAGATATTACTCTCTCTAGTTTTTACTCTACTCTAGTTATTGCCCCTTGGGTAAAGCTGGGTTAATCTTTTGGTTATTGTGACAAAGAGTAAGATCTTGTCCAATCTTAAAAAACAGCCTTTTGTTCTGAACACTTACTAGGTGAGTGCACCAACAGTGAACCATGAGGGAAAATCCCATTCAGACACACAGTTCACTGACAAAAGACACTCAAGTAACAATAGTAGGATTCAGCTAAAATGTTTTTAAAGATCACTGTTTTATTATTTAAGGTTCTATATGTCATCCTCTGACTAAAAATATTTGGGTCTCTTCTAAAAAGTACAATGTTAGTCACAAATAGAAGGATGAGTGTCTAATATTAAAAATATATTTTTCACATCTGTGTATCAAATTGATATGAATACCTATGAAATATTCACTATGAAGAATGGGTTTTTTTAGAAAATATTTAAATACAGAAATTATTACTTCAGAAGCCTATCTTCTCACAATTGATCTGGTCTATATTCCTACAAATGAGGGTCTCCTTTTAAAAGTTGACATACATTTAACTGTTAATAATTCTATTTTGGCTTTTGGATTTTCAGGAAATAAAAGTTTATATTTTGAATACTTTAAAGTTAAACTGTCTGATTAAAATGATAAAGAAGTATAAAATAAATAATAAGAATTTAAAAAGTAGCATGAGCTGCAAAACATAATAAAAAGCAGCCACAAGGTGAAACAGTTGTACATAGCACAACACTCTACAGGGTCAACAAGACTGCATATTTCAGAAATTAAATGGTGCTACAGACATTAGAACTTATTCATCTTTGATGGTCTTAGGAGCAGTTGATTTTGGTTCCCCACTTTGTCACTGTTTCTCTGATCACTGAGTGGTCATTGGTTTTTTACTTGTTTTAATTTTCACTAGCTAGGCACCCTAATAGTAACCTTTAAAGTCAGATGTTGGCTGAATCCTGACAATAAAATTCAAAACAAACATCCAGACTAAATATTTTGCCCCGTCCGTCATATGCTCCAATTGCAGGACTTATGTTAGTAATGTTTTCTGCACTACAGATCTGAATACTCTTGATAATATAAAGGCAGAAGTGAATACCCAATTACTTCATTAAAACTAATACTAAGACCAAGACTAAGCAACAAAGGATAGAAATTGTCTTTGCTACATCCCTGAATATTATAGCTAGAGTGACACAATGAAAAAATTATAATTTTTGAATTAATAATTATTTTATTAAAACATTGGAGTTGTCCTAGGGTGACTTTATGATGCTTGTATCCCCAAATTGTCTGTTTTGTCTGTGTTAGATATTGTGTTCTGTAGCTTTAAGACTGGTTCTGAGAACGAAGAGGGAGAAAAGAAGCACAGAGTTTGTTTTCAGGAAAGCAGCTCCTCCTCCACATTCCAGCTCCTGGACTGTTCATCTGAGGCAAGGACAGGTGGCCGGTCAGAGATCTGCTTTGCTTTTAGTTACTTTAGCTAGCTAGGGCAGAGAAGTTCCCTGGACTGTTTTTTTCCTTTTTCTTGGGACTGTTTAAACCTGCTCTTGGACTCAAAGACCCCTCAGCACCGGGAGTCCACACCAGGGAGCCACCAGGCCCAGGCCGGCATTTTCCAGTGTCGGAGCGGCTGATAACAGGCTGAGCGACCTGAGCTCCCACAGCAAGGATTTTCTCAATTTTGCCAGGTTTTATTGTTTCATACTATTCATTTTTATGTTTGTAGGCACTTTGTTAAATAATTAGTTTTGTCCACTCCTCTCTAAGGAGACTTTGTTTTCCTGAACCGATAGGGGGGAGGGGCCATTTGGATTTCTTCCCAGAGGGACCCCCATTTGGGAGGTGTCCTCCCAAATTTGCGCTAAACCAGCACAGGAATATAATAAAATCTTTTGAGTATGAATTATCAAGATCACTTTCTTTCTGTAACTACTTTCAAGTGTAGGGTGTAGAGGCTGTGGGTTCCCAGGATCTCAGGGTGTCTCAGGGTGTGGGTTTGAGAGAGATCTCTCTGGAGTCCAGCTAGCTCTTTGAATATGCAGTTTATTTTGCGAGGGTCATGGGTAACAAATGGGTCTCACTCAAGCTGCCAGCCACAGCTTAGAGTAAGCCCCAGTGATGGAGAGAGATAGCAGGGAAGGAAGCAAGCAACAAGCAGGCAGAGAAAGTAAACATGCAGGCAGAAGCTTATGTGTGTGTGGTGTTTGTGTGGTGTGTGTGAGGTAGTGTGCGTGTGTGTGTGTGTGTGTGTGAAGTGTCTGCGTGTGTCTGTGTAAGTGTGTGTGGTGTCCTTGTTACAATACATTATATCTTTGTGTTGAATATTACAATTTACAGTAACCAATCCATAGAAGACACATCTCCCATACAATTTACATAAAGCCTATGAGAGTTGCTACATTACCATGCCTTTAAACTTACTTCCAAAAACTATTTTTGCCACATTACCAGGGTCTGTGATCTTTGGACTGTTGCATGCCTTCACTATCTTAGGGTTTTGTCTTATCACGAGGGATTGCACTGTTGTCAGCCGAGCTTTTGTTTCCCAGTCATTCATTGACCAGCTTTTGGCTTCTTAGATGTCACAGGTGGCTTTCATTTCTACCTTGCTTATACATTTCATATTGTCACAACCCCCTTGCCAGGTATAATTATATGGCTGTCCTGTTCCATCTCCCCCAACATCAAAGTTTGTCTTCCCTATTGAGAAAGTGGGACAGTTAATTTGAATGGTCCATTAATACAAACCAGACTGTAGTTAAACACATAGGATACCCACTTCAAATATACATGGAGTTCCAAAAGAAAATTTTAAAATCATAACTGCATTTCTGAAGAAAAAGCCAAACTCAATCCCATCCAACACTTTTATAATGTAGATGGATTTTTTTCATGATCATGACTATTTTTATGATCATTCTCATTTTAACTTAATCTTATACTGCATTATTTTTTCATTCTGCAATTTAAATCTTTTTGACATACAGAAGCTACAAATGAAAAAAACACGTATCTGTCTCTCTTTAATATAAGACTCCAGCATTGTTCTTGAGAATAGATTCACTTTGCTTCTGAAATTCCATGGAATGACCTTTCCCTATGAGAAACCATTGTCTAACCAAACGTGATAACCGTGATGGTATGAGAAAAAATACTGTGTGCCTGCTGGAAAACCCTAAACAACAACCCAAATTATTATCACAGTTGTATTTCAGTGATGTTTGCGTTATTTTTTTTACTTGCAGTATTAGCTTACCCATTGGTGTTCTGTTCTCCCATTTCACTGAAGTGTCTCACTCTACAGAATAACTTAATACTGAATAAGCCAAGTACATAAATTTCTGTGTTCATTTATTAAATTATTTTTTAAAAAATCACAAACCTACTTTATCTCTCAAGAAGACTTCACAGTAATTGTATTTTTCATTACAGGAATACTTTATTTTGTTATTTCTGTACTTTAGCCTACTTAAATACTTTCCACGACTTCATATTGAAATATGTAGAATCACATAGTGGGATTTGCTAGTCACTAGACACTAATCATCATTTGGTATTATTGATCAGCAGAGTTTTAAAACAATGAGGAAAAAAAAGGACACTTCAAGTCTGTTGTTTCTGTTGGCTACGTCTGGGAAACTCAGTTTCACAATAATGCACAGGGCATGCTTGTGCATTCAGGATCACACCTCCTCTACTGAATGATGCTCTCTGCACAAAGCCTATTTGCAGTGCTAATTTACAGGTCTGCTGGTTGTAAAGACCTAATCATGCAAACTCTTTATGGGGATATTCTCAATGTCTTCCTCAAGCAGTGAAACAACCATTAACCCTTGATAGCATAAGAACATTGGCCTGGGGAAGAGTGTAAAGCTTTGTATTGATATTTTTGCCAAGTCTGTAAAATGGTACAAGGCACACAATAAACTTAAAAGTTAATTCAGAATGCAATATTTTTTCTTTATGCTTTTATACCTTTGAAGAGGCAAGAGACCAGATCTATATATCTTAATCTGGTGAACAGTTTCTCCTCAATGGCTGATTAATAGATGTAGCCAGAATGACATAAGGTTTACTCTCGGAAACCTTTTTTTCCATTCTGTTAACTAGTTTAAATAGCCTTCAATGTCCTATAATTTTAAAAAGAAAATGTTCTCTATCAGAGCATTAGCATGCTTTTGGACACTGGCCTAAATATGGAAAAAAGGAGACAATAGATTCAAGACAATTATATTTCTGTGAATATAGGAAGATTGAACTTGAACATTGAGTGAAGTTACTGAATAAAAACATGGAAATAGAATTTCAAATCTGAAATTTTCAAATCACTGAAATGTTCCAAACTTTTATTGACTTTCTATTTGATGTATTTCTTCTATTGTTTCTTTCGAAACCTCAGCAATGTTTTGCAAAACTTTGTAATCACCCTCATCTTCAACTGGATGCAGTCAGAACTTTTATGAAGTTTTGAAAAAGATATTTCTTTTACAAATATTCCATGAAACCCTTAAATTGGATAAAATAAGGGGTATGTTTCATTAATTATTGGTTGCTGAAGACCTTATTCTCTCCTTATTTCTGCATGAGAGATATTGATTTTGTTGCCTTCGATACCTTTATTTCCTGTCTTAAGGTTACTATATGATGCTGGAAGCCTTGGTGGATTAAAAGTATGAGGAGAAAAATGGTAAATGCTATGTGATCCTCGTGATCCATTGCACAGACATCTGTCATACGTGCCTGTGCTGCATACCAACGCAAAGTGTGGATCCATTCTGTCAGTTATGAGAGAGTAAAATCTAGAAACTATATATTTTTAACTTATTATTAATAGCTGGTTCTCCTTGGTTTACTTCTTTTCCTTCCCAGTATAAAACTAGCTCTCATTTTGAATTTTTAACATCTACTTCAAGTATTGGACTCCATTTGATCATAGGTGATGAAGGTGCAATAAGGAGGTACAAGAAAGACAAATACCTGGAGCCTCAGAATAAAAAATTTGCTGTGTGCAGTGAGCCAGGACAAGGCTCTAACATAATAATCAGACTGAATAAGGCCAGCTTAAAACCAGTAACAGAGTAAATGGTGTGTTAGGATAATAGGGTGCTGACAGGATGGATGCCCTGCAGCTGAATCTCTCTCTTCTCCCTGGAAGATTTTGTAATGGAGAATTAAGCATTGTCTACCTCAGGCTTACTCAGTCAGAATGTATTTCTGTAGATGAAGCTGCTGATATGACAAGTAAAGGCACAGGGATAAGTCTTATAAAGCCTTAGTGCTTGTAGGCATGAGTCCCTGCACATTGAGCAGGCAGGGTCAGTGCTGTATCCTCTAGACAGTAACAAATAGAAAAGACTGTGTAGGTATAGAACAATAGTTGATAGAAAAATAAATCAAGCATTATACTGTAGGGTCTAGTGTTACTATGGAGAAATGAGTCCCTTAGGGGTCTGCAAGGAAAAGCTTTGATATGCAAACCTGCTAAGTCTTTGGAAAGCATAATGTGCTGAAAAATGCACACACAAAAAAGGTCTGGTGGATTCATTACTATACAAGAGCTCACTCACTAATAGCAGGGTTAATAATAAGTAGAACATAAGTAAATTGAAAATAGGAAAACTGAAAAGGTGACACAGTTACATATCTTCTAAAATTTCCTATATGTGTTTCACACACAAAAGCCAAAAATTGCCCTCTTAAAAACAAATGTATTTTAAAGTTTGTTTACAGAAGAATATATGCAATGCTACTGCAAAACATCAGAATTTTGTGATTCATTTAATCTTAAAAAATGAATTTTTTCTGTTTGCTAGTTGACTAACTGGAAAATTAAAGGTGCTTATTTAAAAAAAGATAGTGAAATAAACAATGTGAACACTATTTTACATTTATTCATCTTTATTTCTTGCTAGAAGTAAGTTTTTTAACCAAGCTGTTCCATGAATACTGGAACTAATGATGTGTGATTTTATGGATTAGCAATTAGCTGGTGATTAGCTTTTTGTCTGAGAAGGTGCAAATTACAATCAAGAGACAATAACTTGTTCTTAATATTAGGGTAATTTTAAAAGGTCTCTGTTGGTTCTTCCTTCCAGTAATGCTTCTGCTTACACAGTTTTCTTTACCATACTCAGAGCATACTGGCAGTATCTTTACTTGGTCTGTACCATTCAGGAAAATATGTAAAATTGTAATTATAATGCAGAATATAATTTGTATGTGATTTTATGAAATTGATTGTAGTTTGGAAGTTAAATGCTATCTCCCTTTCTCACATGCAGAGAGTAAATTTCAGCTAGAGACTTTTTTTTTTTTTAAGACAAGTGTATTGTGTATGGCCTCCTCTTACTTTAAAGGGTCTTCACAAATGTTCCCCATGCATTATAAACCAGCTAATGACATATTTAGGGCATTTTATAGATTATTTTTTTTTTTTAATATAAGAAAAATTTTACATGCTAAAAATAACTCTAAATATTTCTCTAATGCTTTTCTGTGGAGTATTGTTTTTCTAAAATATTGGGAAAGATAGTAACCAGAGAGGTGTTCAGCTATCTCCAGGAAAACAGAGCCTCATCATGCATAATGATAACTTGGGAAGAAAAATGCCATCATTCCAAGTGACCTGCCTTCCTCCTTCCTCCACCAGCTTCTATTGTTGTGCACAACATCATATGTCATGGGACATCCCTTTGGTCAGTTGAGCTCAGCTGTCCTGGCTGTGTCCGTTTTTAGCTGTTTGTGTATCCTCTGCAGTCCTTGCTGGTGTGACAGTGTGGAGAAGCAAGAAAAGCCTTGCCACTCTGTAAGCACTCTTCAGAAACAGCTAAAACATTGCTATAAACATCCATATTTTTACCACTGTTTGATCAAAGATTCGAAATAATATCATAGGAACTTCTATGAATAAAACTATCACAACCAAAACCAGAAGAATTCAAACCTTTGTTGATTTTATTGTAATTTGAGACAGGATTTCTATAATGTTTTGTTTAAGGATTTACAGTTTAAGGGGTTTTTTTTTGTTGGTTTTTTTTTTTGGTTTTTTTTGTTTTTTTTTTTGTGGGTAAAACATTTCCAAGATGTCATTTATTAGGCTATTTACACCACGTTATGATGTGAGCATAAATCCAGCCACTTCAAGTGGTCTCTTCACTGTAGCCTATGTTGCTCTCACCAAAATTTGAAGTAATAGCATGGAAAAAAACTCATTTTTCTTACTTACTTGCTGGAATCTTCTCAGTAACGTAGTCTCCTGAAATGCATGGGAGAATTTTATGTCAACTATGTTCAGATGCTTGACGGTAGATCTAGTTTAATTTGTTCTGAATTGTATAGATAATGTCTCATGTGTTGTCCAGAAAGATCAAACTCAGCATATATTTTTAATTTCTTTTTCTGGATTTTTTTACATAGATTCTGGATTTTACTGGAGAATGGAGGGGTTTTATTGTGATAACAAGTGCTAAACAGTAATGTTACTTTTCTATATGGAAGATTGCAACAGTTTCAAATGTGCCAGAATTCTGTGCAAGCCAGAAATTTGATGGGGATCTATCCAAATCTTTTCTTGTCAGGGATTATCTTGATGAAGGCATAAACTGTTTTTTTTCTTTCAGTTTATACAAAATCCAAATAAAATTTCAATGTGTTTAGATATGACTTCATGAACATTAAAACATGTTCCTTAATAACTTTTCTATTTTGAGATATTGGCTTCCTTTCTTTACATAAAATGAGGACTCCACATCTCGTCTCTCCTTTTCCTTCTTTTAGATAATTTTCCTTTAAAATTGCAAAAATACTTTTTTTAAATATATCTATACATATGTAATTTGGATAAAGTCTAGTATTTCTGTGACACTCTGATTGCAAAGAAAAATTTGTACTTGCTTACTGTGGTATTCTTCACACTGTCTACCTCCTTTTTACATTTCTTGCTTTCCACATGAGAATTATGCTAAAAATATGAATAATATATGCAATCTAATAGCAGCTTCCATGCTAAATTGTCATTGCCTCCAACTATGTTTCCTTCAGGATGTGTTAGACTAGATACAGCTGTCCTCCACAGTTGTACACGAAGTTTCTTTTAATGAGATGTGACATGGACAAAAGTGTTGGTTGTGATTACTGTGCACACTTTTTGGTCTGAAACAGATATCTCAGGCTGGTTCTGAGCATATTTTATTTTACATTTCACCCTTAACAATACAAAAAATGTTAACTTTCTGAAAATAATGATCCTTTTATATGGAAAAAAGATTTTAATCTGAGAAGAATAGCATCTCCTCAAACTTGATTTAAATCAGGGTCATAACGTAGATTTTACTGTGATTTTTTTTTTTCTGTGTTAAAAATTTTTCACTATAACTTTTTATTTACCAGAGATGGAGGGGAGACAACAGGATTTTTTGAACATGAAATGGATCTCTTCACTTTAATTCAATTCATAGTATTGAAGATGAAAAAAAATGGGTCCAGAAAGATAACTTGTTTTAAAATATTGAGAAAAAAAAGAAACACATTTTTCATACTTTCCTGTACTTCCTACATGTCTTTTTATTTTCCAAAAAAGATTGTGCTAAGTTAATTCCAGCATTTTTGCTATATTCATATGTGTCCATACATGAGCCCAGTATGTTCGGCTTCTTGCTGTCTAAGTAGTCTAAAAAAGTTGGTAAAAGAAGCTTGTTTTTTCTCGACACTGCAATAGTAACTGCTAACAATGCAAAGATGTGACATTCATGTTGCAGTAAAAAAAAAAAAAATACCTGCATTATATAATGCATTATATAACGCAAAATTATCTACTCTATAAATAATCAGGGTATCAAAAAGTTCTGATTGCTCTTCTGTTAGAGTAGGAGAAATCAATGTTTTTGGCTGATACTTTGTCAAGGGAGTCCATGTCTAAGATAAAAAGTAAAACTGAAATACAATTAAGTGAAATTGAAATATAATTAAATGTATTTTGAGAGTATATAGAAGCCTATATATTTAAACTGATCCACATATAATTCCTGGGTCACATTCTCCATTGATTTCTCACAAATTCTAGAGAAATAATTATTACTGAAGATCATAATAATTTCTAATGGTGCATTCAAATATTTTCCTGAAGTATCAGTAGTGGTGTGACCAAGGATGTTCTGAGATAAAAATGAAACTTTAAAATTCACAAGAGACAGAAGTATAAAAAATTGCAGGCAATTTTCACTTGCATTAATCTCAGATGACATCTCCTATTACTGCTGCAGCTCTGCTGTTGGCTGATAAGGGAGTTGCTGTGACCTTATGAGCTAAAGTACACAAGTCAAAGTGGAGCAAGTGTATTGAATATTTTTCAAGTAGTGGTTAATAAAACTTATATACAGAGAAATCTTATTATTGTTAGGGAATCTATCAACATCTTTGTAGTAAAAATGATCTCTGATGGGCAGTGATGCTTAATTTCAGTGCTTTTGGGTACTTTACACCTTGCTCCAAGTTGTGGAATTTTTTTGTTGTGTGTGGGTGGTGAGGATTTTATGGTTTTGTGTTTGGTTCTTTGGTTGGTTTTTTGGTGGTTTGTTTTTTTGTTTTGTTTTGTTTTTTTGTTGGCTGGTTGCCTTTGTTTTGTTGTTGCTGCTGCTGGGTTCAGGGTTATTTTATTATCTGAAAGGCAATACCTTATTATAAGCCTTGTCCCTCTGGCATGAATATAAATTTACTTACCTTTTTCCCCTTAAGAGTGTGATTGCCATAGATAAATATTAACAATGAGTTAGCCATCTATTTGAAATTCTCATTTTCAGAATTTCTCAGGTGCTCCTCTCATGATTCTTTCTAGGGATGGTGCTTATTTCTGTCTTAGAAAAGTGAGGCACTGTTTTCAACCAGCTGAGAAGCCAGTCATTTGTATGTGGGTTTTTTTCCTTCATTTTCTTATTTATCTATATCTATGTCTCTATCTATTTTATATCTATATTTATATTTGTTTGTAACCACATATCTGTGTCTGCACAGATACATACATAAAAAGACACAAAGCAAAATTTTGCTTCTATGAAAATACAGGATTTAAACCTGAAATCACATTTTTATGACACTGTTGTTTACATAAATATATTAAACCAATCTCTGTGCATTCATTACTTCCTTTCCAATCATAAATAACCTCAAAATGCCAGGGTACACTTGTAAGCTTTATCTCTGAACAAAGAAAAATATTCCATACAATTTTTGCAGAGAAATTTCAAAGATCAAAATTTGGTTATTTGATCATAGTCATTCCTTCAGTGAGAAAATTTCCATTTTTTTGCATGACTTGTTCCTCAAATGATGGGCAAAAAATCTATAACAATAACAAAATCTATAAACAATAATAGCCAAGCAGCTAGTGTGCATAGACTAGCAGTTTATTGATTCCAAATATACTCTATTGCTATTGAGGCATCTTTTACTTGTCCATTGGACAAGTTCCTCTGAAGTGGGAGAGAATGCAGCTTGTTTTGATATGCCTGATCCCCACAAGTAACTTTGGATGGACTGAATAGATACTTGAGGAATGAAAAGGGTACTGATACCACACAGACTTCAGACATGGGCTGGATGACGTGCTGCTTAGGTAGACGCGGTTTTTTGGACTTATATGGCTGCGCTAAAAATGCCAATATAACATGGAGGAAGCTGACTGTGCAAGCTGTCCTTTGCCTTCAGACAAGGTGAACCAAAGAAGGAAAGTACCTTAGTAATAGCTGTTCCTACAGAAGCCCCAGGTTCTCCTGGAGACAAGGACTGCAATGAATCATAACAGAATTTCTTTTCAATCCTTGCAAAACACTTGTATATTTTTTGTTCCTCTGGTACTTTTTTTTTTTTTTAAATTCCTAAATCTCTGTAAAAAATGTCTTTATTTCTCAGCAGTCATCCATGGGCAAATTTCTTGTGCAGAACTGGAATGCTGATGTCAGAAGAAAGGATTTTAAAAGATACATTTAGGCACATAAAACCTTTTTACTGTCACTTTTAAACCCTGAAAATAATAATTGCACAGGAATGGCTGTCTAGAGAATCAGAAACAGGTTCACCTCTTAAAACTCCCAGGTTCTCATGAAACTGACAGAAGCTTTTTGCAAGATAAATCATCTAGTTCTTTCAATTATTGCACTGAAGAAATTTTCTATTCTCAATTAATTGAGGTGGCATACCACTACTTTTAGAAACTGAAGCAGGTTTTCATGTGAGGGAAAAATTAGCTGATGCTTTGAAACAGGATCAAGTATCTGGAGATGGCATTGGACCTTAGGGCATTCTGGAAATCCTCTACTAAGACAGCATACAGCTGCCTGTACGAAAATAATGAAAAAATATGTGAAAAATTAGTAGGGAAAAGAAAAAGGTTATGATTAGGCTGGCATGGAACTAGACATTATGACATCACCAACATAGGAGCGGCACAAGAGATATCAAAATAATTCTATTTCCTTCTGCCTCATCTGTATCTCACGGTTTCCTAAAGTTTGTCAGTTCATTCTGCAACATTTCAGTTATCCCCCTAATTTAGTTCTCAACTGAGAGACTCAAAGATGTGATTTTTAAAAAAAAGCATTCAATGAAATATTTAAAAACTCCAAATCCTTGGAATGCTTCCTTTTCTTTCAGGGTCATGTTAGGATGAACTCCCCAGCTGCCCCTGAACTGAGAGTTAGTCCTAAAAAGTAAGTCAAGCTGTAAAGCACATCCTGGAATAGAAAGTCATTTCAGCCTCTTCCCCATCAAATAAATTAAGAAGGATTTTGTCTGCAGCTGAAAATGTCATTATCATCAAAGTCTTATTCTGACACAGCACAACAAGATCAATTTCTCAGACACGCAGTAGGTTGGCTGGCATATGTGATTCTCCTTTGCCCCAAAGCTGCAAGCAACCCTTGACAAATTCACTTTGCTTGCTTGCGAGGGAGGGAAATGTTATTGCAGAGCAATATTTAAATGTATTGCTAAAATAGACCCTCAAATAAAAAAGAAGCCTTCTCTAGTAATCACTGAGAATGAGGAAAAGAACCTAACTCCCAAAGACATAAGAAACAGAAAAAAACCAGACAGCAGTAGGAGAAGAGAAAGGAGAGAAACTCAATTTCTTCACTAATATAAGTGTATGTCTAAGTGCGCACACACAAATTCAGATTTCTGTTTGGAGACTTGGAGGGTGAAATGAAAGAAAAAAACCCACAACTTTATTTTTAATATGTCAATACTTTAAAATATTTAATCAGCTTTAAAATATTTATCTCATATTCTAGACATTAACTTTTTTGCAAGAGATAAGATTTCCTATGGGAATTATTTTCACCAAATCAGTGTGCTTCATTGCATTCCATGAAAGGTTTTCATGGGAAAGGTTTTAGGTATTTTTACATTGAAAATATGTTTCACATTTTAGTCTGCATTGTTTATACATTTAAACTTGGATTTCAGAAAGTACTAAGTACTTTAAGTACCAGGTCCTACTGGAAAACTTTTAAGTTAAATTTCTCAGTGTGTTGAGAGAAAAGGTGGCCATCCTTCTTAAAGCCATGTCTGGTAGATGAAAATATAACATGGGGAAGTTTTATTTGGAAATACATATATCTCAAAAGCTCAGGCTGGGAATATTTCTGGAAGTAACTCAGAGACAGAAAAGTGGTTCCCTAGAACCTGTGTAACTCCATGGTGACAAGAAGGCATGTCTCTGTTTTCCTGAATGATCTGAATACATTAGTCTCAGCAGTCCTTCCTGTTTAGCTTTCTCTTGCACTAACAGCACAAGCCATAATGAGTCATGCAGTACAATGTTTAACATCCTTGGTCTAATGATCTGCGAACATAAATCTCTTTTTTTGGCAAAACCCATGTCAATTAAGAGCCAATTAAGTCAACTGGTAGACTATGGGATGCTGTAATTATGTGTTCATCGTTGAAGGCTGGCAAATTGCCCAAAACATGTTCTTGTTCCTCAGATTTTACATAGAAACATTTGTAGAAAGCTATGTTGATATTAAATATATCAAATGTGAAGGTTTGAGCTTGGATTATGTAATATGTACTTATTTTTAAAGAGAACTTTTATTTTTCCCTGTCAAAGTTTTCTAATGTTTATAAAATACTGTGTGGCATTGTAGCATGACCCTTTAGTTTTTTGGAGACATAAGCACTGATAGTTCACTAGCTAGTGTTGCATGATGTTAGTCTATTCTATGACATGATTTTTCCAAGGTGAAACTCCTTAGCAAAACAAACATTATAAAAGCAGTTCATTGATTCATTAACATGTAATGAATTGGCAATCAATGAACATGATCAAGATAAATACTAGCAATTGATCAGCTAAACCAAATAGTAATAGAAGTGACAAATTCCTGTGCATATTTTTATGAATATTTAAAAAATGTTACTATTTTCTCCCACAATACACCCTCACCCACACCACACACACCCTATTTACATGCATATCTCCTTTCCCAATGGCCTTGCAGGTTACCAACAACCTTCTTCCCTGGGAATGCAAGCTATATGCAGGGCTTTTGGTGAAGACACGTGTGCTGGAGCTTTTCCTGTACCTGTACTGCTGCCTATGGCCTGTAAGTGGGCATGCTGGATGTCAGGTGCTCCGTGAGGCAACACACACATCTGAGGTGCAGGTCCCCTTGTGTTGCACCCTGAAGTGACACCCAACTGGATGGAGTGCAGTAGCTCAAGGCAGCCTTTGGGGAGGCTGTTGTGCCCAGACAGGCTGTAGTTGTGATGTTTTTAGTGTCAAACAAGGTCTGACTCCTGCTGCTTCCTCTACAAGGTTTCTCCCTTGCCCTCTGTCGAGTATTTTCATGTTTCATTAGACTTCTCTTCCAGCTGTTTCCTTCTTTGCTTCAAAAGTCTCTTTGCCTGTCGTTGGTTACTGTTTAATCCCAGTGAGGGCTGGCTTCTTCTTTAACATGATCACTAAACACTCTTTCATATATTCAATTTATATACACCTAGTTTATACTCACTTAAGTGGTGCTGTCCAGGCTGTTTGCAAAGGGTGGGATGTGCAAGCTTAATTAATAGAATTAATGGTGGACTTGACTCATGAGTGATACACATTGGAGATTTCAAAATTAGTCACTTGAAATTTTCGTTTAATTGGATTTTCTTCTACAAATGTAGATTTCTGGAGAAGTGGTAGTAAATTTACAAAACAGGCAAACAATGCTTGCACAAAAAATGGTGAATCATTCATATGCTTCAGAATAATGAAAGAATTTTGTGACTCAGAGGAAAGGTGTTGATCCTAAGAATAGAAATACTTAGAAATAGATTGGTCATGTTTTTAGAAAAGTAATTTCATCATTTGGCAGGGTACATGATTTACCCCACTTACAAAGTCTCATGCGTTGACTGTAATTTCTTATATCCAATCTGTTTTAAATTATTAAGATAATATTACACTCTTGGTAGTGACAGTTACACTTTATTATCTCTTGGGCTTTCAACTGTTTGATATTATAATGTGTAATTAAGTCTGAAGAATGCATATTTGTTTAATGACATTTATAGCTGCTAAATCAAACTTCCATGTAATTTTCTCACAGATAAAACCTACTTAGCAAAGAATTTTAAAAAGAATTTCACTAATTCTTTAATGAGATTGTATCTGAATGAAGATTGTATTTTTTATTTATTAAAAATCAGAGTGGTTATTAAAAATCATGGATTTTTTTTGTCTTTTTTTCCAGTCTGAAACTGCATTAGTCTCCAGAATCTTTTACTCTCAGCAGGACTTATTACCTCAAGCACAGAACTGTGTTGACATAGCTTCATCCTGCTGCATCCTGCCTGGACAGAGTAGCTGAGGGAGAATTTATTTGCATCAGACTGAAAAACTGTGAAACAAGAAGAAACCAGTCTTTGATCAGCAGCAACCCTGAACACGTTACTGTTCCTGAAACTGGAAGACCACAGTTTTTCATTACTTTATAGTGGTTTTATGTTTGTATTAAATCTTTTAATGTTATTTCATGCTTGATTACAAGAATAAAGTGATTATGCAATGTCATGTTGAGAGAGTTGACATTTTAAAACATTTTTTTTTTTGGAGAAAGTAATCGTAGAACAGAAATGCTATTTGTAGCTCATAAAACCAGATTTTGTGACCTTCCAGTCTTGAAAGTGTATTCAATGTTGATAAACGCACCAAGCTCCAGGTTGATTAATTTTCAACCAATGCATGGGAGTTATTTTTCTTGAAACTGCATTGAAAGAAACAGGATTCTGGGTGTATCAAGGCTTCAGTGGTATATGCTAGGAATGTCAGAGCTGAGAAAAGACTATTATTCATAAATGACTGGAATAAACAGCCAAATATTGTCTGTGAACGTTATAACTATGGAGTGTACTTCTATGGACACTGCAATAATTTCAATAATTGTAATAAATATGTATATATTGTAAATATTTAAACCTCATGTTAAGTTTAGCATTAATAAACTTTTGCAAGTCAGTTTCATATTTCTGCAGTAGGATGATTGTACTATATATATAAGTATATATATTCACCTATACATAAACATGCAGATATGTGTTCTTATTTTAAAAATGTAGAAATGTTTTGGATATTTACAGTAAATTTCTCTGTGTTCCGGTCCAGCTCTTGATTTCACAGTTCTGCTGTGATACAGAGACATGATACAGTCTCCAAGTTACTACATTGACTTACTCTTGAAACAATGTCATTATTTTTAACTCTAGACAGCTCACAAATCTATGTATTCATAGCACATAAGGGATGATGCAGAATAAAGTGAAAATTTTAGTAAATAGATAGGGGACAGTTTGTGGTTTTCACATCTAAACCATCTAAAGCCATCTAAAAGATGTATTGACTGCTGAATGCAATGTATTATCTGAAAATTATTTTAAAAATAATAAATTCTTAATGGTTCTATGCCACCTGTTAAATTACTATGTTGAGATTTTTATACAATGGCTATTGTTTTGTAAAAAAGTTGATTTTTAAACCCATTGTTTCTGCTGAGAAGTGATGATAGTTATTCTGTACTATCAGCAAGTGTTTTGTACAATGAATTCATTTAGTGATTAAAATTGATTTGTTTAAATATTTGAAGTCCAATTTGAGACAAATATTTTTCTTTCTGCTGCATGGTCTAAAAATGAATCCTGACAGACAACATGAAATCTATAAATAGTTATATTAAAGCTGTCTATCATTGATTTGTCTGTAATTCCTGTTCTAGAAGTGACAGAGATTTGGCATTTGTAGGGGATGGTATTGTTATATGTTTTCTCAGGCTGTGTTTCTCACCAGTCCTCATGCAGATGGACAAAGTCCCAGATTTCCATTAATCAGGGCTTAATTATTCACCTTGTGTCTACACAGTAATGTTGTGGATATTAAATTAAGGTGTCAGATGACTAGGTTTCCCTACTGCTTAGAATTACTCCTTCTTACTTTTCAACATTTAAATTTGTTCAAACATCTTACTTATAAAATATCTTACTCTTCTTTAAAATATTTTCCATTTTCACATTATCTTTTCAGTAATACTGAGAAGAAAGACTATCACAATATTTAATAATCTACCTGGAAATGCATATTTGTATGTATTTGTATATTATATTTTGCTCTATTTTTTTCCTACTTACATTCAATATTTCTTCATACAGAAAACAGCCCACAGTGTCTTTACTATGTAGGCATGGAAATTTTATTTCACAATGCTGACTTAGTTTTGAATTGCTTTTGTAAAAAGGTTTCTCTGGTTAATAATAATGTTGCTGTTATTTATGTAATTGTAATGTAGAAAAACATTTCACAAATAAAGTGATTGAAAGTTCTTTAAATTGGTTTTTTAATACTATCAAATTACAGACAGGTTGTAAAAAAAAATATCATTACAGGGGTAAATTTCTTGTTTCTGTTAAAAAGTTCTACAAATACAATGAAGGGAGGAAATTAGATCAGGTCTCTTTACAATGGAGTTGGACAGCAACCTTGAAACATTGTCTATGGTGCGAACATAGTGCAATGAGTTCTGACTGTCTCCTCCCATGCAGATTTGCCTTTCAGAATTATTTCACTTTTTATAAAATTCATGCAGAATTATAGGTTGAAAAATGTATATTCTTAAAAAATAATGAACATATTTCTCCCTAGTTATAAATTATTAGTCAACATCTGTGAAACTATTCCTCATCCTTTTTGTGTTTACTTTCTATGGGTCATATATCTACAATTGCATATATATTTATATCTATATTTAATCAGATGTGCTGTTTTTCTGGTTTTGTTTTGGTTTGGTATTTTTGGTGGAGTAATACAGAAGTAGAACTATGCGAACCTGTGATCAGATCAGACTTAAAATAAAATCTGTCTAGACACAGATGCTGTGTAGCTTATTTACATAATATACAAGAATATCAGTGCTGACTTAAATCACATTTATGTTTGTTTAACATTACTTGTTATATGGTGTTTGTCCCCGCTGCTCTGTGATATTGACATTTATTGGTGGACTGACAATAAATTGTAACTCTCCAAGTTGCATTTTGAAGTCGATGATGTAAGAAATAAACTTACAAATTAGGACTCTGATTTGGTGGGCCCTGAACTCACCTAAAGGATACAGTGGTATCCAACAACATAATTAAGGAATGCAATAAATTGCTTTGAGTGTTATCAGTGAACAACATGAATAATAATTAGCAGTTAGCATTTGCAGTAGATATTGCATCCATGTGACACTTCAGAGACTTTAAAAGTCAATCTGTATTTCACACTAGATGAATTATATTTTTATTTCAAGCAATGACATTATTATGCCTGCAGGCAGTCATCAATCATCCTCTGACCTAAAAGTCATGGATCACTGCTATTAGGATTTTATTAAATTGGTAAAGAGAAACTTTGAACTTTGAAGGAGATGACATTTTACATGGAGAAAGATAATATAATAAAAAAAAAAACTCCCATCAACAATAAATGAACAGTGAATATATATTTGAAACAAAAAAATCAGGCAAAAATGATGTCAATAATATAGACTACTGCCTGCTTTTTCTAAGTTTTATTTAGTTTTCCCTAAGTAACACAAAGCTATCAAGGATTTAAACATCTTTTAACTTAGGATGTTTAAACCATCTATTCTTTTTTACCTTTTATTACAAGTGAACTAGCAGTCTCTCTTCAGACAATTAAAAACAATAGCAACTCAATTAATTGTCTTACCTTTTGCAAAAAATGTTTACATTTTTTTGCTTGCTAACTAAATGTTTATAAACTAAGTTACAAATACATTAATGTCATATTCTTTCATTATTTTCTGCTCAAAAAAGTGTTTTGATAAAACGTGCATCTAAGTAAGAATTTTAGTACTAGGGTTCTATTGCATGTTTTGTATTTAAAAGAAATTATTAGTATTCTCTATTGTATGTCCCAGAACTAATTCATTTGCATGAGAAAATAAATTTGAAAAATCTTCCTCCATTTCTTATACTATAACTATCCAATAAGAAAAAAGCCCCAGATATTTTAAAAAGATGCTTCAGGAGGATTGGAATGAGCCATCAAAACAATCAGTGAGGTGCAGTGAGAGAAGGGGGAGAAAGTACGTTCTGTACTCTTTTGATTCAAGAAGACTATCACTGATTTCAATGAAGTCAAAACCAAAGGAAGGATGACATTGATTCACCAAGTGAATCAATATAAAGGTATTTTTTCCTGCAATCTACATTAATTTTAACTATTTAATTTAACTCATTACTTTTTTTTCCTTAACTAAACTTTCCTCTGAAATTCTGTATTTTTTCTATTCCCCGCTTTAACCAAGAGTGATGGTGTTCTTTGAACTTTTGTTTGTGGCATAATAAATTTTTCTTATTCTCACCTCTCTCAGAAGTATCTGAGCTGATGGAAAGCAGTCCTAAGAAATAATTAAAAGCACGAAGAAAAGAAGAAGAAAAAATGGGACCTGGAGACCACATATTCTTTCATTAATACATTGTACTTGTTTTGAGAACAAGTACAATCTATTAATGAAAGCAGTAAAATGTGTTTTGCTCATAATATTAGCTTCTATATAATATATAGCTCTTAATATAAGCTTCTAATACAGGCTTTTTCTATGGTCTTCCCATGGAAAGAAAAATAATTAAATTTATGGAAAATACTGTTGTGTGGTATTACGACAGCCATATGGTTTCAACTATAAAATAACTACATTTAGAGGAAATCTTCAGTTTTAAATATTGATTCACTCCAGTTATCTTTAAAACTTCTTTTATTTCCTAAAATGTATCACTTCAGATGTATAGTCAATTATGAAGCCTGTGCATCAGTAGATGCTCAATAGCCATGAAATATTTAACAGCAGAAGTGTTTTTACAACAGACATTCTTAATGGGATTCTGCTGCTGTAAGAATAGATGTCTACCACACGAACATCTTGATGTGAACCAGTTGCTCTCAGTTCCCTCTATAAATACCAGAGAGAAAGGAAAATTTCTTGGACATGATCCCAAAGACATATAAAGTAGGTCAGAGAATCCCTGCCCTTATCCTTATTTCTATATATTGACAATAAATGCACCCTGAAATAGCTAATTTAGGTATTTATGTCTATGTTTATTTGGATGAATTCCACACTGACCTTATTCTTTGCTGGCCACCTTCTGCAATAGTAACAGTAGTAGACAGTCTTCAGAGGGAAAGTGCCATTTATTTTATTAGCCTAGAACAGTTGAAGGAAGTAGCCAGTTCTGTACTGACGACAAAAACTTGAATTCTGAAAAAGTGATTTATTTTAAAAGGATTACATTCGTTGATGACTGTCTTGAGGATAGACAGCACTTTTTCTAAGTATGTCGGGAAATTAAGTTAGATTGGAGGTTGACAGAATGTTTAGTAGAAAAAAAAGTCAATATAGTCTCCCAGAATTCTATTTTAATTTTTTTCTTATCTTTCGAGAGAAAAAAGAAAAAAAGTCTAATTTCCACAGAATACAGGGTTTTTCTGTGTATCTAGAATATGTGTTCAAGCTAAAGAGATAGCTGCAATTTTCCTGTATAGAATTTGGCCAAAAGAAGAAGGATTAGTTTTAAGTAGCAAAAAACCAATGTTAAAAACCCCTACCAAATAAAGCAATAAAAACCAAGCAACCTCCTCCTCCACTTTTATGATGGTAAGAACTCCAAAATAACTATACTGAGGATTTTACAGTCCTCATCAGTTTGCAGTGATAGCTGACAATCCACATAAAATGAATCAAAGAAATCACAAGGTTGGAAGAGACCTTCAAGATCATCAAGTACAACCCCTTCCCTAAGATCTCAACTGAACCATGTCACCGAGTGCCACCAGTCTTTTTTTAAACACATCCAGGGATGGTGACTCCACCACCTACCCAGGCAGACTATTGCAGTACTTTATCACTATTTCCATTAAAAACTTTTTCTTAATATCCAACCTCTATTTTCCCTGGAACAATGTAAGACTACGTCCTCTTGTTCTGTCAGTTGCTGCCTGGAGAATGAGACCAACCTTCGCCCGACTACAACCACCTTTCAGGGAGTTGTAGAGAGTGATAAGGTCACGTCTGAGTCTCCTTTTTCTGAATCCCAGTGCTTGATTCATGGACAGTTAGCCCTGGACATTAAATGATCAGGAGCATCTCTGTTGCAAAACTCTGAGATCATCACTTGCTGTTGCACAGGTGAGTGTTCAAGCACTGAATTGTCCATAATGAGGTTGAACCTTGGTATGTTTAGAGCTTAGAAAACATTTTTGCCTATTCTTAAGAAATCGGTTTGATCCAAGTATCCATAGGTGGAAATGGTAAATACTGACAATGAAACACTACAGGATTTCACTGACTGAAAGCAGAAGGCAGCTTGAAATTCTTATGTCTTTTTCAGGTTAATAATGTTTAAATTACATATTTCAATAACATAAACTTTTTTATGAGATTTTGTACAACAGGGATGATTTCACGCAAAAAATGTGAAATAAATATTTATTTTCATATTTGCATCATTCCCTGAGCATATACTCCCTTTTTTCTTCCATTCTCAAAGTTAAAACTCTGTTATAGTTCTGTGTAGTTTATGTAATCACATATTTCCGAGTCATACAA
>VWYE01020333.1:111357-127740 GCA_013398995.1 Alaudala cheleensis
ATTTCCGAGTCAAAAAAAAAAAATGCCAAAAAAAGTGAAGGGAAAAAAAAAAAAAAAAAAAAAAAAAAAGAAACAAAAATCAGAACTATGCTATACATATAATTATCCATACTGAGTATCATTAATTTGATAATACAATCTATAACATATTTATTACATATGAGATATCAATTGCATTTTTTAATAATGCTATATTTTTAATATAAATACGTATTTCATGAAGTAGTAGTTGTTTTTGAAAGTGACTTATTAATGAATTAATTTGCAAATATTTGGGGTTTGGCTAATTTTGAGGAAAATGTTTTGAATTTGCATGTTTTGGTTTTAAACAGCTAGTAATTATGAAAAAGGTTGTGAAAAGTTGGTGAGGTTTTGGAGTTTGGCTTTCTTTTTTTTTTTCTTTTTTTTTTTTTTTTTAAGAATTTAGGCACCAGAGAAAAATTTTAGATGAGCTTTTTGTTTACATCGTAAAAGTGATCAAAATGATGAGACCCAAAAGGCAGATGATTTCAGCATGCTTCATGCCTCTTTGTGAAATAACATCCCTCTTGTAAAATTAAGGTGAATTTAATACTAATATATATCATAAAAAGGAGATTCTAGGGAGTCTCAATCAAACCACATCTTGTTTTAGCACTCTGTTCAAGATGATTAAATTTCCCATTTTCTGTTCTTGATGGGAGTTGAAAAGGGGAGTTATTTTTATTCTTAGTTCTATCCCCTGCTCATAAAATTATAGATTGCAGATTTTCAAAGAAAGTAAAAAGTCAACTCCCAGATGCACTCACTTCTCAGGAAAGGGAAAAAAAGTTATTAAAAATGTCAGTGCTGTCTTCTTTCAATTGTAATGATCCAGAGGAAATAAAAAGAAGTGGTCTAAGATCAGCAGAAATTCTGCTAGGACAATTCTTATAATATGCTACAGCAGAAAATCTATTGATATACAGCAAAAACCAATGCAAAAAATTCCATGAAAAAATAGAATTTTGGCAGCTGCTCTAGGCTAAAACTGCAGTGGAGGACACTGGCAAATCTATCACAGTGAATATAAAGACATATTTCAGATCATAAAACTGACATCTGTAACAGGCTATTATAGTTTAAAAGCTTGGCTAACACTCAGTATTTGGTTCCCATTATAGATGTTTAGGGAAAGAAGAAACTTCTGGCCTTTTCTTGACAGTGATTTTGACAACCAGTCGAAACAAGCTAAGCAATATTAAGTCTGACACTCGCATGAGTTTGTTTATCTGAGGGAATGAGGAAAGAAGACTCATCATTACTTTATTTCTGAGTAGCCTTATTACTTGAAAATCTGTCCATTTTAAATTTTAACTATCTCTAAATGGCAAAGCTGTTATGAAACTCAAAATTGTCTGAATGAGATTTGGGATACAAAAGGGGAAAATATTTTGTTATCAGTACTGAATGGTAGTGTTTGCCTATGCAAAACATAATATTTAAAAATTATTGAGATTAAAAAGAAAGTATACTTATTGGAAACTAGTTGGAAGCACTGGGTTTAGGGTTATTTGTGTTTATGGTTTTCCAAAAAAAACAAACAAACAAAACTTGCCAGACAAACAAGTCAACAAAAAGACATCTCAGAAAGAATAAAAACATCCTAATTTCAAAAGCAATATGTAATAACATGTTCCACTGATTGGAATTCAACAAATGCTCTACTAATTGTGAGTTTTCATTTTTTTTTTGCCAGTAGCAGATGAAGTTAAATAAACTGTGACTTCAGAATGTTATTACAGCATTGGATAGTAGCAGATTCAATTCCAATGCAACCATTTTTTTTGTATATTTGTGGGGTTTTGCTGCTTGTCTGAAATTAAGAGTATTGAATAATTTCCAAGTTTTAAAATAACTTTATTTTGTTTTGTTCTCACATAATTATGTTGACTTAACTTTTGATTACCAAACTTCATTGAATAAATAATTATATGTCTAACTAGATCAAGACAGAATTTAATATTAAACTAAACACTCAAGTTTACATGGAAAATCAATTCAACATTCTAAATGAGTTTTGGTATTAAATATTGGGCTTTTTCACATCCTGGGCTGTATTCTCAATCACATTTAACATTCACAATATCCAAGTAAAATATATGAATATTAGAGAGAAGAACAGTTGTCTCATTGGGAATATATAGTGGATTTTGGTGGACTGGAATTGGATAGCAGTGCTTATAATTAGTTTCCAGAAACTTCTGAATAGTCTATATCTCTTTATTGTTATTGTTGATTAGTTATGGTTGTTGTTTGGATTTTTTCTTCATTCTTCATTCTAATGAAATTTTAATTTATTGTACTTAATAAACAAAACTATTTGGTCTCATCTTAGTTTGACTGCCTGAAACTTACTTGTTTCTGAAAACCATCAGATTATTTCAATGATCTGTGTTTATATATGAGGAGATTTAGGCATTTGGGAGTTGTGACTGAGTCCATCCTAAAATAAACCTCTAAGACAGATGGATTGACTTGCATTTTAGGCTACCTATCTCTCTACACCACAACCAGGCAGAAAATAGCTGCTTCCAGAAAATGACTTGCCATTCAATGTCACTGTAATAGAAATCATGCTCTCTTCCTTTATCTTCTATAAAAAAAAATCAAATGTTCCATAAATATTTTTGCTAGTATAGAAGATATTTACATATGATGGGAAAAAGAGCATGAAAGATTCTAGAATATGATTACACTGATGTCTAGAACCCAAGAGAACTACTTAACCTGAGCACTGTTAATGCATGTGGGATTACTGAGTCTAAATATTTCTTGCTGCTCCTGATAAACCATCAGAAATCTGGCTTATATTTGATTTCTTGTTGCAAATAGCTGTCAGTGCTGTAGGTTGTTAATTTATCAGTTAGGAATTAATTAATTCTTTAAAACTAGAGAATTAACAGAAAGTATCATTCTGTGTTGTGAATAAGAATGTAATGTAAAATGAATAAATCTGATAAATATGAGAGATACCAGATTTATTCTGTTACATATGAAAAATATGAGATAAATCTAAGTGACCAGAAAAGGGATGGAACTGCAAACAAGAGGCTACAAGCCACAAATTAATATCCCTCTCTGTCAATAGCAAAAATTATCTTATTGCTTTACCCCCAAGTTTAGAAATAGCAGCCAACCAAGGAAGCTATTAGCATACAGCCTCAGGGTCCCACAGTTGATTACTGGGTCACTTAAGTGTTTGGCTGTTTTTTACCTCTCTGATTTTCTCTTTCTATTGTTTTAAATTGAAATTATTTCTCTTTCTTGTGGCCAGAATCATGTCTCTGACCTGTAAAACATTTATTAAAATCAATATTCTTCTTTCTTTTTGAAAAGTACATTATCTTTTTGAGTCACACACATTAGCTCTATTAATTACAGCAAATATTATGGGCAAAAGTATATGTTACACGATTCCTATAAAATAACAGTGTAGTGAAAATTAAACTAAGCTTGACTTTCCTGATAATTCATGAGGAAAGATGTCGTTTATCTCTCAACAAGATTCAGAAATTATATGCATTTTATAGGGTAAGTAGGCACACAAAAGCTCTTACAGTTTATATATATATATGTATATATATATTCCAATTTTATATGTATTGTGTATCAGTCAAACACTTTCAGAAAGGAATTATTTTGAGCAGCAAAGGACTCACTGTTTGCAGACTTACAAATTATTGTAGAAGAAATTTGGAAAAAAAATTGCTTTTTAACATTAAAATCACGTAATCTTTCTAATAGTGAAATCACATTTGAGGACCCCTCAAAAGGAAAAATAGGAAACTCCTCTGTACACTCTTTTAGCTGTATCACAGAAAATGAAAATGTGTTTTCATTTTGTCTTGGGAGGCTGGTTGTCAGTGGCTTGCCATTCATTTATGTATGGTGACTGGATTCTTTGAAAAAAGTTTTTAGCGAAAATTTAGTGAACTTGTAAAAATTCTGTCACTAATGGAATCCATTTGCTTTGTTTTTAAACTGATAAAATTCCTTGAGCCCAATAATTTTAATGATGATATAATGATTAACAAAATTAGCATTCATCATGATGGACATTGTCACCTTTATTTTTGTGGAAGCACCTAGCTGACAGCTGAGCTAAAAAAAGTAAACTGCTTTGTGTTGTTTGTACTTATAATCCCATCCTAGGGCAATCCCATCCAAGAATAGCTTCCTGTGTTCATAGGCTGTTTAGGTAACCACAGAATAAATTGAGATACAAAGCAAACAAGCAAGGATCAGTACCAAGGTTACCCACACTTACAGCATTAAAATCTTCTTTCTTTCCAGTATCCAAAAATCCTAAATGCTTTACTGCAACGTGTCTTGGCTCCAACAGGTTCACATAGCGCTGTTTGTTTCTGAAACTTCACTACACATCTAAGAGTGTTATAACTATGGAGCATTCAATTTACTACAAAATTCTAAGTCATAGATTCAGGAGACTGGATGTGTAGTCCTGAGACAGATGCTAAAATCCATGCAGCAGATGGAGCTCTGGTCAGTACACTAGTTGTTACAGATCCCAAAGTTTACATCTATTGACAGAATTCACAGAATCTTTTAAGTTGGAAAAGACCTCCAAGATAATCAAGTCCAATCTT
Source organism: Alaudala cheleensis (assembly GCA_013398995.1). Lineage (NCBI taxonomy): Eukaryota > Metazoa > Chordata > Aves > Passeriformes > Alaudidae > Alaudala > Alaudala cheleensis. The sequence continues at coordinate 115,986 of VWYE01020333.1, forward strand.
TGACCAACCTCCACCTTTGTCAACTAGACCATAGAAGTAAGTGCCACATCCAAATGTCCAATAATTTCTTGAACACCTTGAGGAATACTGGTTCCAACATCTCCAGTGCTTTACAACCTTGTCCTGTCTTTCCCTTTTTTTAGAAAATGCACTATGTGAAATTTGGAACGTAAGGTGACCTTGGAAATCCCTCTTCAAGAGCTTCACTCCTAAATTTTGGGTTCAAAACTGCCAACTACTCTCTGATGGTTCTAACATTTTTAAGTTCAAAGACTGACTGTAAATAATTAGCTGATAAACACTTTCCAAAATACATGTGAGNGTTCATCAAAGGCAAAAACACCTTCAGACTGACTGTAAACAATTAGCTGATAAACACTTTCCAAAATACATGTGAGAAAATAAAAAAGAACTAGTGGTCTCAATCCTGTTTGAGTGAGTTCAAGATTACCTCAGCAGACTAGATAGATGCAGACATTATGAATATTGACAAAGATATTAACATGGATATTGATGTTCTTATGGATACAGATTTAGATAGCAATAGACAGAAAACTTAGTTCTATATAGTTAAATTTCAAACTGCATTTATTTACCAAACTTAAATTTTAATTCAGTCAAAACAAAAAGGTACATGACTGGATAAAATTTAAATAATGAGCCTGCTGTCTGTAAAAAGTATTAGACATTTTGCAACTCTTTCTGCACTCTGTAATAAATGTAGATGAATTATAGCTTGAACTATAAATAGTTACAGGCAATCAGACATTAGCAAGGCACCTGACATTGCTAACTATTCAAAAATATCAACATTTAATTACTACAAAAGAATACCAAGAATCAGCTGAGAGATTGGTGGTATTCTGATGATCTTATGAAGGAAAGGACAACTAACAGATTGAGTAAAGTATTTCTAAATCTCACCTCATTAATATACTAAATCATTTTACATTAAACACCAAAACAGTACAGTTCCTATGAAATTTAGTTGTAATTTGTAATGTAAGTGGTTGTTTTTTTTAGAATTAGTTTTAGAAGACTAATGACTTCACTAAATCTGTCTTCAGTATAACTGATCCAAATTTTCTGTACCACAATAAGACCTTAGGTTTGATAATTGTTCTTAATTTCTTTTTATTTTTTAACATTTGCAGTACTTTTTATTAGCTTATCTATTTTTATTGCTCATGCCACTGTCTCTATTTTCACATGACTTCTGTTTACCGAGGTGAAATGCAAACCCTACCAATGTTAAATTTGAATTGCTTTCTTTGTTTTTACAGGCCAGTAAGCAACTGCAATTTATTAGAGACACAGAACACTTAATAAAAGCATCTAACTTCTGCCTTATGTTGGAATTTTAGAGACTTAATCTTCATAAAGTTTATCTACCACCTGAAGAAGAAAGGTGTCTTTCAATGTCTTCAGAAAATAACAAACAAAACAAACAAAAAACTAAAACCCCATTTGTTTTAATGTAGCATCTGATATGTTTGCTTAAATTTACCAGATTAGGTCCTTGAGTGGAGCAAGGGGAAGAATAATGTTCGATAATTATGTGTAAACTGTGCTGCCAACATCAACTGTGTTGGGCATGGAAATATATGGTACCTGTAAAAATCTTGCTAACTTATACAGTTATTGCAAGTTAAGTAAAATATTCAGATGAATAAGGCTTTGAAGAAGATGACCCTAAAATAAGAGAGAATATTAGCATAAATTTCATTGTGTTGTGGATCAGACCGCCATTATGTTTTATTTAGACCTGGCTAAACAAATCCATCGAAGTATTTGAATCTTCACTAGCCAAAATTAAATACACTCAAACTTGGAGAAAAGGTGAAAAACATCAAAAAAATTGAGCCACTTAAAATCATCTAAAGCAATTAAAAATTAATAATGTGATTCAAACAAACTTATTGTGCTTTGAACCTGATGCTGATCTGATCAGCTGCTATGTAAAGACCAAGTGTATGTTTTTGTTCACTCATATCAATTGTTCTGCACTTTACTTTTGTTTAGTTACATTGATTGTGGCATTATATCATCAGGTTCCAGTATTTCACAGGTTGCAGTCATCTGTGTTTCTTGATTACAAGCCAAAGGATAAAGTCATTCACTGAGGGTGACAAAAAAGCTGTCAAAGCTATAAATCCTCTATGATTTACTGCTTGTTTGTTTCTCTGTTTGTTTTAATCCTGTGTGTGTAGGCTACTGACATTCAAGGACATTCCTATTTGTTCTCCAGTACTGATAAAGTAATCCCAATTATTTGGGTTTTCATGTTAGGAAATGAAAGTATAAATTGATGTAATTTTCTTCTGCCCTTGTTTAAACTGGGATAAAGGTAATTTTCTTCTTAGTAGCTAGTTTTGGATTCACTATAAGAATAATGTTGATAACATAATGATGTTTTGGTTGTTGCTAAGTCTTGCTTACCCTAAGTCATGGAATTTTCAGGCTCTCATGCTCTGTCAACAAGCAGGACCAGAAAAGAAGCTGTGGTGGAGAGCATGACCAGAAGAGCGGACCTGAACTGGCCAAAGGGGAATTCCATACCACAATGTCATGTTCAGTCTATAAATTTTGGGGAGTTAGCTGGGGGCTACCAATTGCTACTTGGAGACTGGCTGGGTATTGGTGGAGAGCAATTGGATTGTGCATCACTCAGTTTTCTTGGGTTTTATTCCTTTCTGACTCATTATTATTGCTGTTATTATTATTATTATTAGTAGTAGTAGTAGNGACTCTCATTATTATTGCTGTTATTAGTAGTAGTAGAAGTAGTAGTAATAATAAACAATAATGATAAATCTTGTGTTGTTGTTCTATTCTATTCACAAATAATAATTTATTTAAATTATTAAAGTATCCTTATCTCAACCCATCAGTCTTACCTTTTTTCCAATTCTTTTTCCCCACCCCACCAGGGGAAGAAGGAAAGAAGTGTGAGAGAGCAGCTGAGTGCTAGTTAAGTACCAGCTGGGTTTAAGCCATGACAGCCCTGGTTGTCGCTCTCATCCATCTCACTAGAGTAAGGGCCCCTCTAGTACTTGTTATAGGATTTTTTAACCTAAATTTTCAAGCCCTCATTATTTTCCTTTTTTCTTCTATTTTTTTGGCTCCACTTCTGAATTATCTTGATATTTGTGGTTTTAACTGGTAAAAAAAAGGCACCACAGCATAAGACAATTCTTTTATAAAATTTTACAGCATGAGATCCCTTAGTGGTGGGATAATTTATAAAAGCTTTCTCTGTTTTCTAAGTTTCTGTGAATCTGTGAAATATTTTCTTTTGAAAGCAATAAGAATATTGTACAATTCAGATTCAAAATCATGCTAACTCAACCTTGTTAATTTTTAATTTAGTTATATACCACAGCTAGTGTAGTTTCCTTGGAAACTAATGGATCCAGCAAAAAATAAAAAGTACTAACTTTATACACAAAAGACTCTGGTTTTTGCTTACTGGTTAATTTTGTGGGGCACTGAAAATGTTCTCAAAGAATTTTATCCTCAAAGAATACTTAGAAGAAAAAAACTTCTCAGACTTCAATCCTAATACAAAGATGTGAAAGTGTTTATGGAACCTTTATAATTTAATGATATGCCTTCTGATGTAAGTATAAAAGTTACACAAATGCCTTAACCCTAATCATACAAAAGTGAAAAAATATGTACTAAAACAAGGAAACAAAAAATCAGATGGTAGAAAATAACACTTTTTTTTTACTGTGGTACAAATATTCAGTTATGTGTGTAGATGGAGCTATTTTCAACTACTGCAATTTCTATCTTTTGAGATATTTTGCCGGTATGTGGAAATTGTCCGATGCTAATTTTTCTGCTTGAAGTAGCTTTGGATAATTTGCTTGTACATTTCTGAAAGTATTTCAAAATTATACAGTAAATGAAATTTTTCACATAGTGCCTCATATCAAAATCTATTTTCAGCTTCCACAGCCCTCAATGTGATTTGTCTGAAGTCTTCAGTGGCAGCTTCTCACACCGCAGACACAGTGTGAACGGAACAGACATGAATATTGAGAAGGCAAACACTGTGTCTGCATGGGCAGGTGCAGCTTGACATGCCCTTCCAGTGCCCAGGATGCAGTCTGGCAGGGCATATGCTGGCCATACCCCAGAGCCACGTGGCTGCATGAGCACTGAGCCTCCTGAGAGGTGGGGCTCAGTCACTGGGACAAATTACACTGTTACAATAGTGCTGTGAATTTTCTGGATTGGTACTGGCGTGTGTACAGCCACTTCATATGGCAAGCAAAAGAGATGTTGTTTGCCTACACTGTTTAACTGTGTCTTCTCTCTTGCTCTGTGGTGATATTTTACATCTCTTCACATTTGTGTACTGACTGAATTACTGTCTTTTGTGATTGTCAGGACTCTTGTTGTCTAAATGAGGTTATATTGCAATTAAACAGATGGAAAATGCAGACTGGAGGTGTTGTTGACAGCTGTCAGTGAGCTGAAGAGGTTATCACACAGTTAATTTTGGAACTTTTGTTCTATGTGCTTATATATACACCCATCCAACCCACAGACAACATATAGTTTAAAAGTTTTTGGGCTTTTCCAGTGAAGGAAAAAAAAAAAAGCCAAGCTAGCAAACTCCTTTAAATAAATGTCCTTTATTCATATTTCCTAATTTTGCTGTTGCATGTATAAAAGTGCATTGTCAATGCAAAATATAAATGTGTGTGCTTTAATTGTGTGTAGATGGATCCTTATCAGCTCATCAGGATGACCTCTGTTTTTTCTGTATCCTCAATGCGTTTGTGCACATCATCCAACTTCTGAGCATCCCTAGGAAAAAGACTTTCCTTTTTTTACTTGACTCAGAATTTCACTAGTAAAGAAAGTTAGAAGATTTAGAAGCTAGTAGCTGTTCTAATCCTCAGGCTAATAATGTTTTTTCTCAGTTTCTATTGTAATGTGGAATCTGTAACCTGTATGCAAAGCAGGATGAATATTTGGGACACAATCCTCTGAGGAGACACATCTTCAGGTAATTCTTTGACTGACCTACATGTACTCAGATACCAAAATTTTTATAACCCTCACCTCATTACCTCCTTCTGGCTCATTGTATGGGACCTACAATTGCTCCAAAAAGGAATTTTGTGTAATTTCTAGAGATACTGTGACTATCTAATAATTATTACACCTGGGGGTTTTAGATACGTTTGGACCACTAAGACTAAATATTTGCATTTTCTTGTTCTATCTTTGTGTATGCAATAGCTTAGAGTACTTGATTACAACGTATAGACTCAAAAAAAAAAAGAAAAATAAATGAAATATACACCTGTACAAGGATTATATTCTCTCTATAAGAATATAAAAATGTATTGGTTGCTTTTGTATGTTGCTAATTTTTATGTTATAAACTTTTTACCCGGTCCATTGTTAGTATGTTGGTTTTTTTTCTGCACTGTTGGAAAGGCATGTCCAGCATGTGGAGATTCAGATATAAATTCAGTTTTGTGCCTATTTTATTTGAGGAATATAAAAAAAATAACTTGGCTTGTTGAATGAGCAAAATATTTTCTGCAGTATTATTTTTCACAAGATTTAATTTTCAACTTTATTTTTTTAATTGTGTGCTAAAAACTTTGTGCAGAATGGAGTATCTGGTTGGTTTTGCTACTTCTTTTGTGTTTTTTAACAGATTCACAGTGACTGGACATTGAATGTGCTTCCATATAAGTAATTTTTTCCACATACTTTCCTAATCTTTATTAACTCTTTCTTTATCAATTATTTAGTTCTCTGTAAATAAACTTATCTACCTGCCAACAAATGTTAAGGATCCTCTTTTTTTTGTACATTAATAAATCATGTAATGTTTTTCAAATAAAAAACTGAATGGCATGAATTTCCACATTATTTATTTATCATAGATAAATGCAAATAAAATAATAATAATAATAAACAATGAGGTTTGGTGTGGTTTCTTTTTTTTCTATTAGTTTTTTTGTTTTGGTTTGTTTCGGTTTGTTTTGGGTAGGTTTTTTTTTGCTTTTTTCCAGACAATAATAAGGAACGTACTACTCTGGCATAGGTACATGTATTCATGTATTCATTTCCATGAATATTGTATATTCATTTACATTATATTGTAGATAATATAACAGTTCTGAATTAGCCAGAGATATGATACAACAGTGAAAAGATGTNATAATGCAACTACATAGAAGCAGTTATCAGTGTACATTTACAGTGGTCACATTTGTTGTCAGAATTACCTTCATTTTAGAAGTGAAAGGCACCTTGTTGAAGTCAAAGGGCATTGGGTATAGACAGGTTTCAAGACACATGAATGATAATATTTGAAAACAAGTACATATTTACTCTAAATTATTTAAGTCATTTTAGATTATCTCTGCATACATATATTGGTTGACATTCACAAATCAAATCCAGAAAAAATATTCAAGTTCCCATAAATTTTAACTTCCCTTGCTGCATGTATATACATTTGTAAATAAGATTTATCTTTTCAGTCATCAGTAGTATAATATTCATTTTTTGCTATCATCAGTAGCACAGTTTTTATTCTATACTGTTAATGTTTTTTAATTTTAATCTATAGGTTACATTAAAAATGCATCATGAATTACAGTTCCTGAAATGACAAAAAATATACAGATTAGGAAAACCCCCTTTTTTTCATTGTAAAAATCAGACTCAAATCCACTACAAAGTAAAGGCCTCTATTATCTCAAAACAGTTTGGAAATCTTTCCAAAAAAATAAAGAATTCAAATACCTGCAGATCAACTTTATTTATCCCCATGAATGAGGACTCAGCTCAAGCAACAACAGCCAAACACATTTTATTTTTGTCATGTAGCTTTACATATACATTTGCATAGTCATCAGATTCCTTCTATCCTCTTTATCCTTTTCTGTTTGTCGTTGTTGAATTAGAGGTGACATCCTGACTGACACATGTAAAAGATACATTTGCCAAGTCTGCAAGTGGAAACCAGATCCATGGAGTGGCTGTGATGACTGCCTTACCTGTAGATGTGGCTAACAAGATCACNCTGGTAAATGTAATTATAGAATAGAAATTGAAACCAGTAAAGACAGATATCTATATTCAGAAAAAAGAAAAAAAAAAAGNAATTCAAATACCTGTAGATCAACTTTATTTATCCCCATGAATGAGGACTCAGCTCAAGCAACAACAGCCAAACACATTTTATTTTTGTCATGTAGCTTTACATATACATTTGCATAGTCATCAGATTCCTTCTATCCTCTTTATCCTTTTCTGTTTGTCGTTGAATTAGAGATGACATCCTGACTGACACATGTAAAAGATACATTTGCCAAGTCTGCAAGATCCATGGAGTGGCTGTGATGACTGCCTTATCTGTAGATGTGGCTAACAAGATCACAATTCAAACCAAGTGGAAAGGATTTGTAGGTCCTCCACTCACAGTGCAGGACCAAGTAAATTCTTAAGCTACTTCATGTTGTTTATTGGTACAGAAGTGAAGCACATAATTATTCTCCAAAAGTTAATCCTTCTGACAAACTTGAGCTCTATAAAATTCTTCATTTGTATTTAATACATAGAATATGCTACTCTGCTTCTCAGACTACTCTCTCTTACAATGGCTCACAACCGAAAAATTATAGCTTGGTTAGAAACAACGTATGGATGGAGCAGAAAACAAAATATGAAGCATGAAATGGAAATGTCAGCTGGAAACTACCAACAAACTCTTAGCATTGCTTGTGTTTAAATAGAAAGAGCTATTTTGTAATTAGCATGTCAAAGTCTGTAATTTTATTTGTGGCTCCATAACTTTACTTTCTGTCTTCAGAGTACAAGTTGTTACTTCTTTTTTATTTTATATGTCTCTGTTTACGTCAGATACAGTTTGTTATTCTATCAAAGTACTGGAATACAAATTGGTGAGAAATTATGTGTGATCATTTCAAATTGATTATAATACATATCACACTAGTCTCACTTTAAAAAAATGACAGAAGTAGGAGTTCAAATCCATGCTAATCACTTTTACCCAAATGGTTGTCAGTTTTTGTATATTAAAGGCTTCTTCAAAACACTCTGATCACATAAAGAATTTTCTAGAAAGTACTTCTAAAAAGTTGTATTTGTATCTTTTCAGTTACTTACAAAATATCTTTTTTCACCATTAAAGTGTAAATAAGATCTATAATGCTATGAATCACATATTTTTCCAATGAGAAAAGAAACTGCAAACATTATAAGCAATTTTCACAAGGTAAAAGCAGTACCTGAACCTATACTCCATCTGACTCAAGAGACAGGAGGGGAAGAAGAAAGGGAGAAAAGCCAAACCAAGGCAATGCAAGGCACAGGAGAAAGATGAAGTCCTGTGTTTCTGAACAGAAGGATCTAATACAAATCTTGACAAAAAGTGTGCAGTCAGAATTAGTTTATTATGTCTTGGTTCAAGTGAAAGCTGCAGTCATTTCTGTGCCAAGCATCATGCTAGAAAATACTCTCATACTATTCTCAGAATCATTCTTATTGCCTTTAATTTATTCACTTTTGAAGAGCAGTAGTTAATAAGACATTCTGGGTTTGAGTAACTTAAGACTCAAATTCCTTTTCAATTTCAATTGTTTTCAACATCAGGAGTTTATTTCAGAGACAGCTATTCAGGAAGGCTTCAAAGCTTGACTACCACTTCAGCTCTCTAGAACTAAATTGTAAAACTTAAGCTATTGACCAATATTGAGGGTACTTGGGTTTTAGTAATAGCAGATCCCTGGACTGAGTGCCAAGAACCTAGAGGTATGATTCTTTGGAAGGAACTTTTACCATTTGAAAACAAGTTCCTTCTGTAGTCATCAGGGGCCAAGATAGGAGAAGAATTCAAGTTGTAAAGGTGTCTGTTTTGATATATATTTGGGGGTGCCATTTATATTAATTTTGGAGTTTATACATATTTTCTGACACTGAAAATGAAGAGAACTTAGGTTAATGGTGAATTCAGGATGGGTCTCAATTCTTTTGCTCAGAATCTGTGTTGCATCCCTCCCTCCTCACCACACAAAGATCAACAACGTACTGAATACTAAGTGCAGGCTGAAAAAAAAAACCCAAATAAAGCAATTTTCCCATTTTTCACTAGGTTGGTATCCTATAGATTTTTTAAACATATTTACTGAGAATTTTCTTTTACTCCTTGAATGCTTTCCAGTCTTTTTTTCCTCCCTAGAACAGTGCATTCCTCAATAACTTCCACTGCTATAGGGCTTTCAGACTGACCAATAAAGACATTCAGCTAAAAGAATTCATAGCACCATAGAATACTGGGTTTGGGTTGTAAGGGACTTTAAATATCACCTAGTTCCAATCCCCCTGCCATGAGCACCTTCCACTAGACCTGGATACTCAAAGCCCCACTTAACCTGGTCTTGAAAACTTCCAAAGATGGAGCATCCACAACCTCTCTGGACAGCCTGTTCCAAACCCACAACCCTTGCAGTAAAAAAAATTCTTCATAATATTGAATCCAAATGACTAAATTTATTTTTATGTTTCTTACAACATTTAGTCAGCTAATTATAATTTTTGTTTACATGTTATGAGATTGTGGAAAGTCTGTATTTGTTTAGGAAAGTTATAGCAAAAGTAATCTATTGTTCCTCATTCATTTGAAAATTCAGATTTTCCAAAATCTAAGAAGAACTTATTACAAGAGTGATCTTTATAATTCTATTGTAACAGGCCAGTAAAAGACCTCTTAATACATTTTGTTTCTCTTTTTTATCACCTGAACATTTTTTTAAGAGTCTCCATATTGAATCCTGAATGTCAGCATTGTCAAGTCTTTGACATCTACTACCAGTCTCTTTCTACACTGTCAAAAATTTCCTGCATTACTTCTTTTGTCATATGCAGCTTTAAGAAAATGGAAGAGACTCAACAGAAACTGGAGGACAGGACAGAGTGGTCCATGTGATCTACCCTAAACAAATTGATGCCCTCCATTTCTTTTCCACATTGGCAAACATTACCTGAACAGAAGCGTGATTATAGGTTGGTGTACCTCAGCATGGCAACAAGATAAACTCACAAACAAGCACGTAAACTTCTCTTCTTAGAAATCCCTTCACCTTTCAGGCATATGTATTGCCTTTGCTTTTCTTAATTTGTTTTTAATTTATTTTGTGCAGATGTTAATAAATTTTTATTATTTTTTTCCTTTCTAATGCGTCATCATAAGTGCAAGTTGCAGACTTAAGTAAAATATTATATTTACAGTCTACTGATGAGTACAAAGAAATACTACTGTAAAGCTAAAAGCAGAGTCTAGCTAATGGCTAAGGATAAAAAAAAAAAATCAATCTAACCAGACAGAATTTGAAAGTGTTTTTAAAAGTGCTGGATATTAAATTCATATCTCAGTCAAAAGATTCAACATGAACAGTGGAAAGGATTCTCCTTATTCAAAATATAGGTCAATAGTGATATTCCATACCATAGGGATAAAATTTATATAATAATAAATAATGCATGTTAATATATCATTATTGCAATTAAGCATAGCACTGTAAAATAACAATAAAATTGTTGAATAACTGAATGAATCAGTTCACAAAGAGGTATCAGAAAGCAATGCTTGGAGACAAATTATATTACTGGATGCAGTGTCTCTTGAATGAAGAATTTAGCCACTAATGGTCATTACCATCAATTTTGAGCTATATATACCACTTTAAATACCCAACAGATAAACTGGTTAAATATGACGTTTTAAAAACCCCACCACTTTATCTACATTCAGCATAGATTTTTTTTTCCTGTGGGAAATTAGTAAATTACATTTTTGACAGACAAAACTGTCCTCCTTTTGATTTAGAAAGCTAATGAAGGCAACTTAAATATGAATATGTCACAGCCAAGGAGGAAAAAAAAACCCCGCTATTTAGCATAACTGTAAATATTTCTGTCTTTACAAGCAACTTGTGTATGCACCAGAAAGCCATATCCTGTAGTAATTTTGTCAAAAAGGCCTAAAATAAATGTTTTGGATTTGCTGACATTTTTCTAGATTAAATGAATTAGTTCTATACACACTTGATTACAATATGTATACATACACAGAAAAATTCAATGGAGAATTATTTTCTCTCTTTTATTCTTTGGACTGTTAAAGTATAGTTACTTGTTTCAAGAACTACTGACATGACTGTTCTCTTTGGGTTTTTATCTTTGAAAAGGTGGAAGAATGTATTGTCAATTATGTCATGAAATCAATTATGTCATGGAAATAAAAATGAGTGCAAAACCCCAATTTTTGCTCTATCATTTAGCTTAGAGAACTTGTTTAAGATCTTTTCAAAAGGGTCAGAAGGTAATTTCTAGCTCACAAGAAAGCACCCTAACTTCCAGACAACAGGGTAGGTGGGAGAAAGGAGAGGCAGTACGTTTCACCTGACTGTTATGCAGATGATTGTTGGGGTTTGTGTGTTGGATGTTAATTGGTTTGTCCCAGCTCCCCCGTGTTGAGATTATGGTTTTTCCCTGGGTGTGCCTTCCCACTGTTTGCCCTGTCAATCTGCTGCTGTCCCCTCCCTGCCTCCTGCCACTCCATCCGGCACCATGCCCCTGTGCTGGAAAGTTCGATCATATTCGAGCCCAGATTGGCTGTGGCTCCAAAAGACACTCCCTAAAGTTATCTGTTTGGTTCTGTGTTATGCCTGTTAAAGCCTTTCCCTTCCCC
>VWYE01020333.1:128010-139274 GCA_013398995.1 Alaudala cheleensis
CCAGACCGTCTGGTGACAGGACCCACTCGGGTTGTAGAGCAGCCCTCCCTGCTAGCCAGAGCGGCCCCTCTGAGGAGGAGTGAGGCAAGGCTGAGGGCTGGTATCAGATGATCAAAAAAACGGGGACTTAATACCATTCACAGAAACAGAATAGATTTGAAAAAGAGGTTATTTTCTCTTTTAGTGGTGATGAACTTACAGAGAAGAATTTCATATCTACATGACTCCTTGTTTATTTTAATTTTGGCAGACAGCAACTAAATCAAATCTTTAAATTTTGCAGTTAGAGAGTGAAAGTATTATTAATTTTTTATTTCCCTGCCCCCACACCCCCACACCCCTTGCCCTCTCACCCCCAACCCCCCTACCGCAGCCCCCAGACAGCCTTAAGTAAATAACAGAAATGTTACTATAAAGCTCTCTATGCTAAGATGAAACATGCACGGCCAAGAGCAGTGCTGCAGCAAAAGGAACTATTTTGTAACACTGGGTCAGACAGAGAAATTTTAAAACTTGAGAGCTAAATTCTTTGAAATCATGGCAATTCAAATTTGTGCAGGACGTTACTTCAGCTGACTTCATGGGTACTCCTAAACGCTGCAAAATCAATGGGTTTTCAGCTGAGTTCAAAGATGTTAAGATATCTTCTTGGAACTTCGAAGTCTATGAAGTGTCATAGCCCCAAGCAAAGAAATATTACTAAGAAATATTAATAGTGTGATTATATATATAAAATACCGTGTCATGTAAGCACACTTAAAACACTGTGGATAAAGCACTGCTGCTACTTCACCCATAGTGTAAGTTAACTACCAAGGAACCAGAACGCTTCATCTGGATCAGGAAAATCACCAGAAAACTGACTAGATCAGCACAGGCCTTGGAATATAACTCACTCCTGCTGTTTTATATAGGTGCCAACAAATTGCAAGAGGAAGTCCAAGGTCAGTCAAGTGAAATTTCAGGGCCCTGGGAAGAATATTTTTAAAAAATAAATAATTGAAAGTTGTTAATGACATGAGAAAGATGCTGACAAAAATAGCACCTGCAAGTAGCTAAACATCTGGATAGTTAGGATTTTATAATTAAACAGGTTTTTTTTATTTTCCTTCCCTTTGTTCTTAATGGCATAGAACATGAAAATTAAAGCAATCATATTTTATAGATTCACATATCTTTTATAACATTTCATAGCTTTAATATCTTGATTTTTGCTTGCTTGTGTTTTCAAATCAACACATTCTATCAAACTATTTTTTCAGTTGAAATAATTTAAATTTTTTTGTGGATAAGAGATTATCTTATAATTACTGACATTATTAATTAAGAAAATCATTAATAATTTAGCTTGCAAGTTGCAGGAAAAAGAAAAAAAAGCTCAATTCACTCAACTTGAAAGAAATCAAGATAGAAGTACTCTATTGATTTATTAACAATATGCAATTAATCAGCAGTCATTGAATTACACATTCAGGATCAATATCCTAAAAGTCTTCCCACAACTCATAAAATTTCTAATTCCCCACCCAGAATCACACAACAAACCCACTTCTCCCAGGGGTAGATGTGAGTGCTGTTTTTTATGCACCCCAGATGATCTCTACCCAATGCACTGGTCAGTGTGGCAGAAACCCATGGTGCCAGACACATGCACCTGCAGTGTGGGTCCCCATGTAACACCCCCCTGGCTGGAGGGCAGCTTCCCACTGCAGCTTTCAGGAAGGCTGCTGCGCCCAACCTGGACAGGAGTTGAAGTGTCAAAGGGTGATTTCTGGCAACATCCAAATGGGTTTGACTGCTGCTCAGACACCCTGTTCTCTGACGGGTCTCCTGTGTGCTTCAGAAATAGAGCTTGAAAATATGTGGGAAATACTGGAATCTCCAAGTGACTCCAGTAATCTCTGTTTTGGCAGCTATTTTTTCCCTCAAGTCCTTATTTCTCCGCATTGATTGTTAGAGAATTCTGGTTGATTAGCACTACTTTTGATCAAACAAATCCTACTAGCATAAATTTTCCTATAGTGTTATGTTTTTGTGCTTCAGAAGGACAAGACTTTGAAGTTTCAGATCTCTTCGAAATGCCCAGCCAGAATAGAAACAATACCTCATGGAGCACTGTGTGTTGCAAAGTAGAGAAGAGAGATTTATAAACATGTTTTTCTGTTGTGATGAAGAAATCTTTGTAACTTTGTAAATATAATAAAATAAGGTTTATATTTGCAAAATTTGTCTCCTTCATTTGGCTATTCTGAATTTTCATTTAAAGATGTACATTTGTTTGCTTATTAACATGAAATTTCCATCCTAATTCTGAAAGATGCATTTTATCATTGACTTTTATCACTTCTTCTTCCCTGGAAAAGAAAGGCATGATCCAAAGTTTGAGCAATACTTGCTACATTTGTGCCTCTGAGAGTGATTCCTTTTCCCCAGGTGGAATGGTGCAGAGGAGCTACATTCTGTAGAGCATAGATCCTATGAACTATGAAATCAACATATCTCTATGACATAAAAATTAAAGTGAGTTCTCTGGTATGCTATAAAATAAATAATTTATGTGAGGCTATGGATTTTGAATTTTCTTGTGCTGTTGGAGCACGTTTATTCAATAGAGCCACGGCAGTTCTGGATTGACTATGTAGGGTGCATGAGGAACTGATCCCTTCAGAGCCCTGCCCGTACACTGACTTGAATCCTGACAGGGATCTTACACATACCTTGGACCCTGTACCCATTGGCCTGGGAACCTGCTGCCAACTGCTGACTGAACCTGCTTACCAGCACCAGCCCTGCTCTGCTCTCATTGTTCAGGAGGATCTGTGGGTCTGTGTCTGTCACTGAGGGCACTGCCCTGCCCTTGGCCCCCAGCTCACCATCCCTTCAGGAGCAGGCCACTATTTCTGCTCCCTGACTAGCTGACACAAAAAGATTTGCAAGTCTGAAGATTGCACGTGAAGACAGACCACAACCAGTTTACTAGAACATCTTACAATAATTAAGCTGTTATTTTTTTATTGAGCTGTGGTTGCTTACAGAAATAACTTTACAGAGTAACTCTGGCTGCTTCAAACCCCTTCTCACTCATAGAAATGTGCCTGGATCATCATCTGAGAACGCTACCCCAACAGTTTATTAAGGTGCTAAGTGTCACAAAGCTGTGCCACTAGTTTCTCACTAAGTGGTTGGAAAATGCCTCTATGAGTCCTATGTTTTACCGGACCTATATATGTGGGAGCCTGTACTCTCTGTCTGCAGACGCAACACAGAGAGCTGTTGCCGTATGGATGTGGTTAGAACTATAGAACATTTTGCTGAAGCAGATGTTGGTGGCCTTGAGCACATTCAGGCACTTCTGCCACTCTGACTTTGTCTGTTCTTGGAGCTTCAAAAGGATTGAAGTTTCTGGAGCTATTCAGTTCCTGGGAGACTTTCAGAAATTATCCCTCAGCGTTTTTTTGGTTGTTTTGTTTGTTTTATTTTTTTCCCCAGCCTGCTCTTTTTTGGTAACTGTTTCTCTGTATGCATACAGAAGCACACAAATTTTCATCCAATTGACCTAGCTAACAAGAGTGCTCTCTGGTATATGGACACATGATATCAGTGCCTGCACAACAGGTATCTAATATAATAAAAAAACCCAAAAAAACAAATGGAAACAAAAGCTAAGCATCTTTAACACATCTGATGATCAAAGCATACTGTATCTAGCATACTGTCTTTTATTTTTTCAGGCACTTGAATTAAAAGAGAATATTATTCTTATAAAGCTTGAAAGGTCAGAGACAGACTTGATGCTTCAATGCTTCTCTGACAAATATGAGCTCCTCAGGGCAAAGTTTAACTTTTGGAAAATACTTGCATTCTTTTATTAGTAAAATCATCATTCTTTTTACAGTGTGTTTGTGGTTCATCCATTTCATCTCACTCTTGGTTGATTTCTTTTTCTAAGCTGCTCTGATATTCCCCATTTCCCGCCCAGCCATGAGAAAAATACATTAGACAAAGCTTTCAATGTAGGACCTTGAATATTTTTTTATTCCCAACTTTGTTACCATGCTTAGCTGAGCTACTGCTTCAGCATCATTAGGACTGAAAGTAAATGGATATATGATACAGTAATGAACAAATAAAATGTTTCTTCCTGGGAGGTGTTAAACTTTATCTTCTAATATATTTTGGAAGTATCTGCATTACTTATGACATGCACTTCCATTATACATTTATAGAAGTAGAATTTATTGAAGACAGAGTAAATAAAAATTAAATAACCTCTTCAAATATTAACTAAAGATTGGGCAAATGTCCCTCCACCCCCTGAAAAGAAAGGGAGTTTTTGTTGTTGTTTTAACTTTTAGTGCTTTTAGTGCTATTATTACCATTCTATTTTCTTGTGTGTATCATGGGAAGGAGGACCATATGAATAAGGTAAGAGAAGGGTCAGAAATATTATTTTGTTCCTGTAGACTATATATATATACAGCTATTGTTAAAAATCTTATTCCATTAAATTAATGGAATTAATTTCTTAATTAATTAATTAATGTTTTCCCACTTTATTCTTTCCACAGATGAGAGTCAGACCAGTTTATTACTTTGCAATACCCAGAAATAATACTTTTACTGCAATACTTTTCCTGATAGACAGTTAAACATTTGCCATGCTCTTTTTCATCCTGGATAACTTGATCATTGTATGACATGTTGTGCATAATTTTACAAGAATGGAACACAGAAATTTACATGATACAAAATTATTTTGACTGAAAAAAAAATCTTAAGAAGAAATAAGACACAGTAAAAAGCATTCCCTGATTGTTTAATGAAGGACAGTGAAGCAAATTGAAAAGGAATGAATCATGCACTTTGGTGCGTATTCCTTCCTTGGATACTTTTGGTCACGCTGAGGTGAGACTGAATCATTGCCCACAGCTTACTCAGTTTTGTGTGACAGGTAGAACATAGCAGGAGGTGAAATGAATTCATCTTTCTGTCTTCAAGTGAACTAAAAGCAATTTTATTCTTCCCATGTGGTCACTTGAGGTGCTTGTCATGTTCAAGCTAATGATATCAGGCACCCTCAGGTTGTTTAAGTATTCATGAAGTAATTAAATTCTCATTAACATATAAATAAAAGAAAACTGAAAACAAGTTTAGGAGGCACCTAACATCTGTTCTAATGCTTTTAAGTATTAAAATGTGCCACATACAGAAGGAAAAGTGCATTCTGTTCAGGCAAGTATTTTGCATAGATTATTTATAGAAACTGTAATTAAACTGATTTGGCATATTAAGTAAAATTAACAGCAAAGCATTATTTAGGTAGTTCAGTGTCTCTGACACTTAAATAAGAAATTTAAAATAGGAAAGAGAGCAGTACAATTAATTTTTTATTTGTTCCAAGATCCAGATAAAATGACCACAATTGAAAATTTATTCTTTTCGAATTAGAGAAATACAAAAAAATCACACTGCAGGCATACTTCAAACTTTGAAAATACTTTGGGTTTTAATAATAAAATACTTCTGACATTTGAAAAAAAACCAACTCCACTAATAAGTTTACTATTATGTTTCTTTAATTGAATTTAATGCATAATGAAATAATTGTCATACAACTTGAGACTTCCGTTCAGACACAACTATGTTCTAAAATGATTTTTTCCTTTTAACATTAGGCTGTTTAGTTCTTTAGATAATTTTTCTTAAGAAACTATGCTTTACCTATTAACAAAATGTGTGCCCTGTGTTCTATATCATGTCACTGCAGTTTTCTCTATGATAGAAATATCTAATAAAATTAAAATATCTTGAATGATAATTTGATAGGGTGAAAAACAACAAAAGAGATGGAAAAATGTGATAGAAGAATCTTCAGGATATCTTAAAATAACCATTTAATCAAACAAACACAGGTCTGGAAGAATGTCTTTCTGAGAAGTAAATCTTTTAAATGTATCTTTCAAGGAAAATATACTGAATTGATTGTGTTCTTTTCTGTTTATAACAACTTCTAATCATAATCTATATTAAAAATGTATTCTGTACCAGTCTAATTTCATTTTGGTCTAATGGACTTAGCACAAAGTGCATAAGATACGCACTTATATTGCCCTTACTTTTAGCAGAGTGGAATGTATAACCAGAGGAATTTAACATTTTTTTACTGTTTATGTTATATTTTTCATTTCAAAAAGCAGTGTTTCATGCCTTATTCCTTGCCTTATTTCATGCCTTTCTTCTTGCTGTGATGCCTACAGAGGGAAACGTATGCCAGTTATGCAATGTGTTTGGTGCATGCTGAAAAGGATATATTGCAAAAAAGGGCACATAGACCTTCCTGAAATAAAAAGATAAACTGACTTTTTTTTCTGGTTTTAACTGTGGCAGACAAAATCCAAGTAATTTAGAAATAGCTGCAGTGGGTTATCATTATAGACACAAACAACTATTATTCTTTTTATAAAGAGTGCTATTCATAACCAGTTACAACATTTACAAGCAACACATAAAAATATTCTTCTCTTTGTTTGGTTCAAAGCCTGTTATAAACTCATATCAGTACCCGTCAGCTGTTATGATTAGCAGAGAATAATATTTTCTTATGCATTATAGCTGTGAAAGGAAATTATTTACTACTAGAATCTAAAAATCATTTAAAAAAAAATCTTCCAAAAACCATTCAGCAATGAAGACACTAGCTGAAGCCTGGATAATTGCAATCTTATACTGGTAAAAGCTAATGAAAAATTAATTTGGTAACTCATGAAACAGGAACCAAGACTTGGTTCTTACATGCCTACAGGACAAGGAAATTAAACATTACAAGGCTTGCTTGAGAGAATGTCTGCCCCAGAGCAATTATCTGTGCTTACCTTGGAATCCCTACTGATCTTAGATTATCTCACAAAACACATGAGAGAAATACTGCCAAAATAAACTCTAATCTTTTTATGAACCTGAAATAGGGAGCAAACTCTTGAAGTCTGTATGAATATAAAGCATCAATATTGGTATAATCTCTTTAATGTGGGGATGGGTAGGGAGCATGCACTTTCATGAAGTACTGGTTCTAAAAAAAAGCTGATCTTTCATTACTCTAAGTCAAAACACTATTTTAGAAATCTTTGTGAATAGACTCTAATTCAAGACTAAGCAGTTCTGGATCCAGGGTTGAGTTGTAATGGAGAAAAGATGGTAGAATCAATAGCTGTTGACCACATTGGGCAGATTTCATAAAAATTGCACCAGCATCCATAAATAAAGACAAATTGGTACATATAACACATGATTTAGCCATACTGCTGTCAGGAAACAAAACCAAGCCTAGAGAATTTACAACTCTCTCTGGAAAAGGATGTTCCCAGTTGTTTCCCATTAAACACTCATCTGTCTCTTTAGCACATCTTCTGCTGCCAGACACAGTTACACTAAATGTTACACTGACCAAAAGTGTGTCCATACATAGATCAAACTGATTTTTCAATTGTACATGTACTTTGCTAAATTAGAAAAGACAAACCTCAAAGACTCACTTGATCATCTACACTGTACTTGTACACTCACACACCATCTGTGTTTCTGACAACTGCAAACTTCTCTGAGGTACATAATTTCCAGTGAAATAGCTTTATCATGTGAAGGAAGCTACTCTGCCCCATTTCTTCAAGGTCATGACTTAATATTTTTTATTG
The DNA here is from genome assembly GCA_013398995.1 of Alaudala cheleensis. NCBI lineage: Eukaryota > Metazoa > Chordata > Aves > Passeriformes > Alaudidae > Alaudala > Alaudala cheleensis. The sequence goes on from VWYE01020333.1 coordinate 135,702, forward strand.
CTGAAATTATGCTGTTGGTTTAATTCAAAATAGAGCAAGGTGTCAGGGTATAGAAATCTTTCAACATTTCTCTCCAAGAGAGAGCTTTGGACAAATTTTAAGGATATTATATTCACATAAAGAGTAGTCTTAATTTTTTAAAGCAGTAATCATGCAGATATCAAATGTTGAAAGAACTTTGAGAATAGGGGTTTAACTCAATGTGTTAAGACGTCACAAACCAAGGCAGAGTCAGAACTCAACATTCTGGATTGCTGCTATGACCCTGGTTAAGTTAAGCCTCTGTGTCTCCACTTGGCTGTAATGGAAGAACCTTTTCCAAGTGCACCTTGTTGATTCTTTATCAGGGAGATCACTGCTTTACCCATCTGGTTTCATTTTTGACTCCCAGCTCACCTCCCTTCATGGAACAGTCTGCCCTTTCTGCTCCCTCATAAGACTACTCTCTTCTCATAACAATTCATAACAAGGGTCATTGTTTTCCCAGTTTGGGTTTCTTTTCACTACACCAGAGAATCTTATTCTTTTTTCTTTCTTATCATGGGTTTAACAGTCCTTTGAAATTCACAGTAGAGTGCCAAAACCAAATCCCTGATGCTGGGACCATATGGGTTAAAACTTATACACTGAGAAAATATAATATATTAATTACTTAAAGTTTTGGAGACATAGTACTTTTAAAACAAAACAAACCTGTAAGCAAGATAATTCTCCCTGAAAGAAGACACTTTTCACTTATGGAATGCATAAGTAAATCAATTGAAGCCAAAACATGTACGTCATGTTGTTGTCCACATTAGTGATATTAAAAAAGCTAAGACTCAAAATAAATGTGAGCTAATAGAAATCAGTGGACCAGATTCACAAAAAGTGTTTTAAGTAACAAACAAATCTTTTCACCACTTGCCAAATAGAAATCCAGCATTAAAGTCTTCAAGTCAAGACTGAGTGCATTCTTGAAAAGGGTTTTTAGCTCAAACACAAAGCGTGAAGATAAATATTAGAGTGATTCTATGACCTACACTATATAGGCAGTCAGAATAAATGATTTAATATTCCCTTCTGGCCTTAGAAGTGGTTCATTTGTCAAAATCTGAAAAAAAACAGTCACTTCATAAATTATTTCTTAATTTTAAGAAAGAACTAGATAATTAAATAAGTGCATAGGATAATTAAACAGTATCAGGTAATCTGATCAAGTCTTCTCTCCATTCTGCTTATAAAGTTCTAGGATATTAGACTCTCACAATTTCAAATATACTGTTCATATTTCTCTGATCATGAAAGAAAGGAAAAAGATCATACATTAAATATTTTTTCAAGTGATTAGTAGACTTCACAACTGAAACACTCCATATAAATAGTTTTCTTCATTAACCTAACAAGTCACTACAGAATAAAACAAGCCAATTTTTTAAAAAAAATTGTTCACATTTACAGACACTTGCTTAATTTCTCCAGTTTCTCTAAGGTTCTAGAAAATATTATAGTATATGATCAGTTAGACAGCCATTGTATATTAAGGGATCCTAGGAGATTTGTAACCAAAATAGCCCACAAAGCATAGCATGAATTCAGAGAAAAATAACAATAAAATTAGTTAACCTGAGAGGAACTGTGCTTTCAATTTTTTGTTTAGGATGTTAGTCATATCAGAAGAGTGGAAGGAAAAAAAACCCACGAAACAAAATCAGTAAGAAGAAAAATATCTTTATCTATATATTTTTTATATTTCATTGATATATTCTATGAATTATTTATTAACATTAATTCCCAAGTTCTCTAGCATAACACAGACTAGTCCTAAAGAGTGAGGTACATGAAAGTAAGGCAAGCATGAGAGGAGCATCTTTATGATGTATTTAATTATCAAAGAAACCAACCAAAAATAAAAGGCAAGAATGGTACAAAATTGGACAGAAATTTGTACATCCTGTTCACTATTACTGGTGGAATTGGTAGAAATCTAGTCTACACCTTAAGCACATAAATGTAGGAGAAAATAATTACATGAAAATTTTTGTTTAGTGAAGGTCACAGACACAAAATAATCTTTAAAATTTGTGCTTATTCTTGTTGATTACTTCCAGTGTGGCAAGAGTGACAAATGCCTTTTCTACCAGAAATGTGGCAATTTCTATTTTTTTTTTATTTATCTGTAGTCACTGTTTGTGGTCTTTATTATTCCTTTTTCTGATATAGCTGAATAATGTGTTATTTTCTTTTTCAATTTTTTTTAGTCATTTATTTGTAAAAACTGATTGGAGATAGTCTAGAAATATTCTTTTAAAAATTTAAATAAAGGATTTCTTGCTACATTGTGCCTAAGTATCCAAATTTATGAATTGAAGTTTTAGGATATTTTAAGGGAAAAAAATCCTTTAACTTTTGAGTACAAATTATATTTTAAAAGACCAAACATCCCTTTCCTCCCTTTTCTTAGGATAAATAGGATGGTCACCCCTGTTTAACTGACAACCTTTCCTATTTCAAAAGCCCCCACTTTCCATGGAGAACACAGTCAGTCAAAGTACAGGGATACCCCATACTGTCATTGCAGTTTGCTCAGTTTAGGAGTTTGAAAAGGTACAAAGAGTCTGCTTGAAGCAAACAAAACCCTTCTAGGACTATTCACTGCTTTGTGGCTTCTGGGTGGTTCTGGGAGGTACTATGGGTTTTATGACTATTAAACAGACTTTTTGTACATCTGATGTTGATCTATATCCCCTGGTATGGATTTTAGAGGCAAGTAAATAGATCTTCTTAAGTAAGGATTACTTAATTAAGTAATGTTACTTAAGGTATACCTTTATTATGTAATTTTACTTACACTTTGTATTATTATTTTCATTTTATTATTTTGGTTATATTGGATTTGTGCTACAGGGATATACATTGTTATCTAACAATCTACTAGAACATGTCAATGATTTATGTAAAGAGATTTTTTGCTCCCAAAGGTGACAAGAGTGATTTCACTATTTACTTGTTTTTTTCAGCCAGACCACTAAGTAAAGTCAGAAATCCCATATTTGGTTGGTACAAATAGTTCCTTTTCTATAGGTGCTTACTTTCTAAAACTCATTGTCAAATTAATTCTTCAGAATTACAAAATTACTGAAGCTTTGGATACATAGATTAATTTTCTATTAAAAAAAAAAAAATTCTTGAAAACACGCACAAAAATGGCTACTGAGCGCTCTGACAGTAACAGAAGAGGAAGTATAAAACTAATATTCCCATTCTGTTAGAGGATATTTTTAGTTACACTAACAAGCACCTATACTGTCAGTCTCATCTATAAAGTTAGAACAAAATGTTAGTATGCATTTATCAATCACAGATTTGATGCATTTTTAGTGGACAAAAGTACAGATGAAAAGGAGACTGAAGGGCAGTTTTTTCACAGAAGGAAAGAATCAGGTCATTTTCCCAACCAGGTACTATGAAATAAATGTTTCAAAAAATGTGTGCCAACATAAAATTCACTGCAGTCATAACTAGTTTGTTTATTTTAAATATTGTGAATGGTAAAGACAGCAACATCTGTTCACTCACTAAAAAAAAAAAAAA
>VWYE01020333.1:139295-194167 GCA_013398995.1 Alaudala cheleensis
AAAAAACAAAAAAAAAAAAACCAAAAAAAAACCAAGAAAACAAACTAACAAAAAAAAATTACAACCCCCACCTTTTAACTTCTATTTATACCATTCCAAGCACTTCATTCTGCCAGTACTTGAGAAGAAGTCAACTGTCTCAACCTTATTACTTCAATATATCACATGAATTTTTGATGCTTGTGAAACATAAACTTTAAGGAATTTAGAGGTTTTAGAGGAGCTAAGATTTTAGGTAGAAGACAAGCTTTATTAGAGTTAANCCAGCGTCGCAATAAACATACACTTTCTAACTTTAAACTGGTAGAGAGTTTTTGTTCATCACAGTTGGATATTGGTACTAGATCAATATCCATATTTTAATAAATCACTTGATTCTTTTCTTCTTGCTTCTTATATATCCTGGGTGGATAAAATTGTAATCAAATGCTGGCATTACCTATTCCTAAAAGAAATTAGCTATTTATAGTTTGTTCCTCCAGTTTCACTTCACCTGCTGATACCATCAATTAAAGCAAACATTACAGAACTTGGAAAACTCAACCAACAGATTATTTCTTAATTTATTTTTTTATGATTAACTATGCTGCCTTAATGAACTATAAACTGTTAAGCACAGAGATATTTAAGTCTCACCTGTTGTAATTAGAAACTTTTGTAATTTTTCCAAAGCATAGATCACATGTGTGTTAACTTGCCACAGCACTGACAAGCAGGAAAAGTGTATAATCTAGTATTTAAATATTTTTTAGGGAGATAAATGATGTGAATTTAAATTATCTTAGAGAAAAGAGTTTAGAATGAAGGAGTGCTGTAACCTGGGTGTATATACTACATCTAGCAAATATTCAGTAACACAGGTCATTTATGAAATCAACACTAATAATAGTGGGTACATTCTTTGAAAAACAAAGTTTTTGTTTTTCTTTAGGAAAAAATATTAGATTCTATACAACAAAAAAGAAGGATATTTATCTTCTATTCTGATAATAATGAATCCTTCTTCACTGACAACTTATGCCAGTGTTCTTACATCTTTTACTTTTTGCACAGAACACAGCATGTATCTACTGTAATAAATGAAGCTGTATTTTCATGGCATGACTCTTCCCTGGCATTCTGGAGAGGAAAAAGTCAACAATATACAATAAAATTAATGGTTTAACAAAGAGAGTTTTAAATGAATAAAGTAGATATAATTATTTCTATAGCTAATAAAACATTGGTTTTCAATGAGTTCATTTTTGCATAAGGGATGTAACAATCCCCATGTTTACCTTGCTTTATGTGCAGTCTTTAAAAGGGCTTTTGTGTTTCTCTCCTTCTCTTTTTCCAAGAAAATTTAAAATGTCTTATGTTTGCTGAAGGTTATGAGTATTATATAAGATTAAACCCCTCAGGCTGTAGGAATATTTTTTCTGTGAAAGAGCATTCTTATTTTGCTGAAATATAAAATGTGAAGAAACTTGAGACTCTAACCATATGGTAATCGCATTAGTAAAATAGGAAAAGACATAAACTAGTTGTCACTTATGTTCTTCAAGAAAACAATTTTCAGATATGGTGGCAGGAATGTCACATTCTAGACCAGGTTGATCAGGGCCCATCCAACCTGGCCTTGAACGCCTCCAGGGTTGGGACATCCACAGCATCTCTGAGAAAACTGCTTCCCTTTTCTTAACTTAAAATTGTTCCTCCTTGCCCCAACACTGTCTGTCCATAGAAAAAGTCACTCTTTTCTTCTTTTTTTTTTTTTTTTTTTTTTNNNTTTTTTATAAGCTCCTTTTAGGTATTGGGAGGCTGCTATAAGGTCTCTTCAAAGCCTTCTGTTGTCCAGGCTGAATAACCTCCGCTTTCACAACCTATCTTCACACGAGAGGTGCTTCAGCTTTCTGATCATCTTCATGGCTCTTCTCTGGACCCACTCCAGCAGGTCCATGTCTTTTTGATGCTAGGGGTCCCAGAGCTGGATGCAGAACTCCAGTCTCATGAGAGCAGAGCAAAGGGGCAGAAACAGCTCCCTTAACTGACACCCCTCTTTTAATGCTGCCAGGACACAATTGGCAGGTTTGTTTCTTTCTTTGTTTCCTTCTTTCTCTTTAAAACTTCCAAAGAAGAATGAAGAGAAGGAAGAAAAGAAAGCAAAAGGAAGGAAAGGAGAAAGAGAGGCAGGAAAGGAGGGAAACTGACAAGAAGTCAAGGGAGAGGAGTACATGGTATTATCAGAATTTCCTGATGGATTGGACAAATTCTGTATTTATCTCAGTGTCCTACTACCTGTATTTACCAATAGGATTTTCTGAACATTATGCTAGCAGTGTGAAATCATCTGTTCATACACTTAGTGACTCATATTAATTTTTTCCTTGGTTTTATTTTTTTATATTTTTATTTTTGGGTGAATGTTTGGGAGGGGCAGTATTTATTTTGAAAAAAAAAAAGGAGAAAAGTTAATACAAGATATTCTATTTGTGGAGGCTTCTGTTGCCACACAAACAGGAGCCTTCCAGGCATTTGCATTTAAAATACATAGGAAACCAGTGTCTGATTAGCTTTGCATATGTTATAAGCATTTCACATTATCTCCCTTTCTGACTTTTCAGAAATGCACAACACCTGGAGAGAAATATTGAATTATCAATCAGTAATTTCAGCCAAATTCTAATCAGATCCTAATTTTGTAAGTGCTAAAATTTTTATTTTATATTTATTTAAAAATTGCCTTTTTACTTTTTTTTTCCCCACCGAAAACAGTGGAACATTATTCATTGTATAGAAATGAAAGCTGTAAAGAACTATGAAGCCAAGTGCACAGAAGCCAAAGAGTCATTTCCCTGGTGAGGGAGATCATTCAAGAGCTTTTGGAATAGCTCCTTCTTCTTGTTCATGTTTCTTCTTTTTTGTTTTTTGTTTGTTTGTTTGTTTGTTTGTTTTTTTCAAAGAACTGAATGATAAGAAGCTGGCTTGAATTTTTTTAAGAGTTCTATGACAGCAACAGTGAAAAGTTTATTGCTGTGTAACCATAATCACAAAAAGTCCTTCAGTGTTTGGACTGTAATAGAAATAGCTATTGCTACAAGATATTTTAAACCCAGTATTATTAAGTACAGTTTAGAAATTTTAATGGAAGAAATACCCGTGGATTGGACTCAAGTTTGGAATTCTGGCATTGAAACAAACTGGCAGGGGCTGTGCCTGAGCATTTTGCATGTCCCTGTAATTTACAAAGATATAAATAGCCAAATCCAGTAAGAGATTTAAACTTTTTTTTTTCTAGGTCCAATATTGTAATCTAAAATCCCCATGTGACTCAGTACCTAATACTACAGGTACTTATGATCCTTTTTATTACCCTTGATGGAATTTAACTTCTTTACATGTCCACACTATGGTTTAATCTTGATAGGCATCAAACTGCTTAAGTTTGTCAGGTAGCTGAACCCAGTGAGGACCAAAATTATCAAAAAGGTCCATTTCACAAAAATGCTGTAGAACATAGAATAGTTTTACCTGGAAAGAACCTTAAAAAATCATCTTGTTCCAGCCCTTTGCCATGGGCAGGGACATTTTATTGTGTACCTCAAAGACCCAAGTGATCTCAAACACAGGCAGTGGTGGTGGAATCGACAGCTTGTCTAGGTAATCTGTCCCAGTGTCTCCCCACCCTCACTGTAATTAATTTCTTTTTTGGGTGCAATCCAATTGTACCCTCTTTCATTTTTAAAGCCTTTCCTCATCTTCTGTCACTTACAGGCCCTGGTAGAAAGTTCCTATATAATTTTCCTACAGGCCCCTTTAGGAACTGGAAAGCTGCTATTAGGTCCCTCTGGAGCCTTTTCATTCTCCAGACTGAAAGCCCCACCACTCATCTTGTTTTCATAAAAGAGACGCTTCAGTCCTCTGATCATTTTTGTGGCCCTTCTCTAGAGGGAGAAAATCACCTCCCTCAACCTTCCAGCCATGCTTCTGACGCAGTCCAGGACACAGGTGGATTTCTGAGCTGCAGGCACACATGTACAACTCTTCATCTCCCAGTATCCCCCAATGCTTCTCCTCAGGGCTGTTCTCAATCTGTTCATGTCTCAGTCTGTGTTGATATTGAGGATTTCACTGCAGAAATCATTTTCATTTGGCCTTGTTGAACTTCATGAGGTTTGCACAGGCCCACTTCTCAAGCCAGTCAAGGTCCCTTTGGATGGAGTCACTCCCCTCCAGTGTGCTGACTGCACCATACAGCTTGACGTTGTCAGCACACTACCTGAGGTGCCAGACACCCTGTGTCACTAATGAATATGTTAAATAATATTTGTGCTGGTGCAGACCCATATGGGAAACCTCTCATTGATGGTTTCCACTTGGACATTGGGCCATTGACTGTAACTCCTTAGATTAAACATCCAGTCAATTCCATATTCATCTATTAGTTTATCCATCAAATCCATATGCCTCTGATTTGGAGTCAGTCTTATTGGGGGAGACCTTATCAAAGGGTCTTTATCAGACCTGGTAAATGACATCTGCAGCTATTTCCTTGTCCACAGATGCAGTCACTATTGCAGGATGTCACTAAATTAATTAGGTAACATTTACTACTGATGCAGCTATGTTGACTATCTCTAATCAGTTCCCTGTCTTCTCTAGACATACCCCATTATCTTACTGGGCACTGAGGCGAGTCTGACTGGATGGTACTTCCCAGGAGCCTCCTTATTACCCTTTTAAAGGATAAATGTAAATATTCCCCTTTTTGCCCAGTCACTGGGGACATCTACATGAAAATCTCATTGACACTGGAATGCATATTGACTAAAAGCTAGCTCAGATAATGGATTTAGGATTTGCTTACATTGATGATCTAAAGATAATTAATGTCCAGGCTGAGCATTTGGACTTCTTGTCTTGGAAGCTTCTTTCACCAGCTTATCTTGAGCAGGACAAGAGAGGAAGTGTTCTTTGTCTGCCAGATACAGTTTATATTCAAATCCTCAGAAGCTGAGGAATCTGCCTGTAACCTAGATGTGCTTGCCTTCTGAGGCCTTTACCTTGCTGTTCAAGGTGTCGTTTTGCTCTACTGTAATTTAAAGTCAAAAAACTTAACTTAAACCACAGGTTTTATAAGATAGTGTAGATAAAGAACTTTGATTCAGATGGCCTAGATTTCAGCATAACTGTACATAAAAGAAGCGTCTTGATAACTCAGTACCCTTCACAAAACCTTGTACAGCAATGTACAGTCAGTGCTTCTGGGAACATAAAGGGCTTCACAAAGAGGATCTAAAAATCATAATAAAGATCTAGAGTAATTCAAAATAAAATGTTAAGAACAGATCTTCCTTTCAATCTTCAACACTTAATTGCTCAAATTTCAGATTCAGCATGCCATCTCTATTAACTGAAAACTAGTTTTTGAAACAAAAATGATAGCACTCAGAAACAAGAGAAAATATCTTTTTTAGAAAAAGTCTTTCCAGCATTTCAGGAATATTTTCTTGGCAAAACACAGTGTGACTCCAATTTTTATCTTATCTTGACAAATATTGTCTCCCATTTCTTTTTTTCAAGAACATTGTATCTGCCCCTCCCCACAGTGTTTTAGGTTAGGATGGATAAGATATACTAAAAAATCAAGTGTGTCTACAAGAAAGAACAATTCAGGTTTTATTGTTCCAGGAAGAAAAAAGATCTTAATTACAGAAAATTAGGGCAGAGAAATATTCAGTTTCAGCCTTTAAACCTGAAGTGTATTTTTATTTTATTCGTTGACTGTGTAATGCAGAATGCATGGACTTAGATTGAAGTCTCTGCCCTTCAGATGAAGAGCTTCTTTACCTTTCTCTTTTTCCAGTCCCAGATGAACCTTGTTTCATTTTATTTGTCCCCATGGCAAGTCTTCAAGAAGAGAGATAAAGAACAGCCATAAATGGTTACTGACATAACCTGCAATGTAGTTGTTAAGACATGTTATTGTGAGGTTGAAAATGGAATTTTAAACTTTTCAGTTAGCAACCTTATATCCAGGGTGAATGAACTAAACAGTAGAACCCATCATTCTTATCTCAACAGGAACATGAAGACTGTATTTAGGATAGCACTTGAAGCTGTTAAGGCCAGTTGACTGGAGTTACAACCTCAAGGTAAGTTAATAGAGAAAGTGACACTTCTTTCATTACAGCTGTGGGTGGGTTCCTGTTCACCGCATCACTTGCTGGAATCTCAGATTGTTGAGCTGCTGTGTTTATTTATTGCCAGACATAATATAAGAGACCCATATACCTATCACAGGGCTCTATGATCCATTTAGAGGGGTAAGCATTAAAAAGTTATATGCTTGCAATCTCAGCATGTGGGGCCTCTCATCTTCTAGTAGGCCTAGTCTAAAGTCATTTAATTCCTCTGGACAAGAAGGCTTTTGCTCACCCTTTTGTGCTTTTGTCTTTTGTCTGTCTAATCATAGGCAAATTTTTCAGACACCTCATGGTAAGGATAATTATCCTGCAATTATTTCAGGTAGGCAGAGACTAACTACCCTAATTTATACTTGTAGAACCAGTTGGCAGAAATACAAGATGAGGCCATTCAAGAGGGAGAAGAAAAATATCTTTCTGGGGGAAGCAGTTAGCCTAAAGGTGCTGTACAGTCTATGGTGTGCAGACACCTTGATGTTTATTTTCATGTTGTTTTCTACTTGGATTTTATATAAGGTATACTAAGAGTACAGGCCTTTGTTAGAAGTATAGAATATATGTTCCTGAAAAGACAAGGACTGGAAGAATAAAGAATTGCCCTCCTTTAGGTGTAGTACAGATTGATTACTATCTAAGGAAATTCAAGGTGCACAATTAATAAAGACACCGAAGTCACTGGCAGTGGATAACATACTTCAATAAATTGGGGAAATTAGCTGTGGGTTCTTGCTTATGCTGTTGGTGTTTGTTCTCAGTAAGTCAGTCAAACTGCCCTCTGATCCAGATCAATGAAGGGTCCCCAGCCTGGCTGGGCACAAGGGTCTTTTCTTTCCTGGGGTAAGAACAGACAAATCAAACAGAAAGGATCAAGGTAATTTCCTCTCTTTCATGTACAGATCGACCTCTCAGTGGAGATAAATTGTCACACTCAACAACTTATGTTGAATGGCCTGATGCCCAAGTGGAGACCAGTGAGGCATTTTTAACAAGGCCATTGGAACCAGTTGTGTTTTATACCATTGGTAGTGACATGTACAGGGATCAAGAGCACCCTCAGCAAGTTTGACAGCATCAAGGTGTATGCTGCAGCTGTGTGCTAAAGGTAAGGGATTCCATCTAAGGGGACCTTAGGCTTGAGAGGTGGACCCATGGGAACATCATGAAGTTCAACAAGGCCAAGTGCACTCTCCTACACCTGCATCAGGTAAATCTCCTATGTCAATAAAAATTGAGAGATAAATGGATTGAGAACAACCCTGGGGAGAAGCACTTGGGGATGCTGGTGGATGAAGTGTTCGACATGAAGCAGGAATGTGTGCCTGAAGCTCAGAAAGCCAACTGTGTTTTGGGCTACATTAAAAAAAAAGTGGCACTCAGGTTAAGGAAAATTATTTGTCCCCTGCATTCTGCTCAGAGAGACATCAGCTGCAGTCCTGTGTCCAACTTTGGAGCCTCCAACATGGACATGGACCTCTTGGAGTGGGTCCAGAGGAGAGTCATGAAAATGAACAGAGAGCTGGAACACCTCTCCTGTGAAAGCAGGCTGAGAGAGCTGGGGTTGTTCAGCCTGGAGAAAAGAAATCTTTGGGGAGACCTTTCTTTAGTAGCTTGTAGCTTTCCAGTTCCTAAAGGGACCTAGAGGAAAACTGGAGAGGGACTTTTTACCAGGGCATATAGTGACAGGACAAGGCGGAAAGGCTGTAAGCTGAAAGAGAGCAGGTTTATATCAGATTAAGGAAGTTTTTACTGTGAGGATGGTTAAACATAGGTTGCCAGAGAAGTTGTAGATGTTCCATCCCTGGAGAAGTGTTCAAGGTCATGTTGAATGGGGTTTTGACCAACTTGCTCTAATGGAAGTTGTCCCTGCCCATGGCAGGAGCGGGGAAAGGAGATGATTTTAAATGTGCCTTCCAACCAAAATGTTCTATAAATTATCTATTAGGTTTCCCAAGGAAAGAAAAAAAAAAAAACAAAAACCTTTTTTTAAACAAACTGGATCCACTGCTCTGTAAAGTACAAGAAGGAATTATATGACAGAGAAATTATTTTAATTTTTTTAACTCCTCTAGATTTTTAAAATTTTATAATAATTATACTTTTTATGAATGTAAAATTTGTATGTATTAAACTTCTTCATTTTTCTGTACTCTGGCAATATTGGACTTCATAGAGCTATTTATCAGTACTGTTGAGAAAGAGCCTGTATCATTGTATCATTCTTTCATCCTATTCAATAAAATGCAATTGCCTTTTAAGACTTCAAATTTATTTTTCATGTAACCCTGGACTAAAATATGTCTGCCATTAAAAAAATATCTTATAGTAAGTGAGTAATCAAGTAAAATAAAATACAAAATAATGATACAATACTGATATGATATTAAGCAGATAGTCTCTTACTTTCTTACTGTCAACCTCGTTTTGTCAAACTGAATTGCCAAGTCAATGCTGCTACTACTCCACAGGGGTTGAAGTAGTGTCTTTCACAGGCTTTTGAAAATACACACATCTGATCAGGTAGAAAATATTAAGGATTTGGATATGTTTAATGTTCCTCATGTTCTCAATGTTCTCAATTCATAGAAAGTATCTGTACTCAAGCAGAAAACCTTACGTTCTGCTTCTTCTGGTTGCTGTCTAATGAATGAACAGGAAAATTCAGTTTGGAGACTTTTTTATGTTAAGAACAAAAAACAGCTGCATGTCTCACCCACCAAAACTATACTTATAATTTTTTTCCTAAGTGTTATGTCATAATCTAAATGGTTACATAAAATGTTATATTCATGGACTATCAAAACCAATATTGTATAGGTAAAATAGTGCATAGGGAATATAGTATATATAAAATCCCACACGTAACCTGTCTGCATTCTGATGGTCTGTTCTTGTAAAGCGTACAGCAGAAGTTGTTAATATATATGTAATACATTCATACTTTCAGTTTTCTGCACATAATAAAAAACTTGTTTAATGTGGCATGACAGCTGAGCTTTCTTGCAAGTATATTTTGAAAAATAAGATATACTATATGCTCCTTTGCCCGTCATTTTGAATTGGTCCCAAATTCAACTTCTCTTCAGGAGTAAGAACTAATTACTATGCTGGTATTTTTTCAGTTTCCTGAGCATCTGTCTGGTTCTCTTAAAATATCCCAAAGGTATTTACCAATTCCAGACTTTGCATCATTTCCTCAGTTCCTGGCAGGACTTTCTTTAAAACTTAGCCCCTAAACACTACTTGGTAATGTTTCATGAGTTTTTCATTCACTCTTTGGCATGTGAAGGCCTTAATTATATCCCTATGAACTTCTGGCATAGGTCCAGATGTTGAGAAAAGAAACAGCAAGCTCACCTAAACAGCGCCTCTAATTGAGAAACAGCAGTATGAAAAGAGGCAACTAGCTTTTGTCTAGTAATTCTCTCTTAGGAAACTGTAGTGGGGTCAATTCTGTTTACAGTTATGACATTGCCACACTAATAAGAAATTAATTTGATCTAACAATATCTGGATTAGAAAGACTGTGTTTATTATCTCATCAGTCAGTGCATAATATGACAGAGTGAAAATATGATGACCTTATGTCAGGGTCCGCAAATACCTGCAAAGTCCTGATAGGTTCTTTTAGAGATCTCAGAGCACAAAATACACAGCAGGGGACAAAACCAGTTTGCTTACGCAACAATGCACCTTTATTTAGTGCCAATAAATGTGATAATGGGAGAGAAATAAAAGAGAGAGAAAGAGAGAGGGGGAGGGGAGTATAGCTACCAACGTGAAGAGACAAGTCCTCGAGGCAACGATCAGCCCATTGACAGTCTTCTTCAGTGGGATGCACACGAAGCGGGTTTCAGTCTTCAGAGTCTTTTATGGGGTCCCTCCAAGCAGGAAAGGCACTGGGCTAAGGAGGGAGCTGCCTAGTTACATGATGGGTCGAGGCTAGGAACAGGGTGCAGTCATCACTGATCTGTTGTAAACAGGACAAACCAATTTGGTTCAGTCTACCATGACAAGTCCATCATTCTTGCACTGAGTTCCTCTGACGATGCATCGTTGCTGATCCGCTGTAAAGAACAGGCACAAGGAAAACTAATTTGGTTTAGTCTACAATGACAAATACATTGTTCTTGCACTGAGTTCCTATGGCAATGCATATCAGTCCTTCAAGACTTGGTAGGCTTTCCCCCTCAGCCAGGCCAGAGCTCCTCTTTCCCCCAGGGCCTGGGGAGTTAGCCCTTAGGGTCTCAGTCCTTGGAGATGGTCGTGAGGCAAATGAGGGATCTTGGACTGACTCTGACACCTTAGAATACATTGAGCAGGAGTCTGATAATTCATACATTCTGCACATATATCTGAAAAAATGGAATTTACCTGGCTACTGAATATACAGAAAAAGGGAAATGTGCTTGAGATGCCAGGGTTTATAACTAAAATATTGATAGTTGTGCACACAAAGTCTTGTTCAGCCTTCATTTATATTATCATCTGCAAAAATGCAAGACAAAGAAGATGTAAAATCATGATTTCTTTCTTGCTTCTGTGGAAAAGTGTTCGCTTTGAAGGGAGAAAATCTGCAAATTTTTAAGTAGCATGGGCTACAGTGATTTTGTGTATGTGACTTTAGGTGGGTCCTCCTGCTGTGGATCTCCTTGGGCCACAGGAAGACAACCTGTGTCTCTGTGCTCTTCATCATAGGCTATAAAGGAAATTCAGCTCCAGCACCTGGACTATCTCCTCTTCCTGATTTTCACTCATCTGGGTGTCTCCAGATGTCTTGTTTCTCTCATATTTTCTCGCTATTCTGCAACAGCCTCAGTACTGTGGGTTTTTTACCCTTTCTTAGATAAGTTATCACAGACATGATACCAACGTCATTGATGAGCTCAGCTTTGGTTGGTGGTGGGTCCTTAAAGATGCCTGGAACTGCTCTGTCCACCATGGGGAGCAGCTTCTGGCTTCTTCTCCAAGAAACCACCACTGCAGCCCACCCCTTACCAAAACCTGGGCAAGCCAGTCCAATGTAGGATATTTGAAATTTCTCCCAGAAACAGAGAGAGTTTACTGATAAGAGTTAAATCTGAATTGTCCATGACAATAAATTGATGCAGAGATAAAATTCTGTATAATTATTTTTCATCTGTAGGTCTATCTTTAGCTCATTAGGAAGAACTAGAAAACCAGAGCACTATACTGGGACTTCTCTTTTCTCATAAACATTATTCTAGGAGAAGTTAAGTTTCAGGTTATTATGAAAAAAGTTATATTTTTTACTGCAGCATCCAAACACCATCACAACAGTTTTGCTGCCAAACTGCCATAAAGAAGGCTACAGCTGTTATCTCTAACAGTAATTATATGAATATTACATATTATGCATTTCCACATAATTTTATGAAAATTGACCTAGATAAAAATCACACAGGAATTGGTGTAAGGCTACTCTAAGCATCTTTACAAACTAAATAAAACTATTTGTGAAAGCAGACATTAAATCCAGTCCCACATCTATCCCCACACAAATGGGTAATTTATGCAATTTTATTCATGTAACACTGCATATTTGTAAAAATTCTTTTCTTAAAAAAAACAAAGCAAAATATCCACTGACAATGAATATTTTGCTTCTTCTTGGGATATTCCTACACACACTCAGATGATCTCACAGCAGTGAACAAATTAGGGAAAAAAGTGAGGCTCACCACTGCTGAAAGAAAAGTACAGTAACATTCATGACTTCCCAGATCTCTTTTATGTTAGTGACAGTTGTGTGAATACCATGAAGAAAAAAAAAAATCCTACAGCTGCATATTAATACTAACCTGTCATTACACATATATACAGAAAATAAAAATAACTCTATTAACTTTTAGAACTACTACTGGAGTGAAAATGTTACTGAAGATAATATAACAAATAAGCACCTCAAAATTTCTGTCTATTGAACATATTCTTAAATTCTGTTCTTTCCTAAACATTTAATTATGCCAGGCTATCAGCACTTGGATTGGACCATATGTGTAAAGGAAAGACGCTTCTACCTGAGACATTATCTTAAGTCTCTTCACAGTCAATTAAGGAGGGGGGGGAGGGAAATGGGCTTTTAGGGTATATATGGCTTATTTGAAACCCCCACCTTAGAATAAACTTTTATTTAAGTCCCAGATTTTGAAATTTATGTCAGACGTAATCTATAACAATGATTCTCTGCACTCACAATTAAAAACACATGCTTGTGTTCAAGTTTAAATAAAACCCAAATAAACAATAAAATTACATTAAATAGTCATGTTTCCATAAACATGTATAATTCTGTGAATCAAACAGACAATTATATTTAAAGCAGGCTAGAATCATATAGCTTGGACATGGCATATGTATTTCAACAGATTCTTCAGAGGGCATTAATCAGTCATTAACTTAGTAAGAAAAAGAACTGAGTGTTTGTTGGATGTGGAAAAGACCTTTATCTTGAAGATATTTTATGTTAATAATTTGCTGCCTAGTTCCCATTAGAATTCATGAGCTCAAGTGGAGTGGGAAAGATTTAGATATCTGAGGTCAGCACAAAATGAAACCAGTAAACTCCAGAAATTATTGTAGCTTTTAGAAAATGATAAGAAAAGCTGCAGGTGTTTTTAAAATAGAAATTAAAAATAGGTGACTAAGACTTTGTAAAAAGGCATCAATCTATACCCTGATTTACCACAGTGCAGTCTCATCAGGTTAGACTCTTCACTCTGGAAAGCCACTGACTGCTACATATTTTAGCTGAAAGTACAGTGGTTTGCATGCTGATGTAGGCAAATCAAGGGAAGTCTCTGAAAGCCTATTAGTGACCTAAGGGTTCTGAACAGATATTACAAAAGCTGGTATTATCCAGGTATTATGGAATAACTACTGAAGTCCTGACAAACATTTATCTCAGAAGATACAGGTGGAGATGCAAAATATGCCCCTCCTCTTCAGATGTTCAGGGCACAAAAATGTAAATTGACGAACTTCATTTGCAACCTGATTCTACTATAGACACATTAAAGCTACATTTCCTCCACAATAACTTGTCACAAAGATAAGGTCAGCTTTGGAGAAGCTTTCAAGAATGTGAAGATGTGTATACTCTATTTTTCTGAAATTGCTTTGTACTATTATTGTTATATTTTTCTGAGCATAAATTAGACTTCTTATCTATGAATGCCGACCAAACAATTAGAGTAGAATCATTCTTATGCTTTTCCTCTCTCCATTATGTTTCTTTGCCTAGTCAAAACTTAATTATTCATGCAAATAGAAAGAATGAATATTTTCCAACACGATTATAGCTGTTTTCTCTGCAAAAAAATTCTGAGATCGTTTTTGATGTGCATTGCAAAAAAGGAAACAAAATAGTCTGGATTTATGCTAAGTGCACTTCTTTAAAAATTCAGATGAACATTCATAGAGATTGTTTTGCAAGAGATTCTCTAGAGAAGCTGATTTCAAAGCACACTGAGCTCAATAGGAAAAAAAAAAGAAAACAAAAAAAAGAACCCAGCTATTTGGATCAGGCCCTACATTCTCTATTTTTCCATAATGCATTGTTCTGCTTACCACAAAAAAAGTCACAGGGCAGAACAAGCTAGGAACCCTGCAGTCTGTTCACTGACAGGATATATATATTAACAGATGCTACCAGCAAGGAGAATCTACAAGAGGAATTAGGACAAGTTAACATCTGATGCAATGGAACAATATAACAGGCTAAGGAAGATTTTTTTTTCTCCTATTCTTCTTCTATTTTACTAAAATATGCAAGTGAAATGTCAAAAGAGTCCTAAAAAAGATTGTGTTAAATTGCATGGGTATGCATCCTTACTTGGAAAATGTCACACTCATTTTCCTCAGCTGTCCATCCTAAAAGCACATGACAGCATGCTCTTCAAATCTCAGGTTGAGAAGTGCGTGAGTTATGAGCTCAGACTATTAGCTGAAATCTTCTAGTCTAAACATTCCAAATATGAATGAAAGAGCACTTTCAAAAAAAAGAAAAAACAAACTCTGGTGATGTCTGTCATTCATAAATGTTTCTCTGTTACTCTGTCCCGTCCTGAATTGTTAAGGTAAAGACTATATTTTAGAGATGTTTCTCTTAGCCTCTCTGGGATTTGGACAAAGTGCACATATTGATTTTGCTTTGTACTCACACCCAAAATATCTTGCAAAGTCTGGAGAGATCCCAAGAATAGGATGCAGCTGTCACCATAAGATTTGTCCTTAGTTTTTTTTTTGACAAGGAACATCTATGTTTGTTCACAATATCATGTTTGTTTTCATTATCAAACAAAATATTATTTTTCTACCAAATTAATGTTAAAATTATTTTTTTTAAAGTCAGTATGTATTGCTGTAAAGACATGCAAATGTTAATGTACAATTCTTTCTTGTGCTATTCCTGTGACACCTCTGGGAAGATTTGTTCCAGACTTGGAAAAAAAATGTGAGTTTACTTTTGTGTTCCTATGATTTATGTGGTCACTTCAATATTTGTCTCTAGTTACTTCTTTTTCTCTTGGTAATTTCACTGAAATTTAAAGAAGGGGAGTTCATTAGGAGACGGGTCTGAAAAAAAAACTACAAATAAATCTGTTCTTTCTTGGTACTGTCAAAGGGCTCCAAATCCAACACATCTGGTAAAGACAATAGGTTTCTCATTTCATTCTTGAATTATTTCTCATTTCATTCTTGGACTGGATGTTTAGGCTCATATTTTAAGCTGTCAAAAGCTTTTTTAAAATCATGCATGACATGTGCACTTAATTTGCTCTTGTCTACTACTCTCTCAGAAGCCCATATTGAACAGTTTAAGGTGTTTAATATCTATTTACTTTCCCATAAGGAGATGTTACAAATGTGCTTGTTGAAAGACTGGAGACAAAGGACTGAGATCAGCCACACAATTGAAATCAGCTGGCAGCAAAAAGAATCTACAGTGGATGAACTAAGATCAGGTAGCTTCCATCAGTGGTGCCTAGTAAAGGTAGAGGGCAATCGAGAGTCATCCTTGTGGTGTTGCACTTATTATTTGGACAAAAGCTCAAAATAATATGGATTCAGGTATAGAAATACAAAATATGCTCATATTGCTGTGAAAGCACTTATCTCATTTCCTTTTTAAATTTAGTGTGGTAATAAAGAGGATACTTTTAGTAGCCCTGATCATTAACACATTTCTTGGTTAATTTCTTTAGTCAAATTAATATGCCTATAAATCTATAAACTTCCTTTGGATTCAGATTGCATAATACCCATAGAAATATGCAATGGTATCTCTGAACCTTCTTATAAGGAATAGAAAATGCTTATAATATACTCATAAATTGTCAATCTACATGTCAATCTAATTCCACTGGAAAATTGCTCCTTACAACCCAAAACCTTTTCCAGACTTATTAAATTACAAATGTGCAGTTATTACAAATCTCATGTATTGCCTATCTTTTAACAAGCCCAGTGATACAGCGGTTTAGCACAAATGAACATGTTTTTTCAATTATTTTTCATTTAAAAACAAATACAGAGGAAAAAGAATACTTTCATACTAATGTATGCAGAGAACAATAAATATTGCATATAGTAGGGCTAAATGAAAAATGAAGGTCTCCAATTTACTTCTGATAAAAAAGTAGCCCGATGTTTTCCACAAAACTGTAAGTTTTCTTTCTGTGTCACTTCTTTGTGATTGCTATTTAACACAACATGGGATTAACTTTCCTACGAGCAGAATCACTGGGCAAAACATGCCTCATGGCCTACAGTAAGTGCAGTAAAAACCTTTTCATAATAATTTATATGGTTCTAGTTGTTTTTTTCATACTTATGATTTGAATAATTTTATATTAATTTTTCATACTTTAACTAATAGAGATACACATAGCACCATCTAGAGATATAAAAGCAAATTTTTTAGATGAATCACTATCAGACAACTGGCATACCAGATGACTTCACAAATTATAACTACTACTCATACTATATTTTCAGATGACAAGCTGAAAGAAAATCACACCTTCCTAAAAAAATGCAGAGACTTCTCTAATGTGGATTCCCTGCATGACTTTTCCAGAAATACACTGACTGAGCAGCTTCTGACTATAATTTGTGTTCTATGGCAAATTACAAAGATAATGAGTGGATTATGCAGTATTAAATGACATTCTTAAAAGCCCCTCATGCTGAGTAGAAATATTAAATATCTCTTAAATAATATGTAGGATAAACACAGAAAATCAGGCTGGCAATAATTATTATGTAGTGTTGTTCCACTTAAGAAAGCAATCACTTAAACTCTGCTCTAGGATCTATGAATATGCAGCCAGGCACAGAGAACAAAGACAATGTGGCTGAAGGCTAGCCAACTTGCACTACAAGCAATATTCAGCCATCTAATTTTGTTTAGTGAAGGAATTAATCACTTGCATCTTTTTAAAACATGTCTATGCAATAACAGTAATTTTGGCTCTTCAAGAAGTCTATTTGCTCTGTCTTTTACTAAGGTTAATGGATTGAAGCAAATGCTAAAGATGAGAAA
Organism: Alaudala cheleensis; assembly: GCA_013398995.1. NCBI lineage: Eukaryota > Metazoa > Chordata > Aves > Passeriformes > Alaudidae > Alaudala > Alaudala cheleensis. Next base: position 156,045 of record VWYE01020333.1, read on the forward strand.
AGAGTTTTTCAAGACATTATTATGTCTGTGAAAGAATTAGGACAAAAAAACAGTCTGTTACTTTCTTTTCCTCTCTCTAACTGCTAATTTTCTCATGTGAGGAGTTACTTCAGCCAGGACATTTCAGAATAACCCTGCAAATGAAAGAAAACTAAAACATCTTATAAAACACCCAAAAGCCCACAATGTTATCTATATATAATTATCAAATTTTACTTTTAAGCTAAGGTGATATTTGAAATCCTACTGCTGTGACAAGATGTTTCAAGCTGTGTTAAATCAAAAAGCAAATGTAAAAGGACTTTTTTTAAAGATCATATTACAATAGTCTTAAGTCCTTTTATACTGGTATACAAACAAAAGTAAATGTAATTAAATTAGTGACATTATGTGACTTTAAAATGAGCACACTGGAAGCAGCATTAGACTCTAGAGTATTTACAGGGAGAAAACCTATATTGAAATTTGAATTATAATAAAACTACTAAAATTATTCAATGTATTGTAAGAATACTGATAAGAGTTAATGACAGTATTTCTCTAAGACTACAACTATCTCCTGTAAGCAAATTATATTAAAAGAAATTTGCCAGAAGAGCTGAAAAGTGATAGCTGAAGTATATATGAAGGTCAGATACAGATTACCAATGTTTTAAAATTCATTAGTTCAAGACTCTCCTTTTTGTGAAATATGATGGTCTTAGGAATATGTTATTGACACAGAAACACACAGCACAGCACTGGCACTTGGTGAGGAACAACATTTTGGAAGGAAAGTTGTTATCATCTTTACTTCATTACTTGCAATGTTTTTTCAGGCTATATATATGAAAGCAATTTACTTTCCAATATTTTAACCTTTGACCCGAATTTAATGAGATTACTTGGATTCTCATGGATAGCTTTCAATCATTAATAGGATCATGGAACTGATTTAGAAAAATTGTGAAACAGTAAAGGCAAAATTTTATTTATCTAGAACTAGATATTCTGCTCTTGGTTCAAGTAGTTTGGGACATACCTCAAGGGGGAAAATATTAAGAAAATTGATGTAAAAAAGAGCAACATAATCTGGTTTTATAGGTAGGATATTGGTTATTCACATAGGCTTTTCTTCTAGGAGTAAAACAACTCCAAAGAGCAATTTAGGTATTCTTTTAAACTGGGTAGGATAAATAATCATCTAGAACAGTCAGTTCCTCTTTCTGACATTTCCACTGCCCTCTTCTCTCTATCAAGGAATGCAGATCAGCTGTTAATATTGCACACTTTGACTGTGGTTAAGTCAATTGCACTTAATATCAGACTCATGATTTTTCATCACCTTGTTTCCCATAAAACCATTAAAACATGAAGTTATACTAAATTAGCCTCCACTAGATTTAATGAGTATTATCTGTTGTCTTCATTAAGAAAAAAATACAGAATGCTGAAGGGCGGAGGTTTGCAACAAAAGTGCCTTGAGACAAAAAAAATGAGGTAGTATATTAAGTATTTATTTTTCTTTAAAATTTGTAAACTGAAAACACTAAGGTATTAGTTTTCCTAAATGACAAATGCAAGCATAGCAAAACCATCTCTAACTTTTATTTTAAAGTGAATTTCAAGTAGAAGGAAAAAAAAAACTATTTTAGAATAATACTATTGCTAAAAAAAAAAAATGTAAGTCAAAGAACACTAAAATATGGACTGTGTCATTTTTGAGCTCTATAAGTTGATCACATGCAGTAAACATTACAAATCTAATTAAAAGGTGCAAAAAAGGTTTTTTTCTAATAATCTGTCTTATGATTCTCGACAATCAAATACAACAAAGAATATAAATAAAAGTTACTCTTTGACCTCCCTTTGGAGCGCAGAAGTGTTGTGTACAGAACATATCAGTATGCAGCTACAGCAGGCCTCATTAGTTTGCCATCTGCCATGGTGGATAGATGCTAAAATGTTGTTATTGCAAGGTTCATTGAGCAGTAAAATTATAATATTTTTAAAAAATGTAGTTTAAGTAAAAATCCCTTGAAAGAAAACAGCTGCTGAATGACGACTGAGGCTATGATCCCATTAAAATAAAAGACATCAAAAAAATAGAAGAAATTTTAAAACAGCTATATCAGCCTTAGTTCCTTCATCCTGTAATAATAAGTGAGAGAACTTTCTCAATATGGTCAAATGTATTCCACAAAACAATAATTTAATGATACATGAGCTACCATGTTTTATACTGGTTATTTCTGTTTCAGCAGAAATGGGCTCCTCCCATTTTAGAGAGATATATAGCTTCCTAGATACTTTTTGTCAAAATTAAATCTAATCATGCTAAAAAAATTGGAAAAAAAATCTGAATGTTTTAGAGTGAACAGATCTGCTTTTACTACATTTTTTTTATTTTGATAAACTGCTCTTGCCAAATTATAAACATCAATGGTATTAATGTTATACACTTTTAGTAAAAATATACTTTATTTGTTGTCTCCTTCTGTATTTTTACAGAAAAACAAAAAAGATTATTTTTCCTAAAAAATATTAAAAATAATATTCAAATCTCTGTTGGATTCCTTTCTTCTTCCTGTAGTTAACATGCACTGTTCCCTACTATGTTATCATAGAATCAGAGTCACAGAATATCTCCCCTCATTTGGAAGGCACCTGCAAGGATTGAGTCCAACTCCTGCTCCTGAACAACTCCTTTTTATCTGTGATAAAAAGAATCAAGAATCACACCATGTGTCAGAGAGTATTGTCCAAATACTTGAGCTCTATCAGGCTTGGTGCTCTGACCACATCAGGAAACAAGTAACAATTTCTGCAATAAAAACAAATTATAGTCTTATATTTCCAAGCAAGGGCTTTGTCAGCCATATCATTCTCCTCCTGCAGTAAGTTGTCATTCACAGTCTGGGAATGGCAGGTCTTACTACCTAACAAAGCTGAATGAAAGCTACTGCTGTTCTTGTGGGGCAAGTGGCTTCCCCATTGTTAGACATTGCTGCCAGCCATGTTGCACTGCTCTGACAATTATTCCTCACTCCTTCCTCATGCACAAACTCCTGATGGCATTCTCCACAGTGACAAAATTGCTTCCCTAGGTACTTTTCACTTGTTGCTGTTACTAGAAGCTTTACTAGGATGTCATGTTCTACTGCCTATTCTGAATAAACACCTCCAATATTGTTGAAAGCCCCTTTCAATCTATGGAACGAGCATCATTTACAATATTAAGATTTCTTGAACCAACACAGATTAATTGATTTATGATGGCTCTAACAGGTTGAGAAATTAGTCTGAAAAATGAAATGGAAACTAAAACAATACAGTATTCTATTATCACTTCTAATTTTGAGAATACAGTTATAATCACATTTTACAAAAATATAGTACCATTTATTCACCTTCACAGAAGAGACTACATCTAACTACTGTAAAGAGAAGGAGTCAATATAAAAAATGGAGAAGGAAGAATATTGTTATTGACTTCAGTTAGACTAGTTCTTATCTACCAGTCCTACATCCTAGCTAAAAAAGACTAATGCTTTTCTCTAGACACCCATTAATTAACAAGATGGGCTTAGGGTTTCTAACAGAACTCATCAGTACTAAGAATGAAAACTGAACATGAGTATGATAGAATCTGTGAATTGGTCTATTCATGATTTTCCAGATACTCTATTTAATTTTTGCGACCTGGAAATGGATGAAATTGTAGCTTTTTATGTTGACTTATATGGAAACTACTAACTATAGCCTTGGGTCACATAATTGTAATTTATTAAATAGGTCAATACAATCTTAGTACCTTNGACATAATTGCAATTTATTAAATAGGTAATTTACAGGTCAATACAATCTTAGTACCTTAGATTTTCTGAGTTCCTGTAACAATGTGTCATTATTTACTCCAGAAGTAGCAACTTGACGTGCTTATACACACTGTAACAGTTCATGGATAAGAGCCTATGTGCCATAGTGTAACTCATACTTTTAATGCAACCATACCTTAAAAATTCAACTATTTAAGTTAGAAGGTGTGTGGAATATAAAACGGAGATGAAATACACAGTAAGTTAAAATATGCAATAGCTTAATTGAAAATATTAATATACTAAAGTGTAACCCTGATCACTATTATGGAATCACCATAATGTCACCATAACATTCAAAGAAAATAAAATTCTATCCTAAGGTAGAATTTATACAGATTAAGAATAGAAAATGTTTTAGCAATTATTCAATGTGTAATTTTGGTACTTTCTAATAAAAGTACAACATTGTTGTTCTAGACACTTAAAAAATCCTAACAAATACAGAATGAATAATAGTAACTGTCTTAAAGAGCTTTCTTTGTAATTTAAAATTAATATTTAAGAAGCATGTTCAAGAGATGGAAGACTGAGGAGGAAAAATGACAGAGCTAAAGCAGAGCAACTGCTTGATTGACTGTTGTTAGTGTCATGAATTTCCTTTAAGTTTGGAATAGAAGCAATCTATGATAAAAATATGGTAACTGCCAAGTCTATCTGTACTTTTTCCATTATCTATTATTTTCAGATATTTTTCAAGGTAAAGTCCTTTTGTCATCATGCTGCAGTTTTGTTGCCAGGAGGATCTGTCCATAACAGGCTAGTGTTGCTCAGGGGGAGTAGGACCAAACAAGGTTAAAGAAGTACTTAGCAAATCTGATCCATCTTGTAAGCAGCCAGAATCCAAGAAAGGCAATCACTGCAGCTTTGCAAACAATGTGTGCTCCGGAGGGCAGCATAGATATACATTATTACTTCCTATAGTAGTGCAGATCACTTGCCACGGTCAGAGGTTCACAGAGGAGCAGCCTCTACTTTCCCAGTGTAACATAATTCAGCCCTACTGCTAAGATACAAGGTGTAAACAAATCTGTTTATGAAAAGCACATCCTCAAATATTACTCAAGGATATTGGCTTTTAAAACAAGTTGTGTGTCTATCCTCTTTGCAATCCATCATATTTGTGCTAATACTGATTGAAACTGGACAAAATATGACACTTGACTATAGCAAACACAAGCTATAGCATGAACTGTCCTACAAAAGCATGCAGAGGAAAATATACATTGCCATACTTGAACAAACCAAATTCTCCATAAAGTTGTTTTGTCATTAATGATGAAAAAGTAACAAGAGAGGTAACACCTGTAGAAAAACAGGTGTTTTCTTACAACCTGTAAGTTTGCTCAGTTTAGTTTCTCCCTAGATGTCCACAGGCTCTTGAATATTACATTGTCCTATTCCCTTTTAAAACCTTTACACTGCTTTGACATCTTTCTGCTTACCTGGAAGAAGAGTTTCAGATGGATATATTTGCTCCATATTTTCAAGTTTGCAAATGTAGAAAGACTCTATAACTTATTCTGTAAATTATGTTATTTATTTTAAATTACCCTGTAAATTGCTTTACTTATTGTATGGTAAATATCTTTTCTGGGTGGCAGGCAAGGACAGTAAAAAAAGGGAGAAGGGATGATTTGGAAGCTTCTTAATTGCAAACTGCCAAGAAATATTCTGTATTTGAATGTATAATAGTTACAAGGCAAAGTTTGAAAGGAAAGGTCATATCTTTCATTAGTCTATCCAGCATACTTTTCAACAGGTGGCTTCCCAGACTACTAGTACTTCCAAGTCTGATAAAAAGACCACAACCTTTAAACTAAATACTGGGGGGGAAAGCCAACCTGTATATTATTATTGTCTTTCTGATTCATGGAGCTGTATGAAATTTTCTGTTTATGCCTCAGCAGTTTTTAATTTTGCTCTTTCAATTTCCTAAATTGCATTTAATATCACTATGCTCTGTGTTGTTTACTGCATTTCCTCTGTTAACTATTCAGGTTTCTAATTTGTTCCTGTTTTTTATATTTGGCTTATGGCAACCTTGGAAAAGTCATGGCACTTACTGAGATTCTGTCACTGTCAGTAAAGGATTGTTTCTGTCATTAACATTTCTGAAATTTAGAATTATCATTGAAATGCCTGGTGTCATGTTTCTCTTGCATATTTTAATGGAGGTATGTTACATATCTATATCATCCATATCTATTTATATCTATATCATGTTCCCATGATATTCTTTACTAGAAATCTAATTTATGAGAGGTATATCCCAAGGATAACACTAGGTGAATATAGGAAATTGAATCCAAAATTAGAGATTTCTGTCACAGCCAGTACAATTCATGAGTTGAGTCTGTTGCAAGACGCTGTGGTATTACTGGGCTATATTCCTAAACTAAAAGATTCCATAAATCTTTTGTTCTGAATGTGTCTAGTGTTCCCATTTTACATCTCTGTTCTTTTTCTTTCCTTTTATTTTTAACACAATTTGAGGAGGGGGGTATGTTTATCAAATAAAATACGGTTTTTGTAAAAGACAAAAAAATATTCTGGTAGCTGTGTTTTCCATTAAACAATACGTATGCCACACAAAATTAAAACAAAGAATTCCCAGAATTGAATTAATATTTTGGTCTAAATATAAAGAAAAAGAGGAATAGATGAGGTAATCTTTGTTTCTGACATCATTTTATCAAAGTAACTCTGAGTCTGGTGGATTAAGAAAAAAATATCTTGTCAGCATTGATCCCTAAACAACAGAATTTATGGGCAAGTAAGAAAATCTGAATAAACCAAACTGAGCTATAAAGTGTACAGAGAAAAATAAAACCAAAACCAACATCTCAGACATCGCTGCCCACTTGTTATAATGGTGGCCACTGTAGAGGCATAAATGGTTGAATCACAGTTACCAAGTAAACTTACAGAACCCCAATGCAGCAGAAAATAAATACATCTGCATGCTTTATAATTAAAACAGTGGAAAAAAACCCACAAGATACTGAAACTAAAAAAATGCCATCAAGCAAATTATTTCAGTCTAATTAGAGGCTGCAAAACCTACAAATTGTAAATTAACTAACCAGAATATAATGAGTAGCAATTGCCCCTGCACCCAAATGGAAGTATGCTATAAATCAACTGCCAGTGGTACATAATTTTTTTGTAATATTCTGAATGGCATAGGCAAACACAATATAAATGTATTTTACAGAGGGAAGTGAGATGTAAAAAAGCATATGCAGCTCAACATAGCAGGTATCAAAGTGACAGAAAAACAGTAAGTTGCCAGACAAAAGACAAGATAAGTGCAGGGCAATGTCAGTAAGCAGAACATGACTAGGTCTGCCTACTTACCCGAAGTAAAGGGTATAAGGACCGCAGAAGAACCCCTCTTTTTGGGAGAGGGACAAGAATATTAAAACAATCCAAGCACCATCCTAAAAGAGAACGGGATACAAAACATGGCAAACTTGTTTCAAATCCCACTTCTTGTGTCATAGAGCTTTCAAACCTGATCACCTGGACCTGTGCAACTAAGAATCACCATGGACCAGAGCCATTACAGCTTACTATTCAGCTACAGAGAAGTGAAATATTAATGAATAAATTTAGTGACTTTTTTTGTATTCTGCAGTTATGCTTTTGCAACTGTATGTCACATGTAATCTATTAAAATAGTTATGGTCTTGAATAAGATGCAGAAATAAAAATACTTGCATAGCTTGTGTTCTGGTGAATCAGGGAGTTGAAAATAACAGAATTCATTTCACAAAGACTCGGGATCTCTTTTTTTCTACCACACGCAAAGATTCAATCCACAAACAGATCTAAGGTCATATTTAGCAGTACTGCTTATTAGAAAGAGCCCTGCAAAGTGATTTGTTAAAATTGTTTTGCTCATTGACACTAAACTCTTCTTGTGTCGATTAAGGGAAGCTAAGATGGGTAACTGTTTAAAGTAATAATTATTCATCACCCTATCAAAGCATGCACTATTTTAAAGAAAAGCTAAAAAGCCCAATTGGTGATGAAGCTCAACACTTTCATGTGTGCTGAATAGAAAAGAGAGTATCTCACCTTTCAAAAGCTAAATAAATATTTAAATCAGATAAATATTCAGAGGAAACCAACCTCTTCAATCATTATAAATAACACATTCAAATAAATATACTTCCCTCTTTTTGTTTTTCATGTGAGCTGATGTATTTTATCTGTTAAGACTTCTTGTTCAGTTTTAACCTCTATTCTTGTTCTTGTTTTTGTCACCTTGGAAAGTTCAGGGACTACTGTTATATAAAGATTTAAAATTGAAGCTTTGTCATTTTCACATTGTTTTACTGCTGCTTAGCCAGATTTAATTGTGTCTTAAGCATCCCTTTTATGATATAAGCATGAAATTTTTGCCTCTCCTAAAACTTTGTGGTTTGTAGCAGACTAAATAATCCATTGATACTTCACATCTTCCTATCCAGACTTTCTTGTCTTAATTGTTCCAAATCATGCCAAAGTCAATAACCATGTTGCATTCAGCCCACTGCCTTTTTTTTCCCCCAGCTTCATGAAATTCCTGGAAACAACACTTAGCCATTAGTAGCAAGTGGCTTAGGGATATTCAGTATTTTCTTCTACAATACTTAAAATTTGTCTGTATGTCACTTGGTTCACATAAATATTCCACAAATTAAACAAATGAAAAATAAAAAATTGAGTCTGTCTCGAGGCAGAAATTCTACAACATGCAGAGATGAGAATTTTTTTGTAACTGCCACATTGTATTACAAGGGCAAGCAAAGTCAGGATAAGAAGTATAAAAAAAAAATAATGTGGATAAGCAAACTTCAGTAGTAATATACTTTTGTGATAGATAAGGGAAAAAAACCCACAAGTATTTAGATACTTCAGAGAAAAAGGGAAGATAAAAGGAAAGGTAAAGGCTCTAATTATCAGAAAGGAAATACACTGGAGGGGATAAAAACTAGAATTTGTAAGTACTTGCTCTGCTTCAGTTCACTCAAAAGAACTCTAGAGTAAAATGATTAATTATGCTGGGAGTAGACAAACAACATAAGAGAACAGACATCAATGCTGTTAAAGAGCAAATGAGAAAATACCTGGACCAAATTAATGTTTTGAATCTGTAGGGTCAGATTAAATCCATCAGAGAGCGCTAAAGGAATTAGTCAATGAACTTTCATAGCCAATGGCAAGTGCTTATAGAAAATTCCAAGGAGATCCTAGAACTACAGATTAGTAACTTCACATCAATTATGGGAAAAAAAAACAGCTAAAGAGAGATGCAACATGAATAAAAGTAACTCTTATAAGTGCTGGAATGATGCTTAAGGCACAGAGCAAAACCAACGTTAGAGTTTACAATGACCTTATAAAATTGGCAGAAGAAAATTCATAAGTATGACTTCTCCAGCCTAATAAACTTATTTTCTAGAAATGTATACACAATATAGGTTGCTCTTCCCTGTCTTTTTTCTGACTCATTTTTTTATAGATTAGCACTTTACACTCATCAGCTTTTGCCTAATTTGTGTTGATCACTATGATAAAATTCATCATGCAGTAATAGAAACAATGAAAAAAATAAACAAATACTTACATAGGCTTGTGAATGAACAGATAGACGAAAAGCAGGTTCTATTTGCTTGTCAACAGTATTAGAACTTTTAAAAGACCTGAGCATCGAAATAATATTGTGTAGTTGAATTACTGAATCACTGAGAACAAAAACTTTTAGTAGCATGCACTGTGAAAACCAAATTTTAGTTTTCTCCGGTCAACATGATCCAAGCTGTCTAATACCTGAATAGGAAATCTTGGTTTTGTCACTGCTGATGACTCTTACATAAATCAATCACAAGGAAGCTTCTAGACTAAATAATATTGATTAGAATTTGGAGATTTTGTAGGGAATTTATCTTATTAACAGTTTATTTATTGGCGTATTGATTTTAAAACATGCAAGGGACATTTGCTTGGATGGCATCTCTGAAAGGCATAGACAGAGTCTGTAGGATTATGTCAGAGAATAAAGTTTTTCAGAAAAAGAAGTATGAAAGAGCAGGTAGCAGTGTTTTAATGCAAATAAGAAAGTTGGAAGATTACCTATCAAAAAAGGTGTTGCACTGGGTATTTAGGACTGATAGTAGGGAGCAGATGGATTTAGAAAAAGGAGCAGACAGATTTTTCATTGACATGAGAGGAGAGCTGTCAAAGTACCAGCTGTGGTTGAGAGGGAAGGATAACCAATTAATTGTCTGTGCCCTTTTTTGGCACATGTCAGGTTCCGCTATCCTTTATTTGCTGAGGCTCAATTCCTTGACAACCCACAGAGGAAGGCAGTCTAAAAAAAGTTAGGGTATTTTACACCTGGTACAACAATAAAGCAGCTTTCTTACCCACATAGGTAGAGAAAAACAGAGAATGAATGGTGAGCTGGACTATATGAACCTTTGCTGGGTATTTCCCACAGGACATTGGATAATTAAGCTGCAGTTTAATTAAGCTACATTCTTCATATCTTGCTTTTCTTTCTGAATTTGCAGGCAGTGCATGTTTTCTAGTAGACCATAAAACAAAATACTAGCAGGCACTTTTCTAAAAAACCATATACACTGTGTCATTATTGTCAGGAAACTAGTATATAAATTGTCAATATTTTAGAACCATCATCATTAAGGCTTCAAATCATTTCAGTGTGACGACTCCCCACACAATGTAGTTCAGGACAATAGACACCAGTTTTCTTGGAAAGGTGGTGCTAATAAGTGCAAAAGTTGAATGGAACAAAAAGGAATGTGAAATGGAATAGAATTATATCACGTTTTCACCTTTCTAGAGCCAATTATATAGTTCAGTGAAGCAAAAATTAAATAACTAAGAATCTATTGAGGAAAATAGAAGTGCAGAAAGGTGGTAACTAAAGTTTCATTAAAAGGCCAAACACTACTTATGAGTATGAGCCAAAGTCCTCTCAAAATTCCTTATTCTTTTTTTTGCAGATCTACTATAAAAATAAGATACAGTGCTATAATTGTAAATAGACTTCTAAGACCATTTTGAGCAGGAGATGAAGCACATACCTGAATAGTGTTTTAGTACAGAAAAGGAGCCTATTTTCTGAGCAAATCTAACAGAAGGCCCCCTGTATGAAATACCTGTATTTCAAAGCAGGTAGAGCAAATACTGTGGAATCAGTATGCAAAGCAGAGTAGTTGCAGTTGAGAATCTAATGCAAATACTACAAATATTTAGGAAGTTCTAACCTGAAGGTTGCTGAAGGTCATGGAAATTTTTTAATTCTAGTCTTGCCCTGTAAACTGAAAGTTTGTTAGCAGTGCACTTTCCGTATAAAGTAACCAGACTGTAATTTCTGAGAATTTCTATGATGAAAATCAAAGCTCAGTAAATTGACAACTGGAAGAATTGTTTCAAAAATGCATGCATTGCTGGCTCAAATTATAAATATGATGGTCATGTACTTTTAGTGCACTTCAGTCTGCAACAATGAGCAGTGTCAGAGCACATGACATGAATTTGTTTTCAATTAAACTAATCTAAAGGTGTTGTGCAGCAGCCTACTACATGCACTCCATCTGCAAATAGTTAATCAATCCACAGGTCAAAAATAGAGCAATATCCAAATTAGAAGAGGAATCAAAACAAAGAAAAGCCTAGACTCATGACTATATAATGAATATTAAGCCTTGCCCCTAATGTCTCACTTTGCTGCTATCTTGTATGATTCCTCAGCACTTGCTGGAGTAAAGATGTTCTCTCTAGCTATAAGCAATGTTTTAAAACACACAAAGATATTTCAAAATAATATCTTACCATAAGAACCAGATTAGAGCAATCCTCAAACCATGTAAGAAAAACATTTTTTTCTAATTACAGCATGCTTTCAGTGTGGCAGGATGATTTAAGCTTCAGAAAAACAGCACACATGACTTTGCCTTTACTGATAAACAAAGGTGCACTATGGATATCTCCTTGGCCCCAGAAGCAGGTGACACTGGCTTGTGCAGAAATTGCTTACGACTCAGCTGCTTTCTGACATGTCACCTTGTCCACAGGTGTTTGGAGTCAAGACATAATATAAGCCAGATGACACTTCTTAAGAATTGATGACTGTGCTCACTGTATAGTTTTACTTGAAGGAAGAGATGCTGGGAATTAATTCCAGTTCCCAGCTTCAGCCTCTTTTGATTGTAGTCTAACAGTGATTTCTTTTCCTGTTATTAGTAAATGGCCATGAGCTTTGTACTAACCTAATAGTAAAAATTCTTCTTCAAATAGACCTGCTTGTCTTTGGATGATTTTAACTTGTTTTAATCATTCTTTAGGCATGAGGTCACTGTTGTCTATCTGTTTTAAATTAAAATCTGGAAATGCCGTCTATACTGGAGGTCTGACAAACTGAAAGAAGCATTTAACACCAAACAACAGCCCTTTCTTTCACCTAAGTTTGGGAAACACTGTTGTACTGGTTTCAGTTTTTATCTGTGAGACCATGAGAAGGAAAACGTGTGTGATATGAGAACATCTCCCTGAAAAAGAGAAGATGTTATTCTGTCTTAATGAAAAAGAAGGAAATGCTGCTAGACACCACAGGGTAGATGAAACTATTTCTCAATTTCTTTTGTAATTCTGGATTGGAAAAGATTCTTATCCTGTCTAATGGAAAGGTTTGACAGCTGTAAAAAAAAGCACATAAGCAATTAATAACTGGGAACCTCATCTTTTATGAATAGAAAAAAATAAAGCTTTTTTGTCAAAAAAAGGGAAGGAATATGATGTTATGTGCTTTAAAGGAAAGTGCATATGTGAGTCAACTTTAAAGCAATATATGTTAAATGTATTTAATTGTGATTTTTAAATGAATGTAAATGCATAAGTATTTTTCTGGTATGTGACTCAACAGCAGCTTTAGGTATAGAAGCTCAGGCAATGTTATCTCTAGGAAGAGCTGCATAAAATAAAAATAATTAAAAATAAGCTCCATATATTTTCTTTTTAGACCTGCAGTTCTAAAAAGACTAGGTTAATGTTGGTTTATGCCTACAATGCATGTGAATATGTAATTTAAAACAGGAAGAGAATTTTTATTCATATGTAACATTAACTATTATTAAAACTTAATTTTTAATAATTTAAAGAATTTTTTTCCTCCAAAATTCTCAGAAGGATAGAGGAATGGGTAAGAAGCACAGGTAGAGCTTTGAACAAATAATGGTGGATGGTTTTATCTTAGATAAATCTTGATTATTGCATGCTGCTATTAACTCTGTCCTGAGTCTGATAGTTACCCTCATTCATTGCAACAATGTAATTTTAATGCTGAATATAAGGTTTCACTTAGGAAGAACAAATTTAGGAACTACAGCATCTGGAACTAAGCACCAGGATGCAAGACTAGATTCAATCAGCAGGTATTCTAAACAGCTCTAAAAAACCCACTGGCAGGTGAATGTAGAAATTTAAAAGGGAATTTATGTGGCTAGGGATAAAACTGGAATACCTCTTCTGTTTGATGGTGAACTAATGAAGCAATTTGTACAGTTCTTTGGAAAACTGGTTCTGTTTTATTGTTCTCATTTTTTTCCTTTTGTATCAGACACAAGACTGTCATGACTGAAACAGAATAATTTTGAGTTTCTTACAGTTGTGCATGGTTGAAATGCCTTTGTAAATTAGTTTATGTTGTTGTTTTCTTTTAGAATATTTTTACTTTGTTGATGCTGCTGCATCTGACACAGATATCTTTTCATGTGTCTTACTTTGCATTGCATTCTGATGACTACACTGTTACCAGATAAACCAATAGGTTTCAGCATACTGAAAGCACTACTTGCTTCACCACTGCAGATCTATGGATGCAAATTGTTAAAATTAAAAGCAATTTGTTTATATTAGAACAACTCTTTTTTTACTTCATATATAACTATATAGGCTCAGTTTTTGTGTGTAATAAAATGAAAAAAAAAATGCTTGCAACTCTTGTTTCTGATGCATAGCATTTTTTGCATATACCTGACTTCTTCCAAAAGAACTTTGTTAAGTTGCACACCTGAGCACACAAAAAAGGAGCACAAGGACACAATGGAAGGTGGGGAAATCCCAGGAATTGCAACAGGAATAGAATGCTCAGGAGAACCTTAGCCCTGGGGCCCAGATGTAACTCCCATATTATGGTCAGTTTCTGCAGAAACTGAGTGGTTTGGTGGTTGATTCAGATATACCATTGCATGCACACTTGTGTGTGTGCGTGTGTGTCCCTAGACACGAATTACTTCAGAAGAGCAAGGATCTGGAATAGGGTCCTCAATGGAATGCCTGCCCAAGGCAAGCTACTGGGAGGTCCATTGTGTGTATCTCTCCGTGAGCCTCTGGCCCTGACAGCAAGAGATTGCAAATGGAGCAACAGGGATAAAAGGAATAGACACTGATTCAACTGGATTCCTGGGCCAAAATGCTGAAGGGTTCCACATCATATATATTCATATTTATGCATATGTGTATATGTATCTCAAAGATCATCAAGCCCAGCTCCTCTCCCTACACAACACTATCCACAGTCTGTGACCTGAGAGTATTGTCCAAAGTCTTACTGAACTCTACCAGGCTTGGTGCTGTGATCCTGTTGCTGGGTAGCCTGTTCCAGTGCCCAAGCACCCTCTGGGTGACCAACCTTTTCCTGATATCTGATCCAAACCTCCCCTGATACAATTTCAGACCATTCCCTTGGGTCTTGTCACTGGGCACCACCGAGAAGAGATCAGTGTCTGCCTTTCCTCTTACCCATGTGAGGAAGTTGTAACTGCAGTGAGGCCTCCCCTCAATCTCCTCCAGACTGAGCAGACCAAGAGACCTCAGCCTCTCCTCATGCAGCTTCCCCTCAAGGCCTTACAACCATGCCCATTGCCCTCCTTTGGATGGTTTCTAATAGCCTAATGTCCTTTTTATATTGTGGAGATTAAAACTGCACACAGTATTCAAGGTTTATATATTCTGTGTGCATTTACAAATACAGATGCTGATATATATGTTTATATATATACAAAAATATGCACATGAGTGCATATATATGTTTCCCACTAACAGACCTTCATCAAAATCAGCCAGAAATGGGGTCAGGATGCAGCCACTTGTACCCTTTGGTATTAGTTGAGTGTGCCTGTCTTTGCTGATCGATGTGGCTGATGTGTGGCCATGTGCACATACACTGGATATGTGCAAATACACTGAACTCTGTGTGTGTGCACTCAACACTGCTTCCATTTGGACCTGTGTACTTGGAACTGCAGCAACTTCACCTCTGTCAGATGGCTGGATTTGATCTCTCATGAACAAACACATGTTCTTCTAAAAACAGATGTGGTCCAGGAGTTGCTAGAGGGAAATGGACATCAATGAACCATGGATAATTGATTTTTCAAATGTACAATTTTGAAATGTGAAATTTCAAATTTACAGTTTACCAATTGTCTATAATGAAATTGTGATTTTTGCAAATTGCTGTTCTATTTGAAAAATATTTAAAATTTAAAATAATTTTAAAGTTCACACTTTAAAGTAATTAATTTGGGTTTTTGTAATTTGGCTTTTTTTCTTTAATTTTTTAAGAATATAAATTTATGTTTTTACATTGCTGATTTAGATCAAATGATTTTTTAAAAATCTTTGAGCCATTTGGCTAATTCTAACAAATTAACCAAAGCAAATATATGATATTTCTGATTCTTTATATAAGACTTACTATATTTTTATCTGCTGCTTCATCGCATAATATAGTGTTCAAAGACTGTTACTTAACTCCCTTAAAAGGAAATTAATTTTGTCACAGACATATTTTGTTGCATCATAAAATAAGTCTGAGGATGCTTAATTAATTTCCTACCAAGATTCACACCATCAAAATATTTTCATAAATGAGAATAATATTAGACAGTGTAGATAGACTCAAATAGAATTAATATGTGATTAAACTGTGACAGCACTTTAAGCATATTTTTCTCTTCACTCACTCAGATATGATTACTATAAAAATTACTGTTAAAATCATATTTCTTTTTATTTTCATGTTTTAAAGACCATTGTTCTGATTGTATATGACTTCTGAGTGAACACAGTAGTAAGATTCCCATTTAAAGCATTTTTTTCATTATGTTCTCAGGAACATAAAATGCTATCAGTTCTATCACAGTTAAATTTTCTACCTGAGCAAATCTACTGAGGGAGTAGAGTGGTTTTAATGAAGCAATTCCACAGTAGCTGAAGTCTGCTCCAGAACTAAAACTGGCTCCTTCACTAGAATTAATGCAGTCTGCATTTTCATTGAAATGCATTTAAAAGATCCATTCCAATTTATTTCTTTGTTTTAAACATAATTTTGAATTCTTAATGTAAACATAAAGAGTACAAACCACCACAAACCACTAATAAAGCACACAAAAAAAATTCTACACCCCAACCTCCCTAATCTAAACAAACACAACAAACAAACAAACAAACCCAAGCAACAAAACCCCTAGACCTTATTTTGCACATCCCAACACCAGGGATGGCCGCTAAGGTCACAGCCAAAATACCAATTTGCTGGAGGTGTGCATTATCTGAATTAGTAAGAGATACAACCTTTTGTCCAAAGTTACAATAACTGTAACTATTCATATTCTTGTGAGGAAAACAAAGAAATATTTATTCTTTTAGTTCAATTGACTTTCCCAGGGAACAGCAGGAGTGGATTGCCCCATAAAGGCTGGGCACCAGGAGCCAAGAGTGACAGCAAGGCAGGCAGGGCAGTGCCCTCAGCAGCAGCAACACAGACCCACAGCACTGATCAGGGGCCGAGTGGGCTGGTGATGCCCGTCAGGTTCAACCAACAGCTCTGTTTGCCAGACAAGACTGCAGCAATGAGGCCCCATGCCAATACAGGCAGCCATGTCAACACGTCAGGATCACCATTCAAGTTCAAGAGCAACTCCAGAGCATAGAGAGGAGGGGGACCAGATCCACACAAGGCTTCTCACAGCTCATGCTCACTCTTTAAATAGAAATCTGATTCATGGTTACACAGGAGTGTCATATTATAGCTGACCTTGAACACCAGCAGCTAAATCCCTGTGGGAGAGGAGGCTGCAAATGAGGCTGTGGCAGACATTTTGTAAAGAAAATAAACCAAAATGGAATATCAGCATCCAGGCAGAAGCTGTCATAAAAGAAAATACAACCCTCAAGAAACCTAGGAACTCATCACTTTTGCTCTCCCAAATTCTGGGGATCACTTAATGATGTGATGCAGCAATGTTCCTAAAGCTGTTGTTTAGAGGAAATGTCTTTCAGGTTCCTTTGCAAATACTAAGATACTTCATTTGTCTTGGAAATAAATCAAAGGGCCTCTAGATATCCTTTGGATGGCTGTAATGAAAGTTGCGCTCACCAGGAGTTTCAATCAAAATATTGTTGCTGATTTCCCTAGATCCACTGGGAAAATCTTTCCTTTGCATCAGCATGACTTGGAGATAGAAGAAAGGCTGCTGGGAAGGTGAGAAAGATTGATGCTATTAAGTGTTCATGTAGAACTATTATTATTGCCTTTTCCTTACTAACTTTCTTAATCAGAATTTTTAAAATTAAACATAATCTATTCTTTTGGTATTTTTGCCCTAAAACCACTCCAGCTAACCTAAAGAATGTGTATCTTTGGAGTCATATTTTTTATTAGGCAAAAGATTAATCCATCGTCTGTTTCAGATTCAGGGAAGTGAGGAGCTGAGTTGTCAGGAAGCCTTGTGCCCATGAAGTGGTGTGTTGCTTGAGATTATTTTACACGAAGCATCATTTCACAAGAAAAAAAATCTCATTGAGTGCTGTGAGAGAAGGAAGCAAAGAGGCAACTCATATCTTTCGAGAATCACCAAACTTTTTTTCAGACGTTATTTAGTATGTGTAAAAAAAGAGAAAATTTACCACTCATGGTTGATTCCTTTGTTTAAACCAAGTATTTAAAAATGCATACTGAGACCAGCAATACATTTATCATATATCTGAAAAAGAAAAGAAACAGACTGAAAATAAAAGCTATTTATGAAAACTTAACTTACTTGCTTTAAGCACAATTTAACTTATATCCTGCTTTATTTGATCTAATGCAACATTCTTATTATTTATTAGGAGGAAAATATTATGAATGGAAATTTGCCTATAAATGAATGAATGCCCAGTTATGGCAATGTCCAATTTAATCAGTTCTAACTTGCTTGCATTTATTATGTCTCATATTTTTTTAATAACAATAAATTGTATTTTTAAAGTTTTTACGCTCTAAAAATAATGAATTATTTATTTTAAGATTGTCTCAGTATTTGAGGACATCTAGCACAAGCTTCAACAAGCTGACAAAAATCCTACAACTACAAGAGCTCAGAAGGCATGGTTATGGTCTTGATTAATATACCCTGCTATATAAACAAAATCCTGTCCCTTTAATCTAACACTGTATGTTTCTCAAATAAATACTTTGCATAAATTAATAAACTTCATAAACTATTTGAAGCAATAACCAAGCATTTTGAATACAATTCTACTACAATTCTGCTATTAACATGATCTATTTTTCTGCTATTAACAAAATTTATTAAAAACTCCACACCTGATTCTGTGGTCTGAACTCTAAGTCTAACCAGAAATACAAATACTATGAAAGAACGGGTTTGCTTTTTTAGTTATGTTCTTTACAGCAACTCAAACTGGAATTAGGTAAATCCACCACAAGAGAAGTATGTCTTCATAAACATGCACAGTTGAAATGATGCATTAGATTCTTATTGATTCTTGTTACAAGATGAAACATAGGAAATTTATAAGTATATTACTACTACTATCCCAACTAATGATAATGTCAATCCCCAAATAAAAATTCTAATAATACAGGTTAAATACTTATTGTTTCTAAGGAATAAAGAGAAAAAGCAAAAAGCATTATGAAACTTCCAATGTTAAGATACATGATTGCAAAAGCAAATATTAACTGTTTTAATTTGATGGATATTTTTATTTCTTTATCTTCCCAGTTACTTTATTTGCAATAGCAATTGAAGGAAATATTTGAAGCAAATATCTAGTAATTTTACCTTAAATTACTGTCTTTATTAACCATTATATTTTAATCTGTTTTGTTATTCTGTGTATAACATCCTCTGAATAACTTCTTAGTATTCAAAACGAATGTGTTTGTATATAAATACTCATTAATATGAAAGTGTCTTTCTGTGGAAGTGTTTTTTATGAACATTAAGAGTGTAATGGTATATCCTAAGAAACTAATAATAGGTAATAAAGGATGGATATGGTTGAGAAATAAGTAATTTTTTTATACTGATATTATGCGTCTTTAAATAAAATAGTCAATTATGAGAGAGGAGAAAACAGTTTAGTTCTCAGGACTGAGGTACTATTTCTACTATAACATTACATGAACCTGCATGATATTTTAAAAATATTAATTAAATTCAACTATTTAATTTAAATTAAATGTTTATTGTACACTTAATACATAACCTTTTAAATTAATTTAATAAAGTTTAAAAGTAATACCAACCTAATTTATTTTCCCCATAAATAATTTTCCTCATAAATCATGCCAGCAACAAATGTGTGCCTTTGTTCTGTAATTGATAAATTAAACTTGTAAAGACTTTTAGGATTTAACTGTTGTTTAACAAAATAACTGTAGTGGGTTGATTTGGTATCAATAATTGTCAAAAATAATTAACATGTTAATTGGTATTTATTTTAGTATAGTGTGAATTATCTAGTCAATTGCTAATTAAAATACTTAAACCATTCCTTTCAACTTATACGAATGAGATTATACTTTTATTACCTACTTCACTTTTAGATAATGATAGAGCAAGTACATTTGTGTCACTTATTCATTGAACTTTGGCAATAACAACTGATACTTTATTAGCAGTGAGACATCCTTTTATCAAGAGCATATTAATGATGTGAGTTTGGCATCACATGTACCTTAAAACTGAGGTCTTTGTTTGTACATGGTGGTGGTAACTGATGCCTCCCCTTCCCCTTCCCTTTCCCCTTCCCCTTCCCCTTCCCCTTCCCCTTCCTCCTGGGATTGCTGTCAGCTGTAGCTCCCCAAGACCTGCTGCTGGCCCTGGCATTACAGGCTGTATCTTTTTACTGGACTGACTGGCAAGTGGACAGAAAAAAAAAGAAAAAAAATCCAAGCTTTTGGCCATCCAAGCCCTTCTTCATGTCTGAAATAGAAGCAGTAAGTTTAAGGTAACAGCACAGAGTCTAAATAGAAATGCATCAGTTAGGCAATTTTTGAAAGAAAAGACTATATTAAAAAGAGATGAAAAGACAAGAGAAGAAAACAAGACAAAGTGGAAGCAGAGGAAGGACAATAATCCTCTTAGAGGAGAGTTTGAAATAGAGGTTATTTGAAACACTGACAGATTAGGGAGAATTGAAAAGTTAATAAATAATCAATTGTAAAACAAATCACTAGCAGTTTTCTGTGTTTTGTACTCAAAAATTTTGTACTAAATGTATATATTTTATATTTAGAAATATGAGGAAAATATTTTTTTTTCTTTTCTCAGAGTGTTCAGAGGTGGCTTGACTGTTTCTTTGAGAAGTATGTATATCTTGACAGGAGTTTTTCATAGACAGCAAGAAAAAAAGTAATGAAACTGCTGTGGAAGTGGTCTGAGGTTTCTTTGGATTGTGGCATGCAGAGGTCATTTATGATATGGTCATACTTTACAGTATGACATTACAGTGCATGGCATTAGAAGTTAAAAGTTAGAAGACACTGTCAGCACTTTTAATCAATGTGCATAAAACCCACACTTCTACTTTGATTATATTGACATAAATATCCATCATAACAACTGAAAATTTTGTGCTAAATAAGTGCAGAGAAAAAATTCACATAAGTAAAAGGGAAAAGGGTTTGGGTATTTAGAATGCTAATTTTATTATTTTTTCTATTGTGCAGATTGCTTTTCATGTATGAAAAAAATCTGAAAACTGCAATATATTAGCAAAGGGCATCTTTGTGTCAAACCACATAACAACAAGGATAACAAGGACAAATGGCTGATCTGATCTAGAAAGCTGCTCATCAATAGGTTAATTATTTGACTAAAGATAACATTGGCTATTCAGATCCCATATCTGTTTTGGCAAACACACCTGTGTCTTGACAGACAAGCTGTAATATTTATCTTGGGGGCAGCAGAAGTTTTTTCTTTTTTTGGGGTGTGTTTTTTGGATAGAAAGGTCATCTCAGAAGTCCCAACTGAAGACAACAAGAATAAAAATGTAATAAGGGATGAGGCAGGAGGAAAAATCAATTCATTTAGGAAAAAGAAAAACCTTTGTCTTTGGGGATAATTTAGGATTTCTTTAAGTGGATAAAGATTAATAATTTAGGATCATGGGCTAGGTGAAAAATATAAAACTATTTTCCACTAGTCTTATGTATATTGGTCTTACTTGCAGGAGGCATGCATATATACGTTTGTCTGCTCATCTTATTAACTGATGAAATTGAAAAGATATTTAAAAATACAACAGAATTTTGCTTATTTCGTGCATAAAGATAATAACTTCAATAAGTAAAAATATGTTGTCATGAAACTGTGTTTGTCATATAATACAAAAAATAAATTAGTTGGATTCTGTTCTTTTAAGATAGAATAAGGAATTTTCCATTAGTGTTTTTTTTTTTTTGTGTTGAGTTTCAGTAACATATGAGTAATGATTACAAGATTTAGCACAAAGGATATGTGTTGAAAAATATTGTAGTCTAATTTTCAGCATGCATATGCAAATGTATCTTGTGAACAAGAAACTGTTATTTGTCAGAGTATGTGTTATACACATGTTGAAAATTTATATAAATAGTTAAATAGAACATTCAAAGTAGATCATGAGAAAATTGTTTAGCAACCCACAGCTGAATGTTGTATAAATAATATTGCTATGATCTTTTATGTCCTCTCATGTGTTTGAAGTGGATGCACAGTCTTTGTTTATATGCTCCTTTACGAGATGCATCATCTTGGGAAGAAAGATTTTCATTGCATAGTCAAGTACCATTGTCAGCAAAGGGCTAAAGGCAAATAGTGTAGTGATTTGTGGATTACTCAGGTTTTCTTTTTGTAAGTGTCAGTAATTGAGCAGCTGTTTCCTATGCATACTAAAGTTCAGCCAAAAGGATTTGTCAAGTAAATCAGCTAACAGAATATTTCAGTGGCTGAACTCTCAAGGCAAGAAAAACCTCAGGTGAACTGTGGTAGATGCTAAAGGTTGAGGAAAGCATAGGAATAATCTAATCATTATTATACAAATTGGAGGGAAGAAAAACCTCTGGTACTGTAATAGCCAAATTATGAATGAAGGTGAAATGGCTTCTTTTTTCTTTCAAGCTTTTTTATCATGGATTTAATCGTTTTCAAGAAAACTAAAATATAATTTTTTAATATTCAATAAAAAATACTTTTAGGCTTTTGAAGAGACAATAATACCAAGTAATGAAAATCTTTACATATATACTTAGCAATATATTGTTTTGATCATAGTTTTATATCCAGTAAATGAGGCCCACTTCTGTAACACCAGAATCAATATTGATCTTAGGAGCAAAATATAAATCTGAGTGGCATCAGTTTGTAACTGGATTGGCAATGCAATAACTTTTTTTAATGTCTATTATTATTCCAAAATATGAAAGATACTTGTCAATTAAATATGGTTATCCACAAAGAAAATGGACAACAACCAATTTAAAGTATGCTAGAAATTCAAGTTCTAATCCCAAATTACTTACAGGATCAAAAATCATGGCAGACCATGGATAGAGGGAGTTTACCAATAGTAAATCCAGCAGATAGTTCAAGAAAAGAGTGTGAAAATGGAGGTACAAATTCATCCCAGTCTTCCAAAATGTGTTAAGCCTGTGGAGTGGTAAAATAAGATTACAAATTTTATTTGGTGTATTCTTCCTGAGAGGCTTGGCTATGAAGATGAGAAAATGAACTTCAAGTGGAATAGCTGTCAAACTATGCTGCAAAGGAAAATAGAGATGAATTTTTTTTAGAGAAGGTGCATGTAATTATTACTTATGTGATATCATAGAGATGCAGCAGTTTCAACAGATGCCAGATTAAGTCCCCAGATAAAATAAGGAAACTTATTTGTAATCCAAGCTTTACTTTAAGTCAGAAAAGTTGCAGGAAAAAGACCATCTATTTTACCAGAAAGTCAAGGGAGCAATAAATTGAAGTAGTTTTATTGTCTATGGGTAGTTTTTGTTGTTGTTGTTGTTGTTGTTTGGTTTTTGTTTGTGTTGGCCCCATTTTGTCTTCAGATTTCTATTTGCTTTATTCTGAGGAAGGGTTTTTTGGTTGATTGGGCTTTTTTTTACTGTTTGTCAATTCATGTTTGTCAAGACATATTCATTTGAACAGAACTATCTCTTCCATGTAATAAATTCTGATTTTTACTCCATTGTTTGGCTGACAGCTGCCTCTATAATTATTTAAAATTAATGCATTCAATGCATTAAACAACACCTGCTGTATTAAACATTCCTGACAATAAATTATTATTTTTCTTGTATATTTTAAATACTCAGAAATTGATCTGATTAAGCTTTTTTTTATTTAAAATGCCTAATTTTTAATAAAGCATTAAACATTTTGTTATTTTAATAAAGCTTATTAAGCATTTTGTTATTAAAGACAAAAACAAACAAGTAAATAAACAAAACTATATGGTCATAGATTAGGCCAATTCATTTAAAAATTCAAACAATTTATTGTTCTTCTTTGACTTAAAGTCAGTTGTTGTGCTACTAAAAAAAATGAACTATTGTAAAGTACTCTAGGTCAAAATAATACATTAAATCAATTACACTTTACAAAAAATATAATTTAGAAGTAACATCTCACCTCAGAAAGAACTTTGGAAAATTTATAGTTTTACAGTGATAGGAAAATTAAAAGCAGGACTGATCAAAACATCATTAAACATAAATAATAAAAAAGTCCTGGTAGTAAAAGCTGTTTTCTAGAATTTAATATTAGTATTGTGTTATACTTCTATTTAAACACCTACAGAAACAGTTCCTACAGCAATGACTTTAAACAGTATTTGTTATTCTGAAATTGGATTAATTATAGTATTTTCAAACTGTGTCTACAATCACTAAACTCAGGCCTGTCATCAAACACATAAGTACCTAATACTGTGAGAAACCCTAAGTCTCCTGGTCCATGACTAGTTGATAATAAGAACTCACAGGAGACTTGGGCATAGGGGACTGTTAGGAATAACAGACAAAGCGAGATAATGTAGGTCATCTCAAAAGGTGCACTACATGCAAATATTCTACAGCAAAGAAGTTGGACTGACCTCTAGAATTTAAACTATGTAAATTGCTTTCATATATTGAAAAAAAAAAATAGTGAATTCTTTTATACAACCAACACTCACAAGTAAAATATTCAGCATTTCTGGACCTTTTGGCTAGATTTTTATTTTTAGAAAATAAAAGTACTTTCAGCAAGTACTTTGCTTTCATTATGCTCACTATGACCTTCATATAAACATCCTTTCATTATTTTTTTTTTCTTTTGTGGATGTTTTTGAATACTTGAGTTTATATAAATGCATTGCAAACTTGACTGGAATAAGGAGAATGAAGAGGTCATACTGAGGGATAAGGATATGAACTTGTCTGTAAATATTTGCAGTGCATGCTTTTAGAAAACAATCTCAGAGTAGATCCTAGAGGCATACTTAAGAAAATGGGATAAAAATGAGCAGTGAAAAAAGTGAATATTAAGGTAAAGCCTCCAAGACAACTGTGTTCTATTGCTCTGTTGAAAAATAGAATAAATTCTCCAGAAGTAGAGGAATTTTTCAGCACTTCAAGTTACACTGGACAAAATATTTTTGTGATAATTTGGTGGAGAAACGTATTAGGTGACCTAATAAATCTTTCCCCTTTTCTAATATTTGTCTCCATGGAAGCATAATCACTATAAATTCCTATGTATAATTTTTATTATGTTGTTCTAATTTGATGTGACTGTGTTATTGACTATGTACATATTTTCTTTTATCTGCTAAATTATACCTATTTAGCTTAAGCGTAAAGTATTTTTTTCTAAAAATGTCAGCAATATTCTGTTGCATCTGCACTTATGTTCTATTTGATTATGCAATATGGAGAGCCTCCTTGACCCAAGCAAGTCAAGAAGATCATAACAAAAGCATAAGCATCAATCAAGACTGTATGGGAATTAAACATTCTGCTAGTCAATAAGACAAACACTATTAAGTATTTAGGATTAAACAACATTATTTTTATGCTCAGCATCCTTCTTCATTATTATAATGTGAAAAACAGAGAAAACTGTGCTAATTAATACATCTAGAACAATATTTTATAACTATGTTTAACAGTTATACACATATATTTTTTTTGCAAAAGTGGTGTATGCACATGTCCCAGTGTGCCCAGTATCAGTTTGGAATATACAGGTAAATGTTTCTATGCTCACTTTTCAGTACTAATGAGATTACTTGTTTCTATCTTGTCAGAATTCATTATTAAGGCCTTTAAAAAGTGCTGTAAAACGCAATGACATGAAGCTAAACAAGTCATTATTTTACATGTGAAATACCTGTGAAGTACATAGTATGGTACCTTACACTCAAGACTGTAGGAGATTTACATGCTTTTCTATCACAATGCCTCTTTATAGATAGATTAAAAAAGAAAAAAAAAAGCAATAAAATGTGGGCTTATTTCCTTTGTTTATTTTTTTCTTTTAAGCCTGACATTTCTCTGTAGTTATGATCTGGAAAATAGTCTGAAATATCATAGCACAGGATTTTGATTAATCAGGTGGTTTATCTTAGCTATTTTTAAGGGCTGGATTGCAAACGGAGTTTTACTGCAGTTCATTGTTGTTGGCTTGAGTATTTATTTAAGAGTATAATGGATCTCTTGAGATTAAGTACAGTACAGAACTGGGAGTAAAGGATAGCCTGTATTTATATTTGTCTTTGTGGGTGTTGCGGCTTAATGATCCTGCCCTTTACCAACAACTTGTAATAATGGAGTTAAGAGCAAGGTTCCCACTGCAGGGTATTTATTAGGCCCTAACATTTAGAGCATAATAACTCTCTAAGCACAGAGTTCACTTCAACTTCTGTGGTTTGTGGTAAGCACTCATATGCTAACTACTTTTTTGGCTTTCAAAATTTTGCTGGGTAATGAATAGATTATTACCAATCCTGCTCAAGCAGAGTCAGTTTCTCAGGACCATGTCCATATGGATTTTGAATATTTCCACAGATGGAGTTTTCACAGTTTCTCTGCGCAAACTGTGCCAACTTCAGTCATCCTCAAAGTAAAAAAAGTGTTGCTGATGTTCAGATGGAACCTCCTGTGTTTCAGCTTGTGCCCATTGCCTCTGATCATGTTACTGGGGACTGCTGAAAAGAGCCTGGACACATCTCTTCATCCTTCTTACTGGTATTTAAGCACATTCGTAAGATACTCCATGAGTGTTCACTTCCCTACGATGAATAGTCCAAGCCCTCTCAGACTTTCCTCATATGTGATATGTTTCAGATACCTAATCATCCTTGTCATCATCCTTTGTTGGACTCTCCCCAGTATGAACACATCTCTTTTGTGCTGAGGAGCCCAGAAGAGGACACAATACTCCAAGAGTGGGCCTCACCAGTGCTGAATAAAAAGAAGAAGGAACACACAGCCTCCAAGAGCAGGTAGTACTTTTCTAAAGCAGCCAAGGGTACCACTGGCCTTCCTTCTAGGAAGGGCTTAGTTTGGCTCAGGTGGAACTTTGTGCCCACCAGGATCACCATATCCCTTTCTGTCACTTACTTTCCAGCTGGATGGCACCTAGCAGATATTGCTACATGGCACTGTTCTCATGAGACAGCTTTGCGTTTCTTCTTGTTGAACTTCATGAAATTCCTTTTGGAATACACTTATTCCCTCTGGTTTTTCTTATTTCTCCTTTCTCATGTCTTTTCTTTTTCTATTGTTACAAGTCATACACAAGGGTAAAAGACAAAAACAAGCAAACATCAGTGGAAAATTATAATTTAAGCTATATCAGAAGGAACCTAGATAATAAGTATTGTAAGCAGATGCAGATGTAAAGACAAAGCATGATGCTATTAAAAACCCTTAAAGAGGTCTGAAAATGGAAAGAACAAGTGAAAGTTGTACTGAAATTCCTTGGAAGAGATGAAGGAAGTTACCTGGGTACTGTTCTGTTGGAGATGAAGACAGTGTACTCTGAATGTTCAGTAAATGACAGCTTGCTCCATCTTCCTTTATCAGTACTACTAGTTGTTTTACTTTCACTAGGACAACACATGCAGAAGAATATCTCAGCAGACATGGCCTTTTCGCAACATCATTGTGTTGTTGCTTTGGAAAATAACAAAGAAAAAAATGTAGGAAACAGGATTATACTGGGCTAAATTCTAATATACAGATATAAACATCTGTATAAAAAGCCAACATATGCAAATGCTTTCACCATGTCTGAGACACATGATTACATATTGAGTCTATATTTTTATTTCAATCTTTGTGACCTATCTCATAATTCAAGTTATTAGTTTCAAATACGATCATTAGTGTCTTAAATCTTATTATTCTCCGAAGAATTAAGCATATAAGGTATGTTGCTAAAACGTGAATCACTGCTTTTTTAATCTCTGAGATTATTTTGAATGTGTTTTTAAATGGCTTTTTGTATTCTCTGTTGCAGGTACAGCTATATTTTAGTTCATATTATATATTTTAGGAATTCTTTTATTGAAATGTTAACAAGTTAAAGAAGATACACAAGATAGATTGTAAATTTGACTAAGTTAAAAACCTTAAATAGCTTCTTTCTGATTTTTTTTGCATAATTTCTTTTTATTTTATTTTTAAATAAAATTAGGCATTTTAAATTACAATGGTTTTTATACTACCAGAATATCTTGTAGCCCATAGAAAAGCTCCTGAATAGGAAGAAATATGGAATTTCAGGAACTGTTCAGTTAATCCACTTTTAAAATTATCCAGACAGGCCAGCATTTCCTCAGAAAATAATTCAGTGTATAGGAGACAGTTGTGCTAAAATGTAGAAGATTTATGTAGTGTACCACCATCATAAAGGCCTGTTTCCAAAGAGAAAACAGCTGAGACAAACAAGGTACTTTTATTTATAGGCTAAACCATAATTTTTCATTATACAAGCAGTATCTTTCAATTTATTAGAATATTTGTCTCACATTTATTATTTTAATAATTCCATATATTTATCAGAATTATTTACGTACACAGGCTACATTTATCAAAGGTCCAAGGAGTTGTAAAATCAGTCTGCAATTCAGCCTGGTCAGCTCTTCAAAGAAAAAGAAAAAAAAGGGAGGGAGAGACAGAGAGAGACAGCAAGAGAAGGCAGGCAGGCCGGCAGGCAGGCAGGAAGGAAGTAACCCATACTGATCTATATGCAAATAAAGAAATCAACTCTTTCCTTTTTCCTCAGCAGTACTTTTTGCTTTCATTTTCCAATTCTCAGTATACCAGAAAATATAATTTCTTCTTTTTTAATCTTAATTATCAAGAGGTAATTAAGACGGGAGCAAAATAAGAGAGCAAAACAAAACGTACAACAAATAAATAAAAATGTGTTGGTAGAGCTATTCGTTATGTTTAAATATATGGCACGAAAGGAGGAAAGTGATATTAGGTAAGAGAAGTATGGGTTCTGTAGGAGCTCTACATTATAAAGATGTAAAACTTAAAATGACAAGTGCCTGAGCAATAATTTATTTATAACAGTACAACTCAGTGAATATGAATGAGCAACACAGGAATGCAGAAAAGTGAACTTATGCTCTCTAAAATCCTTCACTTGAAATCTCATAGTTATTTCTAAAACATGGCCCCAAACGAAAATGGACAATTGGGAAATGGTGCATCATATAAAAAAAAAGTCTGTTGTGAAAATTTGTGACAATGCAACTCATTTTCAAGAAATTAAAACTCCTTTTGCATGGAAATCAAACATGGCACATTACTTGCACCAATGGGAAAACAACAGAACTAGGGGATTTTTTCTTTTTTGGTTTTTTTTCCCCAATAGAGAGACAATGGGACGAATGCAGTAGACTTCATGGGGATTTTTACACAAGGAAACAACTCAGAATATCTATCACTCAAGGATATTATTCAAGGATAATTCTTATTATTGCCTACACTTGAATTACATGTCATGCTGAAAACTGCTCTGACTAAATGTCTGAAAGGCAGCTGAGAAGAATTTTGAGAGCTGAAGTTTTGAAATGAAGTATGACAATTCAATCTATGATGTGTGATTCGGATTTTGCTGGAATTTGATATGGAATGTTACAGCTCAAATCTATATTCAAAATAATTCAAATTGATGTGACTGAAGCATTATACTTTCCTAGAGAATTTCTGCCATCCTTTTTTGCTTATAATACAGCAGATCTTGCCTTACCCATTATTAAGATTTTTTTTTTTAAACTACACTCCTTTCTGCTGAAAATTTAAGTACCAGTTTGAAGGAATTTAAAAGATGTTGCTTTGTTTTTATTCACTTGTGTGACACAAGGTTAAAAGTAACATGAAAACAGATACTATAAAGATAGAATTCATAATGTATTAATGCAATAATGAAGAAGTTACAAAACACTTTTGAAATATGGAACCACAAGAAGAAGCAACATACAAGAAAAGAAGAAATGTAGAAGATTTTCCTGTATTTCTTAGACTGGTATTTTTGAGATAAGATATCAAAGTATTAATTAGAACACAACTGATAGGGAATTAGTATTGTAAGAAAAAGTATTTTATAAAAGTTCATGTTTTATTTCATACCTATTTTAATATGTTTATGAGCCTATTTAATAATTATATCCTTGGTTTGCTTGCTTTTAAAATGTCTTGCATTTAATTTGCTTTCTCTTCTTTCAGGAGCCTTCTCAAAGCACTGACATAGAGGTCTGTGCATTTCAGGTTCTCTAATCAGGAGCCACTAATGTAAGTCAAGATTTCTTAGCTTTGTGGGCTCACCTTGAATAGTCCCTTGGAGAATGCATTCCCTTTTTCTTCAATGCTAACCTTTTTCTTCATAAGGATATAGTTACATAATGGTTGCATCTAGTATTTTAGGTGGAGAAGACAAGGCACCATGCACAACTATACAGTTGTGACTGTATACATGCAATATTTCATGGGATGGCTCTTCAAAACTACCAAATGAATGTTTGTATAATCCGACCGTGGATAATGAAAAGGATTTCTGTGACTCTCAGGTGCTTCAGCATGGTAGGTAAGAGAGTTGTTGCCAGGGTTTTTTACCATTTTAGTAGCTGGATTTGTGCTAAATGGTCTTCCTGTCTCACTCCAATCCCCGGCACATCATGAGGTTTTGCTACACCTGAGCAATTCTGATGTTGGTTTGGATATTGTTTTTAAAGGACAATGGAGATTAAATCCTGAGTGAATATGACTTGGTGGATTCTTTCTCCTCCCCCTGGCTAACAAAGGAAGCCAAGGGTGTTACTACAACAGTAGTATATATTTTTGATGGTTTCTTTTTCTTTCCCCTGGACTGTCCCCAGTTATAAAAAATGATGGCCTTAGTATAAGGAGGTCATCTGTAAATAAATGGGATTGAGTAAAGAGGTGAATACTTTGTCATCTGCTCTCACAAAGCTGTGGGGAAAAAAAATTCCCTGCTTCACAACCAAAGGTATGCCCAGCCTCCTTCATGTGCTTCCACAAAACTGACTTACCATCCCAATCAAAAAAGGACTGTTACTCTGCTTGGACATTTTTATTATAGAATACTGTGGTTAGAAATGATCCTTATGATCATCAAGTCAAGCCATTAACCTAACACTGCCAAGTCCACCCCTAACCATATCCAAGTGCCATATTCACACATCTTTTAAATACTCTCAACCTGTGTCAATGCCTAACTACCCTTTCAGTGAAGAAAGTTTTCCTAATATTCAATCTAAACCTTCCCTGGTGCAACCTGAGGCCCTTCTCTCTTCTTCTATTTCTTGTTACTTGGAAGAAGAGACCTACCCCTACCTTAGTACTACCTCTAGTTACTGAGAGTGATAAGATCTCCCCAAACCTTCTTTTGTCTAGGCTAAAGAACTGTCTATAATGTGACAAAATGTCAAAGTTTCCCATTATGGTCTAAAACATAGTTTTAGATGTTTTAAAGACAGGAGGGTGATGTTTCAGCAAGTTCTGTGTTCACTCTGAATGTTCATACTAAACTTCAGATTGCAGCCTTAAAAAACAGTATCTTAAATATTTTAAATAACTTGTATATTGTTAAGTGCTCTGCTGCAAAAAGTGAAAAGTATGGTTGAGATTCTTTCCAATCACTTTATATGTGTCATCAAAAAGATGAAATTAGAATATTAACTGAGGCATTAGCAGCTCTTAGTGTCTATTCTTGATGACAATGTTGATTGTATGGAAAAAAATATATTTCTAAAACAGAGAATTCACTTAAGAAGGGAGAATTATATTTTAAGTTGTTGCAAAAACTTTAGATGTATATTGGTAAACAAAAACATGACTGTAAAAGATTTTGTACCAGAACAAATGACAACAATAGAGAGACCTCTTTTCAGGAGCATTTAGTATGGATCTCTTAGCTAGGCAAGTCCCCTTGCAGAAAATTAATTTTTTATTTTTTGCTAGTCCACTAATTTCCATCAATTTGTCTCCACTCTTTCAACTACAGTTATAGATGACTGGTTTTTAACAGTCTTCTCTTTGTAAGAAGGTGATAATGTTACTGAAGACATAAAAATAGTATAAACCAATAATTTAATTGAAAATTAGAGATTTAGCAATGCAAATAAGTCTTGGTTGTTTGCTTTTACATTTCAATGATTATGGAGACCTCTAAGACCCGTCTCACAAAAGTCTTTCAATGAATTTCAAGAATCAAAAGAAGAACCCTTGAACAGATCCATTTGCCTTCTCATTCACAAAGTAACAGACTTTTCAAACTAAACTTCCAAATTTCTTGTTATCTGACTTGAAAGTGCAGCTTCTGAGGTAAATCAGTGTTTTGCCCTGCAATTTCTTTAGATTCTGAGCCTGTAAGTCAAGGCACAAGAGTAAATCAAACGTGGCTTTTAATTCAACTTCTAGGGAAAAAAAAGAAAGAAAAAATTAAGGAAAATTTCAATTATTTTAAGTACTTTGCAAATGTTAAATTAATTTCATGGAATATGTTGAAGAACTATCAGAAACAATTTTTACTTACTACTAAGCTGTGATAGGGCTGAGATCAAATAAAGTATGTATAAAGTTAAAGGCTTTCATCTATTTTTGTTTTTCAAAAGACAGTGCAAAAGAAACAAAGTCCCAAATATGTATGGGGATTAAAAAACCCAAGAAATTTGGAACTCAGGAAATGAAAATCACACATAAGTAACTATTTTTCCAGCTTTGCAGAAAACACATTGATATTCAACTAAAAGGCATGTGAAATAACTATAGTTTCATTCACATAAAATTAAAACACAGTCTGGACAAATTTAGTGGAAAGTACCAGTATCTTTTTGCTGAGGAATTGGACTCTGGATCACTGGGTAATATGGAAAGCTCAAGGAATATTTGATTCTTTGACAAAGCTGCACAGGAAGAGGACGAAAATTAATGTACCAAAAACTATACTAGAAATTACCTTAATACTTCCAAACATACCTATGACCAATAAAGGCAAACTTTAAATGGCTTTTATTTATAATTAATTTTACATTTTATTCTGTTTTGAAAACAACAGTAGATTAAATGAATTTGTTTGTGGACTGATTAAGCTAAACATATTTTTTTTTATGCTGATAGAACCTTTTTTTCTGAAATCTGCTTTTAAAAAGAATCATACTGAAAGCATCATACACAGTTGTCAACTGTTCTTTGATTAACATGATGGCAAAATAGTGTTTACTAAATGAATATCCGAGCTGTCTTCCCCCCCGGGATATTTTTCAAGGTGCTGTCCATTGCCTCTAATCCACTTGGACTGTAACAAAATCACTGAATATAATATTATCATTGTGTATTTTTCCTCCTGTAAAATTTTATGTCTAATGAAAGTTATCATATATATTGACTACTTATAAATATTAATATTTAAATTAATGTCTTTTAAAAATGCATAACAGGAATTTGGACATCTATAATGTAATCAGATGGAATTCTCTAGGTAGGCATGCTCTCTTCAATCTTTCTTCTGAAATAAACTCAACATATCGAACACTGCACAACAATTTATGATCTGGAATGGCCAAAATTGTGGCTGACCTCTGGGGACTTGCAATACAATACGAACTGTCTCCTGACTGGCAAACTCCATTTAATTTCTCTCCTCTTCCCTAGGAATAAATGTTCCAATACTTCTAACTTGTGACCTTAGGGAGTACCTTACCGGAAAGTCAAAGTTAAAGGAGGTAGTAATTTAAGGGAGCTTAGTTACTGCAGCAGATTTGTAGCTCAATGTGATGGGCAAAGAAATGAATTCAGGTGTAATTAGGAAGATGAGATAGAAAATCCAGCAGCAGAAGAAAACTGAAAACCACACATAGAAAAGGACAGATATTGCAATTTAAAAGTTATTGGAAACCATATTCTCTATTAGCTATTTTGAGCTGGTGCACACTTCTCAATTTCCCCTGGCAAAAATTTTCTAACTTGTATAAATAATAAATGTTCATTGGACCACCAACTTGAAACCATTTCATTAAACTCATGTTCAGCATCTATTTCAACTCACGTTTAACTATCTCTTTAATTTCTGTGATAGGTTGCACATATGTCTAAAATTGAAAAAAACCAAAGTATCCATGCCTTTCACTGTTATTAAATGAGACTGGAAACTGTAGGAAGGCAAATAATCTGCTCCTTATAGATAAACTTAAATAATTGTTAATTAACATTAGAAAACTAATCCCAACAGAAAAACAGGGAAAAAAAAAAAAAGCAAACCCTACCCCAAACCCACAAAAACTAGGAGTTATTTTATTTCTGTGCTTTATAAATGCCTAAGAAAAAAAACCACTCAAGGTTTACCCTATATTAAAACATACTCAAATAGCAAAGACTGTTCCTAAAAGAATAATACATTTGATTATTTCATCAATTGTTTTTGCATTCATTTTCAGTAATTTGATATTTTCTTTACTTTCTTAAATTTTGATGGTAAATTTCCTGCATTTCCATCATAGATAGTGAAGAATTCACATCGCCAACATAATTACACCTCTCAGAGGAGAAAGAAATGAAGCAATCCACCAGCTATAAAGGACAATTTTACAAGAAATGACAGCTGACCTGAT
The DNA here is from genome assembly GCA_013398995.1 of Alaudala cheleensis. Lineage (NCBI taxonomy): Eukaryota > Metazoa > Chordata > Aves > Passeriformes > Alaudidae > Alaudala > Alaudala cheleensis. Next base: position 190,403 of record VWYE01020333.1, read on the forward strand.
ATGCCAGGTGCTCTATTCTTGGTAGCAGATGATTGCAAGAACCATTAAACTACTTGGCATCCTCATTACCCTGGGTTAATGCCTTACTTGGAGAACAGAAGACACCTCTATCTTGTTAAGTACCACCACATATTCACTGTGGTTTCTTTAAATATCATGTACTCCATTGTAAAAATGAAATTTAAAAGTTCACTTCTACAAGGCTGTAGAGTTCTCCATGGTGTTAGCCAGTTCAGGGTGTGGTTCAGATGACATCAGTATTTCTGATGTCCATCTTGAGTGAGAATGAATGTACCCTGCAAGTACTCTAATGACTGCATCACAGCCACAGCAGGGAAATCTTGCCCCTGAGCCCATGCCTCAACATGAGCTGGGGGAGCGCACCCAGGTATTGTCAGGTGTTTGATGAGAACTGGTCCAAATCACAACATGTTGTGTCCCTGTTTCACTGAAAAGGGTAAGACTATTGTCCTCCCTGCCTTGACTCTTCTCTGCTTCTACAAGGCAGTAGGGTGTTTTACTGGTTATTCTGATATCAGTGCACATTTCCCCCAAAGTTTGCTTTATTTCATTGCATTTATACAACTACTCTCTTGCCTGGGTGTTGCTTGGGCCAGCCTATTGAATGCCTGTTATCTGATCATTGGTGAATTAATCAATCATTATCTCTTTTATCTGCCATTGCTGGTCACTTCTTCATATTTTTTTTGGGTACTACTTTGCAGGCAAAATTGTTTTATCCTTCATGGTACTATCAAGTTGCTGAAGTCACTAACCTTCAGACAAATGTTTACATACAAGTTTGAGGACAGTTTTAGCAAGTCCTTTCCAGAATAGAGTCTACCAGTGGGAAATTCACCCTCTAAGTGAAAAGGGCTTAGGCCTCATGATCTCTAGAGGAAATTTTGAAGGCAATTAAAAAATTTAGGCTCCCAACTTAAAGATCACTGAGCTATCCAAAGATAAATGGGATGAATCTATGTCCTCACAAATACAGACAGAAAAATCTTGAGATTCTGGACCTTAGGCAAGGTTAAACAAAGCAATGCGCGAATGAAAAAATGTGTTGTCAAGTCACCCTTCAGAGAATTTCAGGCTCCTGTTCTATCTATAAATTATTTTTTCATAGTCAGCTGGTTTGGAGCATCTCATCTTTTTGTCTGTATCCGTATTAATCAATCTGAGAGAACTTCTAGGTTCCTAGAGTATGTTACACACACCAGCCATATCCCAGCTCCCTAACAGAACAAGGCTCAGGAAACTAGAGAGTTCCTTTTTCCAAGTTACCGATTTCTACTGAAAGTATATCCAGACTGTCTGACTGAAAGAGCACCTAACTACATTTTCCCTTTTTTAAATTTTGAATATCAATGCCTGTATCTTCCACCCATTTTTTCTTTTAGAAAGTTACCAATAGGAGTTTCAGTGGGTTTTATATTTTTTAGAAGTGAATATATGCTTTCTGTCTTTAAATACATATAGAATGTTCTCATTATTTTCTTTCTTCCTTTTTCTATTACTTCTGCAGTCTGAAAAGAACAAAAACTTAATTTCACTCTCTTCTTTGCAGAATTATTACATTTAAATTCTATTGTGGATGTAGTCTGCAAACATTTAATACAACAACAGGTGAATGAAATAATACAAACCAGACTATTATAAAATGTAAATCATACTGTACACAACTATATCCTGGAAATAACATAAAAGTTATATTTCAATACTAGCTGAAAACAAATCATACATACAATTTTCTGCATTCATTGAAAAATATTATAATCAGGAACAACAGTAGATACCTGAGAGGGGAAAAAACCAAAAAAACAAACAAAACAGTTTCTCATTTCTTTCCTTTACAATGTTACACAAAGGGTTTTTTCTTCCCCAGTAAATTAGAACTAATACTTAGAAATTACTAACTATTAAATCTTACAAATTATTATACTTTATTAAAAACATGTGTAATTTAGTTTAAATGGGGTCTGAGAGAAAAAATAGGCTATGCTGTGCTCCTTACATTTTTTATAGTTTCTCGCTAGTCATTGTTTGTGAATCAATATGTTGTTGCCAACAAAGTGAAAAGCAAACAAACAATAGTCATAATTTATGTATAGAGCTATTGCACTTGTGCCCAATTGCTGTTGAACTGCACAGTTTATATTCTCTATGCTGGCAAGTTTTCCTAAAAACTTGTTTTGGAGCCGTGTTCATAGCATATAATTGCATCATTGATGAGACTGGCAAAGAATAAGGGAAAATTGTGTTGGCTTATGCCCCAAAGACTGAGAAGAATTAAAAAAAAAAAGGATAAGACAAACAAAATTCATTGTTACTCAAGAGGAAAATACAAGATGTTCTCTGAATGTGACGCTAGTCTCCAGGTTCCACAACTTTATTGTAAAAAAAGGAACCGAAGAAACTAAGTACTCCTCGGAAGAACACCTAAAAAAACCCGAAAAAAAGCACCCTAAAAACCCGAAACAAAACAAATACTCAAAAATCCCAAATCAAACCCATAACATCAACAAAACCACTACAAAACCAAACAAACCCATAAAAGAAACAAAGGAACAGTTAATGTTTAAACAACAAAATCCTATTTCATGTATTGCAAACAATTTCACTTCTTTCCCCCTACAGCTTTTAATTTCTCCTTCAGTCCTTCTTCTCTTTGTTTCTCCTTCCCATCCACACTAATAGAGCTATAAATCTGCACTGAGACTTATTTAAAAAACTCACACTCTATCTCTTTATATCTCCCATGGATTGCACCTGCTTTACCTCCATTCCTTTCAGCCCCCTTTCTTCATTCCATCCCATCTTTCTACTGTTAATAATTTTTTTGACCCCAAATATTGCTTTTGTATTTGCTTTGGCTTCCCCAAACTTATATAATAGTCTTAATCATCTAACTTCACCACTACTTAATTTCTCCTTGGTCTCATATTTTTCTCAGCTTTAATATTGCTCTAATTGACTTTAGCAAAGATAACTCCTTAGGGTAAATTTATTTGTGAGTTTTTACCTTTCATTGGTTTTGACCTATCTTTTCAAGATTATTGACGCACTCATCACTTTAAGATACTAATACTTTTCATTCTCCTTTTACCTGTTCAGATATGTAAGATAGCTCATTTCTGAAAATATATTTTTGTAGCCCTCCAAAAAAGTGCTAAAAAGACAGGCTGCTTCAATACATCACAAAGAATACTGGATTTTTTTTTTTCTGGTGCTTTATTAAGTCAAATATAATTTATCACATTTTTTGCTGGTGAATTGTGATCACTTATAAAATCCTATATGAGTATGAAAAAAAAAAACTATGTAGAATGGAATTTTTTCCATTTCTCCTTTTTATCACAATTACAACACAATAGTGGAAATATTTTCAAGAAGCAACATCAAGTCATATTAAACTTTGGTGATAACACATGTGCAACCTGTTAACTTTTGAATTAAATATGGATTACGTTGCCACAAGCTGCAAACCAATAATACTGATATAGAGAGAATCATAGATATGGTTATTTTCTGCTCTGATATTTGGGAAAAAAAGAAACAAAGAAACAAGAAAGTAAATAGTTTGTTTATTCTCTTTTTGAAAGTTATTCCCAGCGGTAGAGAATAAAACTCTACTGTTACTGTCTGTAACTGGCTCTGTACTGTGAATTGCTTATCCATTTGACAGTCATTAATGGAAGTATATTTGTATTATACATTATTATATAATATATATGTTCATATGTGTATATATATATATATATA
>VWYE01020333.1:194197-227692 GCA_013398995.1 Alaudala cheleensis
TATATATATATATATATACTGCCTGCCCTTGTTTCCACCTTCTGAAAGCTACTTTTCCACTCTGAGTTGGCCCAATAGGTCCTTACCCATCTATGGTGGCCTCCTGGAAATTTTACCCAATTTCCTCCTTGATGGAAGACAAGGAGCTCCATCTGTGTCTGCCTAAGTGTACAGGAAGGGTTGGTTTCAATGAAAAATAAATTCTGTGTAATGTGAACTCGTATTCATTTGAGTGCAAAAAGAGTGTGACTGAGGTGATGTGCAGGAGCTATGTGTGCACACACCAATACATACCCATGTCCAGCCACTGGCACTAATTTCTTCAGCAGCAGTGACCAGGTGTGCATGTACACTGCTAGAAATACAGTGCCTCATAACAGACTGAACCACAGCCCTTGCCCTACTGTCACAGCAGTACTATTTTATTTAACTCTTGTCTTTAATCTAGAACAACTTGTATCCTTAAACCTTTGGAAGCTGAGCCTTCTCAGACTTAAAGTTTTTGGGCAACAGGGCATTTTACTCATGAACAGCTGGTGTTAAAATACACATCTATAACCTGTGATGTTATTTATAATAGCTAATCCATGATAGCTCACCTTAGTACATGAATTACTTTGATAAACACTCTCTGAATATACATGGTCAATTTAGCTTAACAGAAGACAACAAAAGAATTGTTCTTATTGTTTGTCTCTAAAGGTAAAGTATTTGTAGAGAGACCAGAGTTTATATCCAGGTAATAAAATTGAATGGCCACATCATCTTCTAGCTGATTGTCACAAATAGGACAAATGTTGAGGGGTTTTACTTTCTTGACTCTTTTTTTTTTTTTAGTCCTCTATTAAATCTGTTTTATTTGCATGAACTACTTAACAACTATTTTTAAAAACAAGAATGTGTAGCAGTGAAGCATGTCTTTTCAACAGGGAGTACCATTTATCTGAGGTAACAGTTCAAAAGTAAAGTTTAACCCTGAGAAGCAAAGAAAAAAGCTTCAGAGATTATTTTTCTCCTACTGGATCTTGGCACCTGTTTGGTTTTTGTTTTTTTCAGTGCAGCTAATACAACTTGTTCTTAAGTATTGTACTACTGGGACAAAGATAATTTTCTCAAGTAAAATTTATTAGTATTATGGGCCAGTGCTTATGAGTCATTAAGGATCTGAAGGTTTTGATACAATGGAAGAAGAACTGAAAAAAAGACTGTACTACAGAGATGGAAATGTGAAAATCATGGTATATGGAAAATAAGATTAATCATCCAAAAAAGACAAAAAAGAACTCCATTCTTTTCATCCTCCCTACAATTACCAAAATATAAATTCAAAATGTATTTGACAAATGTGAAATATTTTGGCAAATGATCATAACAGCATCACTAAACTAACAAATAATGTTATCCCATTGTGCTTATGCTTCCGAAAAACAGGAGGCCTTCCATTTTCTCCTACTCCTGACTGTCAAATCGGTAACCATGAATGAAGAAAAAAGATGGACTCTGACTGAGGTGTGGTCTCTTAAGTATACTTTTCATTTTTGTTGTTTTTTCTTTTTCCTTTAAGAGAGGAGAGAAAACTGAAGTTCCATCCGTCTGTTGAGATCTATTAGTTCCAGAAGGAAACATATGTTTACAAATGTTACACTTGCAATATATACCTGCAGCAAAGAAAAAAATCCCATTAGCTGTCATGCCGTAATTATCAATTAAATTGACAATATGCTGGTAAAGCAGAGGTTTAAAATTTAAATATTAAAAAGGAAAAAAAAAAAAAAAAAGGAACATAACATACCAGCCAAAGATCTACTAACAAACTAATTTATATGTCAAAATTCAAACTGTTATCAACTGCCTTTCTGCATTCTTCAGCTTGAGAATTTTCACCCTTGGATGATCTTGCTTTTTTGCTAACATAAATTTGATTGTGAATGCAAATAGGTTTGAACATAATTGTAGGAATTCCTGTACTTCCTGGTTATTTGTGATTACTAGTTTCGGAGTGGGTGGACTATATTCGTATTATTTTCATTTTATTTTTCTTCATAAGTGCCAGTTATTCTAGAACATTTTCACATCTCTCAGGAATATTTTGATTACATAACTAAAAGAGAAGCTCATGACTGCTTGTGATGAAGCAATTCTTTATTATGGCTGAAGAACTCTATGATTTTGGCTGCATATGCACAAGCACTCTAATGACTGAATGGTTGTATGTTGACCTCATATGACTTTGGAATCAGAATTATTTGGAGAAGCTTTAGTCACAGAAAAACAGTTATTGTAAGAAACATCAAAGCAATAGACCAACTGAGTTGTGAGAAAGAAAAATTAATACTAAGAGTTGTGGTTTGTGCTTGCATGACAATATTTGTGGACACTTTTAATAAAAGGAAAAAAAATTAATGGTATCTTAAATTTGTACTTATATGCATTATTTTCACAAAGCAAAAGCAATACTTTAATAAAATGGACATATTTTTAAAATATTTTAGTGTAAAAGCAAAGTGTCATATGCCACAGTTTATTTCAGAACCATAAATAGCACTGATGAGCTTGTCAAAACAAATACCAGTCTGTGAATATTGCCATCAAGTCACGTATTCTTAATGGATGCTTGATGTGTTTCACAGAGTTCTGGCTTTCATATTTAGACTGATAATAAAGTCATAAAAGACTTAGATCTCAGGTTACTTTACTGGCAAATTCCATTTTATTGGTATTCATTGACATGAAACAGCATTAAAAAGGAAAATACATTTTTGTTCTTCATTCAGATACAAGAAATCAGACATAAATGGAACTGCTTATAGTACAGTTGTGCACTTTAAAGTGTCTTACTCCACAGATGGCTTATCAAAATAAGCAATTTGCTGTAACAATGATCAATCACTACTTACATAAAATCACACTTTTTTACCTTTGCAGACAGAAAGTTAAGAGACCTCCAAAGCCTCCTTTTTGTAGTTTATTATATTTTAAAGTTTTCCCACACTGAAGTCAGAAGTTACTTTTCTGCAGCTCCCTGTGTTGACTTGACAATGTGTTCTCCATATAATATGTTGTTACAGGATGAGGTAAGTGCTTTCTTGAATTGTGACTTCTACAGTTTTAATAACCCAGCAGTATAAAATCCTTTCAACCTAGTGTTTTAGCTTAAAGAATCAATGATGGGTAGAAGGTAGAATGTGCTCAAGAACTGCTTTTTTAGCAAATAATTTTCAGCCCTGATTTTAATTTACAGTGTTGGGTTCTTGTCTTTTTTCTTTTCCATATTGCCAACAGTTACATAATGCTCTTATTTTGCAGTCATGCAATTTGCACTCTTAATAGTTTTTCTAACATAATTCTCTTAACTAATTAAAAAACTTTGATCAAGCTGAAACAATAGTTAGTTCTGGGATGAGTAAACACTACTAAATAACTTTCTTTTGACCCTTCTCTTTTGATTGTATTGCAAAAAAACTGTAGCTGCAAGAATTGTCATCTTTTTAGTCTACTTGTCTTATGAGTTATAAATACAAAGTATAAACATTTTCTTCTCTGTTTAATTAATCTTTGTGTTCTGACATAGAACATCTGCTAAGATTAAAAACTAATTAGTTATTGTATTAAATATTCTACAGGTAGCTAAATAATGTGAAAGACTATTACTGAGTTCCACAGTATATCTTCAATAATGCTACTCACTTTATGAAAAATCTAATCATTTAAATACTTCATTTAGTGACAAAATTAAATACAAAAAATCAAATTGCATAACAGAATGTCAGTTTCTAAAGGTTATTGAAGCTTTTGTGAGTTCACAAATTGAGTGATTTCCACTGGCCCTTTTATGAAATTATTATTTTCACTGTGTGACAATAATGCATATAATTACAAGCTTAAGGTTGTATGGGAACTTTTTTTCTCATACTAAAAGTACTCCCAAATATTTCCATACTAGCATAAACCTAACAAAAATAGCCAAACCGAACCAAAACAAAAAAAAAAATCCCTACAAGTATTGCTATGTTAAATCAAAAATTAAACAACCCCCCACTGGTATAGTATAAGCATAGCAGAATCCTTTAAGTACTTCCTCCCTAGGAGTCTCAAATTTCTGTCTGTCAGAACCTATGAGTTTTGCCTTCATTATAAACCAACTTAGTGCATGGGACTTATGCGACACACAGCAGGTTATCTTGGATGTTAGTCAAGACTGCTTTTCATCTATGCATTAAGAGTGCAGAAATAATCATCCCCAAGGGATGGACACAGAGGAGACTGAACCAAGACAGTATGTATGCATTTGACTGTGTGACGTTTCACTCAATTCAATCTGACAAGAAATATATTTAAGAACTGAAGAAAGACTCTTTTCCTGCAGAGAAACAGTCTTAATACAGAAATAAATAACAGAAAATTTCTTATAAAATTATGTTCTCATCCATTTATTATGCTAACATAATACATCTTCATTGAAAGGCTGGGGAAAAAACGAATCACACACAAAATTTGGGTTACCATGTGAGTCTTGCACTACATCTGCACTGAGAGTAGAAGCAGAGCTAAATAATGAACTCGTGATTGCTCGATTTTCTTGCACAACTTAAGAAACTACAAGATAAAACCATAAAAAAGAAGCAAGCACAAGGACAGATTGGCCTAGATGATCTTGAGAAACCTTTCCCAATCTTAATCACATAAAATCCTTGTCTAAATTTTAAGGGCCATTTCCAGAAATAGCATAAGTGCCTCAAAAGATATAATATACATTATCTGTCTTATAATTTCTAATTCTAGCGATTGTAGAAGTATGACAAGTCAAAATCCTAATAACACGTGGATAAAACTAATTTAGAACAGAATGCAAGTGCCAGAGTGAAGTGCCTGCAATACATAAAAGTGATAAATAACAGTATAACTCATCTTATGGGGTAGAGAAGGGTCTGGTCTAGTGTTCCAGGCCATTTCATCACACAGCAAGAGCTGTACTTGGGTATAAATTCACTTTGAAGAAGCACAGATGGAAATTAGACCGCATACTGAAATGCATGTTAGGGAGGATTTTAACATGTCTAAAAAAGATAAAATAAAATAAAATTAAATAAAAAAACCCACATAATTTTTACTATGGATATTTATATATTTATGCGTGTTGTCTCGCTTTACAATGAAATAGGCAATCATCCCATATATCCCTTATAGTCATTAGGTCTCCTTATGTTTGGAGGGAATGGAATACCTTAAAGATTGTTCCTGCAAGCCAGAAGAACAATCATTTAAATTGTTTTATACCTTAAAACATTATTTTATGCTTGTAGAGGAAATTTAACTTGCAGATATGCTTTCTCTGGGATCCCTAAAGAGCATGACTTTTGTTTTGAACATTTCAGAAAGAAAATAGCCTGAAATTTTACACTTTTACTCCTAATAGAAGGTAGCAATAAACAGTTTGCTCCACAAGTACTGTAGAATATTTTCACTTCTCACTTTGCTATTTTTTTTGCCATCTTCCTTTCCAAGACGTCTTCTTTCAACCCACAGCCTGAAAAATGAATCAGATCTTCACTGAGATCTCATTACTACTTGGGATTTCTGCAGTAGATCCAATTGACTTTTCAAGTAAAAAATGGTCTAGAAACAGTTTTTCAGATATAGGGTCTGGAACTGACAGCTTTAATAGCTCTATTAAAGTTGTCATGTAGAGCCAGCTGCTTCTTTAGCAACACTGTTACTGTCTTGAATTTTAAAACTTACGTATTACCAAATTGTGTTACCCATTCTAAGCACCTCTGCTTAATATTTTCTTATACAGAAATATTATTACCCTATATACACAATACACACTATTTCAATTTCATATGCAGTATACTGTACCTTGACTTAGAAAGTTCCTGCAGACAGTTCTAATGAAGATTGTCCAAAAAATCTGTGAAAAGTCAAATTGAATTTAGGTAAAGAAAACAAACTATATGAAGCTACATGCAATATTTGGGGGGATGAGGAGGCACTTTTTGCCTTTTTTTTTTTATCAGAAAAACCCAAGAAGCAACTAAAATACTATTTTAAAAAAATATATTAATTTTTAAGCTTGCATAAAAATGAGAGAAGGATTTCTTAGTAAGAGATCCCAGCATCATGGAAGACAGTCTCTGGAATAAAACATCTTCCCGTTAAGCAGAAAATTGTGAAATTAAAATTCAACATTGATTAGGGACAGTAACAGACTTTCTAAGTGGAAATCTATACATTTCCTGATATCTTTTCCCATTTGAAAATCAGTTTCCATTTTAATATAAATCTCAGCAGTTATAATCTCTCCCCTATATGTATTGATAGAATTTCATATGAAATAACAGCCAAAAGGTTTTTCTTGTTCCACTTGTCCAGACTTGATTGGTTTATAAAGTTTAAAAAAGAAAAGAAAAGTCAATTTTTAAAAATTATTATCCTACCCATACAAATTATCACTATGGGTTCTTTCTATAATCAGGTTTCAAAATTTTTTTTTTAAACTGTCACTAGAAAGTGTTACCTTTCAAAGGTTTTTTCCTTCTCAAGTATGATTATGTTAATAAAAGTATGCAAACATTCTGATGTTTAATATATATATACACAAGCATAAATATATATAAGCCTTTCCTACTGTCAGATGCAGTATTTGATTGAATAACATATACTTACCAGTAAGTGTATTGCATTTATGAAATTAAAGTGATAGCTGTATAATCACAGTACATTTACTTAGTTTTTAAAATAAACATTTTATGATTAAATAAATTAGTACCCATTATTGAATTGTGCAATTTAAATATTTACTAAGAAATTAGCAGACAATTATGTATTATAAAATGCTATGTGACTAAGAAGATATTATATTTAGGCATCATTAAACCTCAAATAAAAAATTAGTGCAGAAAAAAGACTGGAGTGAATAAGATGACATGCTTTAATTGTATATATTTGTCTAATTCATTTAATACTAGTGTTTCTGATCACAAAATCCATAAGAAATCACTGCAAATAAGGAAATCACAAAATTTACTATCTATGCATTTGTAGCTGGAACTCAGAATTGTATTTTGCAAAATTAGGATATTTTTAAACCTGGCTTCATTCTGGAATGGAATTAAAACCTTTTATAAAAAATAATATATAAACTGTAACATTAGCTATTAAAGCATTTTCATTTAAATATAAGTTTTGATACCAAAAAAAAATGGTTTCTACAACTAATTTCAAAAAATGGGGATTGACATCAAGTTTCAGTCTTATAATAAATCATCCACTGGGTGAGTGGAAAGGCTCATAATTTTCTATGTCCTTAATGGAAGTGATCCATCCTTGTATAACAATCTTCCTCCTGCACATTTATTTTAAGTCCACATCCTTACAAATTATTCTAACACTCAGTGTTCTGAAATAATGAATCATCAGATTACTGAAAAGTCTTTGGGGAAACAACTTCCAGGACATACAGATCTGTGGTGATTTAGACTGGAGTCCTAGGGTGACATTATGATGTTTGTATCCCCAATGGTCTGTTGAATTTATGCTGGATGTTGCACTTAGTGCACGGTGGTGTTGGGTCTGGGAGCAGGGGGGAGGGGGAGGTGCAGTTTTGTTTTCAGAAGCTCTGCTCCTCCCAGTGGCCTTGAGCATCCAGAGTTTCGATAACACACGGTGTGGGACAGAGAGGCACTTTTTTTTTTTCTTGTCATCTGGTATTGTTCAATTTATTGTGCTGAGGAGTGCTTTGCCTATTTAATAAACAGGTTTTTTCCACTTCTCTCTGAGGAAGTCTTTCCTGAACCGGTTGTGGGGAGGGGAGGGAGAGCCCCATAAGAGGTTTTCTCCCAAATTTGCCCTAAAACAGTACAACTGGCTTTTTTAATGAGAAGAGAGTCTGTCTACAGTCTTCAGGGGATGACATACCCTAGAGATGTTTTTATTCTCTTAGGGATTTTTTAAGGATTTGGTGGTTCTTTCAGAAAAAAACCCCAATGACCTCTGTCCTTCTCTCTATGCACTCTTCTTACCCTGGATGGAAATTGTTTACATCCTATTCTCAGTGACAGCACACAGTTGTCTTCTCTTATCAAGCCTCAGCTCTTGCTTACTTGGAGCTTTTTGGTATGCTCAGGAGATTGTAAATTGCCTTGTAAAGAACTAGCAGTACCTTAAATTTTTTGGTCTGTAGTCATAAGAAGCTATTTTACAGAGTTACAGGATTTTACAGATATTTCTAACTTCCTAAAGTAACTCCGAGGCCAAATAGCACATGCTAAATAAAAAAAATGTTTTACTTCTCTCTGCTATCTGGGTGCGAAAAAGGGATAAATGAGAATTCAACTAAAATCTTCTTGAGTTCACATTAAATAATATCTTAGGAAACTGTAAGATTTTTTTTCTTCAGACACTATCCAAGGTATCTGTTCTAGCAACTTAAGAGAATCCCCTCAATGATATCTCCAGAAAAAGAAACACAGCATCTCTGCAGCAAGTAGAGCTTGTTGTATTGCCTATTGCAAAATTACAGAAAATAGTTCTGGACCTGAAGATGCAGAGAAATAGGGAAAAAAAAATTGTTCCCTATTTTTTCTTTTCTTCAATACCTTTTTCTTTTCTATCTTGGGTTTCCCTAGGATCCAGTTGTCAACTTTCCACAGGAATGAATGGAACCACTCAAGGACACCTTTTCAGAAAAGCAGAACTAGGTCCAGCCTCGTGAAACGGGGGCAGAGAATACTCAATCACCTAAACTCTTTTACCTAAAAGAAGAATACAACTGGCACCAGTCCCAAAGGACATTCTGTTCCTTAGTGGAACAGCATGATCAGCAGCCCAAACTCCTGGATATTTTTTAATCCATGATCAGACTATTAATTTATGAGATAGAAAACTTACCTTTTCAACCATTCTGCAGATCAAGTAAGGATGATGAAAAACAGCTTTAGTGAATATCCATTGATCTTCACATGGGCTTTTTTTCTTTTTTTTGGGGGGGTACTTAATCCTTTTTTTTTGGAAAAGTAGATTTTCTTTCCCAACTTCCCTTTTTCCATGTTTCTCAAAATCATTTAAAATGTTCCAAATATAAGGAAAGCATTTTGGGTATATTTAAAAGTGTCTTACTTCAGTTCTGAAAGAATTTTACAGTTTTTTCAATGAAAGAAAAAGCAGTTTCACTTTACCCCAGATACCTCTTTTTATTATTGTTTAATTTAGTTTTGCTGGTTTAGTTGTTGTTATTTCCCAATGAATATTTTAAAATCTAGTTAATTCACATGTTAATTTATCTTCTTTGCAAATTCTGAGAAGGCAAATCATTTATTTGTATCAGTGGCCCTGTGTCAGCAGATATGAAATAGATCAGTTGTGAGAAAAGATCTTTTTTTTTTTTCTCTTCCTCATCATTAAATATCTCTCTTTTTTTTTGGACAAGTTGTACACTGAGAACAAAATTACTCAGAGAGGAATTCTCCTTCCATATCTTCCTTTGAATTTGTTGGATGCCACTCTGGAAGAGTCAAGAGTTCAAGATTTAATGTTCCAATAAAAGTATGCATCCTGAAGTGAGACATCTGAAATGATACTGCATCATCAGTAAAGTGAATCCAACAGATATCCCATACATTACAGTGAACAATTTCAAATCTTATCTTCCTACAGCACTCAAAGTGAAATGAAGCTGAATAGGAGAAATCCTGATTTTTCACATTTGCTTTTATTAAAGAATGGAACAAAGTAGTGCCAAAGGGAATAAGAGAATAAAGCTATGGCTATTCAGTTATGAAGAGAGTAAATTAATAATACTAACCTCATTTCTTTTGTACATGAGTTCAGTTGATGCCCTGGAGAACAATTCCTTTATAGGAAAAAAGGGTAGGGAATGGACAGTGGAAGCTATTGCTGTATCTTGCCTCAGTGATACTGACAAATTGTATATCAGCATCAGATTACAGGATGTCATGTTTTCTATTTGAACTACACTTTTGTGTATCTTCAGCTAAGTCCTCCTGACATTTTTTTCTTTCATAGCTTTTCCATAATGTTTGATGGAAACTTTTGCAGTTTGTATTATGAAAAAAGGTTTAAACCCTGGAAGGGAGGCAATGTTCATGATGTAACAGGAACCATATAAGGCAGACTGTTTTTCAAACTTATGTTCATAACACATTATGTTTTAGATTCATGTGATATATTAAGTCCTTCTTCATTTTTTCTGGACATGTGTTAACACAACTGTATTTCAAAAAGCCCTTACGTATTTTGGTAAACTGAACTGTCTGAGGATGGTCTTCTTCCATAAATCTCCTTCCTCCTTGAAGCTACTGAGTGATACCCAGAAAACTATTATGCATTTGTCTTTCCTGGTGTATTTAGACTGAAATATGTTTAATATGGGGTAGGTTTGCACTAGATATTTTGAACTTAATATGAGCATTCCTGGAATTGATTAGGATCTGAGTTACCTTAGCAACCTCTATTGGAAAAAAAAAAAAAAAAAGAGAGAAAATAAAAAAAAAAGCATCCTCAACAGTGAAAATGTGAAAAATACTGCAATGATGATTAGATGGTTAATTTCAACCACCTTAAAGAGAGAAAAGTTAAGCAAATTTTATATGCATGTGAATAAAATAGTTCTGTCTAATTTTTTCTACACAAATATGTGTGATACAAACAGAAGAAAGGCAAGCAAATAACCCCATCCTGAGTTTTGGCAAAGGAAGCAGGCTAACAACTGAGCATTACTGAGGATCAGTCTTGATATGGAGCAAAGATATAAACAAAATGTACATTGCTTGAGAGAATATATTAAATCCATATTATTCAGCTTGAGTTTCAGCCACAGCCTCAAGCCTGCATCACACCAGACACAATGGGAAAGGAAGTATGCTTTACCCTTTTCCATCAATATAGAAGAACCATGATATTCAAAGGCCATTACTATACTGAATAAAAATACAGTCTTTACATATCAATGGTAGACTTTTTTTCACAGAAAACCTTTATCTATGTGCAATGGACAATATCATAAGTATATTCCATAACTGTTCAGGGCCAGGAGGTCTAAAAGTACTGTTCAATATATATGTGTCTATTTTGTCTGTAAAAAAATGTTCTATTTTCCTTTTACTTTAAAAATTGCTATGAATAATGTAAAGCAATTAGACAATTTTGTACTCTTCCTTTTTTCCTTCACTAATCTGTAGATTAATTTTTATTTGTGCTTCCTCAGCTAAACAAGTATTCTTCCTTGTAAAAACAAACAATAGGGTGATGTATAGAGAAAGCAAATTCATTTGAGATAGTTCCACAATTTATCTTTGGAATTTGCCACTATAACTGGAATTTCCAATAGTTATATTTCAATTGCTAAGAAATCATTGTAATGCAAAACTATTTTCTCCCAGGTTTTGACCTCAGGCACACTGGTCAATTTACTTCTATGTTATATTAGTTGTCTGTCATCAGCTAAGTAGATGCATGTCACAAAGAAACGAGGTAAGAGGAAAAACACTTGAATTAAATGAATAACTTTATAAACATTGATAACTTCTATGTATTGGGAAGGAAACTAATTGGGAAACTACTGGGGAATATTTAAAACACCGAAAAAAAAAGAAGATGTGCTGCAATAATAATTCATATTATGAACTAAAATAGCATAAAAGATGTTCCAAGTGTATTACCTAAATAAAAAGGTAAAAGCCTCAGCTCTGTGGCACACTGGATTAAAATAAAGCCTCCTCATGAAATTACCATGAAATTGAGTTGAAGCACATGCAGAACTAAACAGATTGCTTGGAAAGCATTCAGCTACAAATCTGTTCTTTTTTCAAGCCTCCCGAAATCTCAGCTGATTTCAAGGTAACTAGTTTCAATTGTTAGCTCTGCTGTTTAAGCAAACCATGTCAAAGGCTGCAATGGTGTATATTTACAAGAGCTACTTATTGACTGGTGAAATATGGGATATCAACATTTTTCATGGGAAAAAGGTAAAAGGAAAGAAGGAGAATCTTGATTAGCTGAAGAGCAAATCCTAAAAGAGGAAAATAAACTTAGAAAAGGTTCACTGGCAGTGTTGAAATAGTACAGTCAAATGGATGTAGCCTTCATATAAATTAGTATCATTAAAATGTGCTTAATATGTTCTAAGCCTGACCTCTAAGCAGGTCATATGGAGTCTGTTTTTACATTTATCTCTGTCCAAAGTAAGGCTGTAACAATAACAAGGACTTTCTCAGACTTTTTTCTCCTGAATCATAAGTATGCACACAAATTTAGTTTAATCAATCCCTATTTATAGGGATTCTTTGGAAGTGGGGGACTCATGATTCCTGGAAGTGTTGAAGAAATGACTCAATATGTCAAAGGACTATGGTTTAGTTTGCATAGTGGTGTTCAATTAAATGTTAAATTTGATGATCTTGGAAGTCCTTTCTAACCACAAGAATTCAATGATTCTGTGATATTCCTGGTTAGGTTTATGACATACATTTATTTTTGGAAAGCAGGTAATGACATCAAAGACAGCAAAAATTTTCTGTAGTCAACACGCATTTCAGATTTACAGTATATAAGAGAGGAAAAATTTTACATATGTAATGTAATTTAACACTATATATTCTGAAGCGTTATGTTTATTAATTATTATTACTAAAAAACCCTTGTCCAGCTTCAATATATATATTGCACACCCTTAACTTCTCATCATACCTTCCCTGATCATATGAAAAAGTTCAAACAAAAATTAACAGTGTATGTAAATATCTTCTGATCCTCTGTCACTATTTTTTCAGCCTTTGATGAGGCGTGAGCCTCACTTCTTTCAGGGTTCTGCATTTCAGAAAAGGATGCTAGCTGGACCCACTCTGATCTTATCAAGAGGTACTTTGGACTGTATTTGGGACTTTCTTCAGCATTTACTGTTATCTGTGAGCTGCAGGAGTTCCATTTGGATAAGATATGTACAGTACTACTGAAAAGGTTATAAAGGATATGCTAATAAAACTCACAATTCAAATGGAAAACCAGTGGTGGGGAAGGGAGTACTGGAGTAAGAAATTCTTTTAAAAAATCAGTATAAAGCAGTGAGGGAACTGAACAGATCAAAAGCACTATTTTCTGGTAGTGGGAGGCCTAAGTGAATAGAGGTGGAAGCCCTACAGGCCTTTCATAAAGCAATTAAGTTTTATATTTTCATAGGGGAAAGGATCACCTTTTATAGGGTTTTTACACCCAAATATCTGCTCTAGGCTCTGTGGGAACCATTACAGAGAGAGAAAGAAAAGGAAGTTGAAGTCTTTGAAAATAACCTTTTGGCAGAATACACTGAATATTCTGACTGTTCTATACTCCTTGGGTGAAATACTGGCTTTATTGTAATAGTGATAAAGGGATCGTTGACTATTGTAAAGCTGAGATTTTCTGCCAGAAAGAAAACTTAGCAAAACTCTGAATGTCTCCCTGAAGATAAATGCAACACTCTTATTCTGAACCTTATTCCTCCATGCAAATTATTTATCTATCATTACTGAAAGTGTTATCCATTAATAGCGTCACTTTTCTCAGCAAACATGTAAGTCTCACAGTTCTCAGAGATGTCCCAGGAGAAATTTCTCTGTTTTTTCAGATTGAAAAGTTTAAGGAGGGAAGGTTAGAAAAGATCTTTTTCAACATCATAACAGGAGTCTTCACCTGGAGTCTTCACTCTGTTCCTCTCTAAATAGGTCACATTAGTTTCTTCAGATTTTCTGCCTTTACTTAAAAAAAACATTAAAAAGGACAAATCTTGGATTAAAGTTCCAAACACCTCAGTTTTTCAAGTTGCAACATTAAAAGTTATATGTAGAATTTATCTTTAAATACTTGTCTATTTTTTCCTCTATTTTTTCTTCCATCGCTAACTGTTCTAATTCCAATTGTAATGTTATCAGCTATCTCCTAGTGTATTAGAATTTCTATTTTTATTTTTTTCTTGGCATGTAATTTTTCAAGACATTGTTGCAACAGATGCTGAGCACCTCCTGAGGACAATCAATTAATTCCCTCTTGAAAGGAGTAGGAAGTCAACATCCTGTGAACCTCCTATGAACTTTATTCCTAATAAAGATAAACATGCAGAAGGCAGTCGGCATGGGGATGGATTGAGCCACTGCTTATGTGCTTTGAATTTCTGGCCCATGGTTTTGGTGATGCAACTTGTACTTGCCTGATAACAAACTCCCAAAGAAATCTACTGTTGGCTCTGATATTGGCTTTGGATAGGAAGGTCTTTGTTTTTTATTGAGCTCAAAGAACACAGACCTGAGGATTGCAGTGCCAGAAAACAAAGAGCAGGATGCATCTTCTCAGCTTCCGCCTGTCAGACACACACTTCTGAAATATTTATGGGCTTCATTGTTCCGTCAAGTATAAGGCATTCTTGTTAATGTTTGGACATAATTTAGGGCATATTTCACAAGTGCAACTGTTAAATATTTATAACTGACACTCATTACTTAAGAAGCACTTCACATATACATATTTCTTTAATTATTAATAAAGAAAGTTTGGACAGGCCTTGTTTTTATTGCCTTGCACTTCTGGAAATTAACTTTTCATGTATTTCTTATATTAATGTCCTAAGGGTCTTTTTTTTTTAATACATGAACATTGAAATGCCTCTGTTCTTTTAAACCATCATGTGCAAGACTACTGTTATAAAATACGTAAGTAGATAAAGCCTGATTTAGTTTAAGATATTCCTGCTCATTATAGTGGAGTTGAACACAATGACCTTTAAAGGCCCCTTTCAAAATGAACAATTCTATGATTCTATGAAATTTAAAGCTCTGAGAGAACTTCCATATTTAAACTCTTTTGCTGCCAGAGTACACACTATTTCCACTTGTGTGCTTCAGAGATGCCACATTACAAACATGTAGGTACAGAAATTTATAGTTCCTTTCATTTTGAAGGGCAACTAATTTGCTAATAAATCTTACGGTAAAGTTCATTTAAACTATAAAATTAAGAAAATTTGAGTCTCTTTACTCTAAATTCCCTATTTTCAATCATGTGTTTGAAAATTACATAGATTGAGGTATTATTTCTAATCTCTAATATTAGCGGGAAAAAATACTTACTGAATTCATCATTGAATCATTGCTGGAAATGTATATCTATATTTAGCTGACTGTAAAACATTTTCAAATAATATCTCTAATAAAATTTCATTTGAAAGTTATAATTTAATGTGTTATCGTCATGTTAGGCTTTCAGGTAGAAAAACCAATGGAAAAATTACTTCAGTTATGAAGCATTATTATAAAATTATATAAAAAATTTATTTTAAGCAAGCTAACGAAAAGACTTGTCTGAATTGTCAGGTGAAAAAAACCCCATAGATTTCTGATCTTGAGTTGTCTGACTTTACAGTGAAACCTCTAAATAACTTTATGTTACTTTATTCCAAAGTGAAAAACAAGAAAATATCCTGGTGTGAACAGCTGTTTATATTTTTTCTTATCTTGTCTTTTGCACCTTTTTCATAATCCCCTCTGTTTTTCTGATGTAAGATGCTTCCCAGTGTTTTTACAATTAGATATATTAATATTACAGCATATATTTTACAAGAATGAATATCTTTAATTACATTAGCATTATACTGACAAGCCAGGAAATAGAAGCCACTGATTAAAGCACTGGCATACAAAAACTTTACAGAAGGTAACGGAAGCATTACAATTTTTTTTTTAATGGAGAATAAATTTAAAAAAAAAAGGGTGTGAACATGCAGAAGTTGCTTATCTGAAAGCTTGAAATGAAAAAATAAAGCCCTGACTTTGCACTACTTCTTGCTAACATCATGTTCAGATCTTTAGTAACTTTTTTAGCTGAGCTGTTATCTGCTCTAAAGAGGCAGAGATGTGCAGAGATACAGAGGATAACCCATAAATAAAGTAGTTTAGGTATCAAAACATCTTACCTTCAGCAGCAGTAACCATAATATTGACTAATTTGCCATATTTTTCAGTACATTATCAAAGGATTGTTCCAAATACACAAGTTGTTTTTGTTTGCATCTAGCACTTGTCCATTTACCCTTCCTTGTAGCAAAGATACAGCAATATGAACACAAATTCATAACAACGTAAGCTGAGATCTGAATTTTCATTTGTGTTCTGTGAGGGTTCAGCAAGCCAACAAGGTACATTACAACCAATAAATACCAAAATGTAGGAAAGTAGCAAATATCAGCATCAATACCTCTCAACCTTGTATTTACAACTCTAAAGTATCTTTCTAAAATTCTTGCTTATCCTAAAGGCTTCAAAATGGAGCAAACCAACGTTGTATAGGCTTACATGGTATATCCCTAAAGAATAACTCCACTGTGAAGTAATGTAGGCTTCTAAAAGGAAAGACATCTTGAAGAACAATCTGCAGTAGTCTAGGTGAAGGTAGTGGTACAATTCCTGGTGCTTTAGTGAGCTTGTCTGCCTTTGCCTCAAACGGCCGTGTAGCACTGCATATGTTTGACACCCTACATAGACATATCTGTGCAGAAAATAACTGGGTGGAAAAAAAAAAAGAAAAGTCTTTTCCTCATCATGTTAGAAAGAAAAATTTCTCAAAAATCCCAGTTCTGGATTTCTTTGGAATAACAGAATTCTGTCTTGCTTTATGAAGACACAATAATTTTGATTAGTGCCTTTGAATCTTTTGAAACGTGGACATTCAGAGTTACAAAATGAACTGATTTTCAGGCTTAGTCATGAAGTCAGATTAAATAATGAAAATTTGGGCCATTCAGCCTTTCTGTTTTCTCTCATAAACTTCCCTGTCACTCAGTCTCACTACTGACTGTTCACCTTGTCACTGTGACTTTCTTATTTCTATAGCTGACTTTATTTGAAAAAGGTGGTTTTAACTGAAAATATCTATAGCTTTTATAACATAAAAGCTCTTGCAGAAAATCTCTCACCAGTTCTACTAGTTAGTTGAAAGTGCAGGCAACCACACCGAAACTATGTTGTGACTGGGAGGCTCTGTAACATCTTTTACTTGGCATCTCACTTGGCTCCCCTCTTTGCCAGGACTACAGAGAAAAGAGAGGACTAAAGGTTATAGCACTTGCATTATGGAATCATTTCTCACAATGTATTTATGGGGCAGGAGGGAAGAAAACAGCACAATGCTTGCAAATGGCTCTCTCCCTTTATCAGTTTTTTCCAACAATCATTGTACTCAGAAATAGTAAAAAAAAAGTAAAAAAAATACTTCTTTTGAGATTTCATTAATAATATATATACTCCTAAGAATACCATTAACTCCTTTTTTTTCTTTAATTAACTATTGATCAAGAAGTTCAAGCTGATTTTCCTCTTTTTTTAAAAGCAAAATGCCTCTGTTTACAACTCATTGTAATGGATTCAAAATATAAATTATGGTATCATAGGGTCAGAAGTAACATATCCTGTCACTAATTTTTTTAAAGTCTACTGACAGGGAGACTGAAATAAATGAAAAATTAAAATGCATGGAAAATCCAAACTAGGTACAATGAAATTTTGGCTGTACCGCAGTCAATTACAAAGATAAACTGAAATGTTCCAACCTGATAGTAATTTCATTATTAAAAAAAAAAAAATCCTAAATACATTTTTACGAGTAGATTTTAAAAACCACTGTTGATTTTTCAGTCTTGTTTCTTGGGATTTTTAGGTACTTTTTTTCTTGATTGCAACATCATTCAATTTATTGTTGCACACAGAAGGTCCAGCTGCAGTCATTGGTCCAAACTCTTCCAAAAACTTTGGTTTTGAAGATTGGTGTTGATATAGAAACCACATTATTCTACTCTCACCAGAGAACATATATACAAGGCTGCTGACTGCAATGAACTGCAATCTGACCTGAAATTTAAAAAAAAAAAAAAAGAAACATACATCAATTAAGAAATTAGCTATGTACTTAACCCTAGGAGTCAACACATATTGGTTCAAATCTTCAGGTGTGACCTCATTTTTCACTTTTGTGTCAGTGCACTTATATGCAAATGTTAAACTGTTATGAGTTTATCCTCTAATTGGGTCTCAGGCAGGTTAATCTGCCCTGATTTAGCATAATTTTCCTGCCTTGTTAAACCTTGTGTTCCATACACTAACATTTCTAACATGGATGCAAGAATGCTGCCTTCTGGGTACATGTTGAAGTTGTATTTTCCTCGGGTCAGCATCAATCTGATTGCTTGCTCTATCAATATATTTTTGTTCATATGATTCCAAAACTGAAATATGTCTGCCTTTCTGCTTTTTGTCATTGACCTGACCAATCTCTTTATGACTTTTGCGTGCAACAAATTGTGTGGACCACAAGCAGCAGAGTTTCTGATTTGCACCAAGGTTTTCAGACCTTTGGAACATACCTCATAAAATTCATTTCAGAGTGATATCTAGTCTATAATAATAGGTTGACAACCTTTCCGAGATAATACATCATCAATTTTGCTGCTGCTTCTTAAATGCTTATCTATTTGTTTGTGCTCTCTCAGGAATCTTTCTTACAAACAATGCTGTCTGTTCAAAAGGTATTTGGTCTAGCTGTGAGTAGCAAGACCACCTCAAATGCTTCAGAGTCCTCATTGACCTAGTTCCTTTCTTCTGTGACTTCTGGTCCAGAAAAGAAAGCTCAGACTATGATAGTACTTAAAAAACTCCTGTCTGACCACTTAAGATCTGTCATTTCCATTAACTTTTACAATATATGAATAAAACATATTTAAATCAAAGTGAGAATTTTAATTAACATTGTACTGAATGCATTTTCAAAGTACTCTGGAAAAAACTTATAATCATTTTAAAAGTGTAGAAATTAGGTAATATGCTTTTAATGTTTCCACTCTATAAAAGCATAATTCTCTGAAGGAAAACATCCCTAAAAGTATGTGCCACCACTTGAAAAAGAAAAAAAAAAAAGGCAAAAACCACACATTTAAATACTTTGTTGCAATTTTTCACGTGTGAAAGTTCAAAATTTGAATGCAAGGTTAAATCTATTCTTTAATAACTTCTATCAAATTATTTTTTATTATAAGCAATTTACAAATTTCCATTCTTACAAAAGTGGACTAGAAGGCATAAAAAGACAAAAGTGGCTAGATGTAGCACAATCAAATGTGGCTGTTAAAAGGAAGATTAGTTATTAATTTTTCTACTTTTTTTTTATTTATGGTACTATACCACCATCATATATGAAATAGGTAATTTTCATTGAAGACAGGTGACATAGATAAGTATAAAATATAGGCAATACACATTTTATAGACTTTGAAATTTGAGTTTATAAATGTGATAACTTTGTAAACTCTAAGTATGCTTTTTATCAACATACTGATACAGAAATAACAGCACAATGTAACAATTGCATAATAAAGACATGATTTTTCTCTCTTTGAATGCTATTATGTAAGTACTGAGATTTGTGCCAAATGAGTTCTGATAGCCTGTTCAAAGGAGTAGCAGAGCAGGTATCATCCATGTGGAATCAAATGTGAACAAGTGCCCATGATGGTGAAATGCACAAACCACTGTAATATTTGATACTTTCTTTTTACTCACATATCATAGCCTCTTAAAACTTCCCTCTTTTAGAAACACAGTTTTCCACCGTGATCCCTTTTTAATAGAGGAAAAAACAAAACTCAGGCTCAACATCGTAGAAATAATTGCTACAAGCTAAAATTTTTGGGCATGGCATTAACATTCCATAAAGGCCTTCTCTTGAGATCTAAACATAGCATTCAAAATATAGTACCTTCCAATAGTTTGCAGGTGCAGGGACCATCTGCACAGAAAGATTCACTGGCTGTGGGCCATTACAATGTTACCATACAGTATCTGTCACTAAATTATAATGTCATGTTGGTAATGTATTTTCCCCACATTTGTGAACTTTAATTGTCTGTTTGATTTCATATGGTAATATTTTACAAGGAAACACAATCATGAGAGCATGTACTGTAGATGCATAAGTAATTTAAACAGTCAAGCTGGATTATTTTTAATGTTCAATATTTAAATTTGGGTTGTTTGCAACTTTGCAGATAAAAACAGGGATGCATAAAGCTCTAAGGGTTAGAACATAATGTATTCAGTTTTCATTTATTCCAAAAATAATAATTGTCATGGGCAGACAAACAAACAGTAGCTCAAATAAGCAAATAGACAATAAAAAGCAAACTCTTCTGATTTCCAAAGCTGCCTGATGTGCAAAACAGGTTTGGTTTTTTTATGTCTTAAAATCTCAAAATACTAAAGAACTTATATTGCTACAAGAAACACTTAATACACTTTCAAGTAACTGTTCAGAAGATGATACAGTTCTGCTAGGATAAATGCAATCATTGAGTTCAGCACTGACTCATTATTTCAGCTTATCATGTATAAATCATAATGGGTATGCACATCTTGTTCAAAAAATAACACCAAATAGACAAGTCTTCTCATTCATTTTCTACAATACTGATTATTTTCTCAATGAAAGGGTGAAAACCAGCTTCACTCATGATTCACTCATGAGGAATTTATTCTGTAGTTACAAACTCGCCATTTCAATATGGGTCAATGCTTCTGACTTCAATTTCCTCTCTTCCCAAAAATCAGTATTTATCTCAGCTTCAAAGCAACAGACACTGGTTAAAGTTTTGACAGTGTGCCAAGACACACGTATGCAGCTATGCAGACATCCCAGCCCATACATGTGTAAATTTTAGCTATAGGTTGCCCTTTTATATACTCTACCTTTAGGTCCAATTGAACTCATCTCTAGGAGAAACTCTACATAAACAAACCAACAAACAACAAAAAGGCTCCACAAACACACACACACACACACACAAAAAGATAAAGGAAAGTCTAAATATCTAAATATCTAAATATTTCAGTCAGTATCACAATGGTATGGAGTGCAAAATTCTATTCTAACTCATAATCTGGCAGGAGCTCAACTCATGTTCATAGATACTCATCACAGCTGGTTTATGTGGCATCAGTAATTGCAAGGTCAGAGTCCCAACACTATAATCCACATTCTGTCATCACTTCCAGTATAGGGTGGTATTTTCAAGGTTTGTAATCTTTATAAAATTAAAATGTTATCTAGAATTATTATGATGTAAATGTCTCCAGCAAAAAAGTTTGTGCTTTTTTATTTTGGGATTAAAAAAAAAGTCTTCCATTCTGTTTCTGTATGAGAGCAGGAACCCTTTCTAACTTTAGGAAATGGTTTCTCCTCACACTCCTGTCTTCCCTCAAGCTGAAGATTCTGAGAAAGGAATTCTTACATGTGTTCCTAGACTCAAATTCAGTAAAATACATAAATATATTTAAAAAAAAAAATTAAAATGAGAGCCCCTGAATTCCTGAAGAGAAAATTTGGAATTTTCTTTTTTTTTTTTTCTGCTGGTTGGTTGGTTGGTGGTTGGTTGGGTTTTTTTTTGTTTTTTTGTTCCTTTGTCTTCCAAGCACTAAGACAAACTATCTTCCTAGTCCTGTGCTTATTCTTCTAAGGGAAATAAACTGATCCATCTTTGCATTTCATAAATGTTTTTGTGCTGACCTACATTGGGTAGAGAGTAACACAAATACATTCCTTTATGCATTTTATATTGTCCTTATTTTCACATCTGAAAAAAATTCCACACTACTGTAAGTCTATTGTAGGTAGAGTCAATACAGACTGTTTTATTCTTTTAGGATACATATTTCATCTCAAGAAAGGAAGATGTCTTAATTTTCCCCTTCATTCAATAGTTGTACAACAATTTCTATGGGACCAAGGGGAAAGCTGTAAAAGCAATGAATGAGAAGTTTGGGGAGTCTATGCACCTTTAGCTAGGTTATATGCAAGAGGGCCCAGGATTTAATGACAGTGAAATTGGAACAGAAGCTTAGGGACTATCCAAGGGAAAATCTTTATCTTTCCTGTTTCATTTTTTCCGTATACTTTCTCTAAGCTTTGTTGCAGATTTGATGGTGGCTTAAATGGATCTTAGCTCTGACACAACATTGGAGGAGCTATTTTTAAATGTATATATGTACTATATAAATATATACTAAATGATGTTTAACATTATGTATTACACATGAAATGCACATTTAAAGTCAAGTATTGATAAGAGCATACCTCTATTTATTTCAGTTAATTATATGCTGAGTTATACTCGCTTGTATGATTCTCTTTTTTCAAAAAACGTCATCAGTTTTAATCTATTTCTTTCAAAGGTTTCTCTAAAAACTATATTTCATACTAGAAAAGTTACACAATAGATGGAAGTTTAGATAAGCAAAGAATTGCCTTTAATTAATAATATTTAATAATATTAAGAGTAATGCTTTACTTGATAAAATAATATTTAGTAGAGGGGAAAGAGAAACAAATATTTTAAGGCAAGGGATGCATCTCAGGGACCTTCATCAGAAAATACATACATTGCATAAATCATGCAAACATATCGACCAATATATTGGTAAAATAAAGTAACTCCTTTGGAAGTACAGAACTTCCAAATAGAGTTTTTAGTGCCATTTTTTATTACATTTCTTGTGTTACACCTATTATAAATTAAAAGAAAATAGAGAGGATGTCTCAAATTCTGACACGACCCACAGCTAAACACGAAATGAATCCTAATTACATATAAAGTCAAAATTTAGTATGGTTTGTACCTCACTAGTTTTAGTATGGTATAAATAGCTGTAGCTTAGTACATATTCATTATTTAAAAAAAAAAAAAAGCTTTTTTCAATAACAATAAATAATTGTTAATAATTTTATTCAAATTAATGGAACATACCTTCATTTTTTTGATATTAATTTTAAATATTGTTCTAAGAAGGATGAAATACAGGTGGAATTGTATTTTGAAAGTGATAAGAATACATGTAAATACCAGGTCAAAAGAGAAAGTAATAAATCCTTTCTTTAATGTTCATACTGAGATACAATTTTTTTTATTATTTTGTATCAATAAAAACTCTGACCTGCTAAAAAGGAGAATTCTGCTTCACAAGTCACACTTTTTTATGAAATATATTCAGGGCATTTAATGAATTCAATGCAAATTTCATGTTGTAATTGCAATGAAATGAGTTTAATTTTGGAAGAAAAACTATAACAATAGTATTCAATCTTTATTATATCATGATGTTTTTGCATACTATGAAGAAAAGGGAAAATGGAGGAGTCCTCCCCCTTGCTAACCTTTTGCCATTTAAATAAGTTAACATATAATAACTACTATATAATAATGTCTGCATGCCATAATTAGGCAATAGTTTTGACTCTCAGCTACATCCTATTACAGCAACTGAACAAATTTATTCTACAAAAAGTCTTTTTTTGCTATGGCAGGAACCTTAATTGAGCAAGAAATGTTTCTCTCTTCTGGGATTTAAAGAGTGAGAAACATACTAAGTTTCTTATTTTCTTAGCAAGGCTCTGAAATATCACATTTATAGGCATTCCATGTCCAAATTTGATATTGCTCTGACAAGTTACTCTGTACTTATTTCCTCAAAGATACATGTTAGATTCTTAAGCCAAATCTCTGAATAAGCAGTATTAACAAATGATTTTGATATAATTGCAAATTATTTCAGGGGCAGGATTGTATTAATGTGATCACTGACAAATTGTAATACCTGTGATTCTACAGCAATTTATCTTCATGTCAAAACTACTTTTCTCAGTCTAAAAAACCCCAATATTCAGAAAATTACATATATATTCAAGTAAAAAGAAAATTTATAGCTTTCTGGACCAAAAGGAGTTTACATTACCTCTAATCTCTCTGAAATATTGCCTGAGAAAGAATATAGTGCTAGTATAAATATATCCTGAATGAAAACACAAAAACAGTATAGAAAAATCCAGCATGCATCAAAGAAGGAAGCATGGTGTAGTTTAGTTTCATTTGAATCAGAACATTAGTTTCTTTTCATTTTCAGAGTACTTTTCTTGTCTCATTCTTTTTTAAATAGGAGGAATATTTTACTTCTCCCCAAGATGTTACATTTTACTGATTTGCAAGGAAGGGATTGAGTTTGTTATATTGATTGATCTCTATCCAAGTACTTTGATGTTAGCTTTCAGAAAAAAGAGGATTGGCGAAAATATTCTGGAGTCAATACATTATTATTCTATTTCCATAGATCCATGGATTCAAAGAATGAAGGAAGTTGGGGGGAGTTAGTGGAGATTGCCTAGTCCTAATCCCTCTTTTCAAAGCTGGGGGGAGCTTGAATATGTGGCTCAGGGCTGTATCCACTCAGTTTTGAATACCTGAAGAATGGAGACTGCACAACCCCTCCAGGTAATTTTTTCAAGCGTTTGGCATCCTTCACAGAAAAAAAAAAAAAATTGAAGTTTAAGCAAATTTTTCTGCACTTGGATTTGTTTCCATTGCCCTCTTCTTCATGATGTGAAGAGTCCAACTCCATGTTCTTTACACCTTCCCCTGGTTGCCTGTATATGTTGGTTCATGATAATCCCAAGGATATCTTCAACATAATCTTGACATTATCTGCTTCCAAGGTAAAATTTCTTCCTGATGAGTGAGATGAATGGCTAAAGTCATTCAAGCTCCATTTAAATGTAAAGAAATACTACAAATGTAAGTTATGAATGGGGGAAAGTCAGGGAAGACTCCACTATAATTTCTGGCATCAGCTGACGGGCTGAACCTGTCTTTTCTCCCATAAAGTCACCTCTTGGGTAAGAACCATACTTCCTGGGTGCTAAATTATGATCTCAAGCTAACTTTGTTAGTGATTACAGATTGTTAATATATCCCTTTGAATATGTTTTTGCAGTCAGATGCTATCATGAATCCTTGAACCATAACCTCTCACAATTTTAATCATAAAGATTGTTATTCCATAAACTACTAGTGTTAGTCCTTTAAGGGTGCTAGCAGTGATGGACAGAGAGTGAGACACTGAAATTAGTGTGTGGAGACACATGAGGAGGTCTCTGTGTGTGGGCCTTAATAAGTCAGTCAAATTGCCCTTCAATCTTGCAGACTTGTTCAGTAGAGCTCCCTTAATGGAATGCTGACAGACTGGTTGGGGCACAAGGATCACAGATTTCCTGGAGCACCAACAGAGATATCAAACACAAAGGGTCTGAGGACATCTACCCCATTCACAAGACACCAGCACAAAGAAGTATTTGACTGAAGACACATATAGGCATAAATACAGCCTGCTAGCATTAATTTTCATTTCAAGAAAACAGGTGGATCTGTTGAGAAATTTCATTTCTACAGTTCCATAATTTAAAAATTTATGAAGAGGTTTGCTTTTAAACTTAAGTGCAAACTTCCCCTGGGATAGAAATTTAAATGCCAAGCCAAATTTTGTCAAACAAAGTGGTTATAAATGCTGACAGATACTTAGCTATAGTGTCTGTGGGTTTAGTTGGATTTCTTTTACTTGGTTGGTTGGTTTTGTTTCATGGTATTTTGTTTTGTGCGGGGGGTTTTAATCCTACAGGAACATAACAGGAACTTTACAGTAAACATAATTGCAATTCTCATTTGCACTGAAAAACAAGCA
The DNA here is from genome assembly GCA_013398995.1 of Alaudala cheleensis. Lineage (NCBI taxonomy): Eukaryota > Metazoa > Chordata > Aves > Passeriformes > Alaudidae > Alaudala > Alaudala cheleensis. The sequence continues at coordinate 219,787 of VWYE01020333.1, forward strand.
AGGAAAAGTTATTAGAAGACAATATATTTTTCTAAGCACTTGGATGAAAAACAGTACTAACTTAGATAAGAAATGGTAATAAATATGTAAATTATGTATTCAGAATCCAACATTTTAGTTGCAATGTTAGAAATATTTTTGAGAACATAGTACATCAGAAATATACTCTGATTTCAAAACTGCTCGTTAAGCTAACTTTACAGCTTTTGTTTCTTATCCTATTTATCCTCTATCAGTATTTCTAGTATCTTTATTAGCCCCCCTAAAAAAGGCCTCCAAACCTTTTGTTTGTTTTCTTCAAAAGTGTACAGATTTCAATTCTTAGTCTTTTGATCACAAAAAGTTTTCAGCTGAAGCTTTGCAGATGCAGACATCTTTGTGCTCCCAAAAAGCATTCATTAAGCTGAAATGCATTTAAATAAAAATACAAGACCTACATTGGGAGACCCTTGCAAAATTTCAAAAATATCAATGAGATCAATGGAGTTTCGATAAAATCTGTGCTTTAAAACAGTACTTAGATTCCCATGATTGTTCATCTTTAATATTAAATACTTATTAGACCCATGTTTTAAATTACCTGTTCAGTATAGTATTTTAATTGCAGAAAATAGGCATTAGTCTTACCACTTCATAGCAAGATTAATGAGAATTCGCTGTGCAAAAGGTGAATATGTTCACAATTGATTCAAATGTAGGAATAATCAGGGTTAAATAACAAAAATATCTTTCTGGATTCCAGTGTTTAGTTCTTTCATTTTAGGGCATTGACTTCTGAATGTACCTCCATTCTAGAGTCCTGAAGAAACAATGTTGCTTCCAAATCTGATGAAGCAGTTCTTGTGAAATGCCTTCTGACTTTTCTTGCAAATGAGCAGTTTATGTCTGCATGTTATAATTGCTGGATTACATGGGCTAAAAGATCCTCCCTTCTTTTCTCTTCATCTTGCTACTGCAAGAAACAATGCAGTCATTTGCCATTAGCCTGAATGGAGACATGAGGCTGCTGTAAATGATCAGCAATCAGAATCTACTATGTTGGCATACATAAATGCTGACAATGCAGCACTCAAGTTTAGAAAGTTAAATTAGCATTTATGTTGAGATAACAACACAAATTTAAAAATATATATATTTTAAAAAATGTTGCTCACAGAGAATTCATTTTCAACACAGAGGGTGATTTTCTGTGTCCTAAGATTGATAAGGTCAACCGTTTTGCAGAGGTATAAACTCTGGTTTCTAAAGGATTCCCAGAGACTAGTTTAGAGTAAATACCAAACTTCTGGATACCTTGTGAAGTGAGATCACTCCTACTTTCATAATAAAGACAATCAAAATTGCATGAAAAACATATTGCTAATAGAAGGAAAATTAATTGGATGAAAACAGAAAAAAATGTAATATAAAACAATTTGGAACAAAAACAGTTGACAACCATTTTGGTAGCAAGCTGAAAAATTTAGTTCCTGTTTCTCATTTATTTACTTCCTGGCTTCTTGCACACCCTTTTCTGGCTCATTCCTTTCCAGTAGCATTTTCTCTTGTCATAAGAATATTCATGTATGAATTTGTTTCTGATTTTATCATTGCTACCACTTTTCAAATCCTAGTTTTGGCTTAGCATTGTTTTCTTTTCTAACAATGGACAGTGGGGACACAGTTATTATTTTTATTAGTTATTTGTTAAGCTTTGATAATGGTATCAAAATAATAGAAAATCTTAATGCATAATTTTTATGATTAGGGACTCAGCCATTGTCTAAGAAGGGAAATCCAGGCTAGAAATATTCCAGATGATACAGAGTGCATGTTACAGTATTTTTTTCATTCTTACTCTGCATTTATAATGGGTTTTAGGCAGGTCATCATGACACAGCAACTTAATTTTATCCATCACATTAAGCCAACGTATAACATGTAAAACCTTCACAACATCAGGCTTCTTCACAGTCTTTCCTCCTATGACATGAAAGTGGTAAAATCATTCCTATTAATTCTTTCAGAATATAAGCTTTTTGAAGAAATGGCAAAACTATGAAAACTGGAATTTCATGGTTTTCAGAGTACCACAAAGTTTTAAATGGATCTCTGTAAATCACTTAAAAACGTATAAAAGAATTTTTCACACTTTTTTCCCCCCAAAAAAAACACACTGTGAAATTTGATTGTAGCTGTTGATGTAGCTTTCCTTGATTATGTGAAAGAATATTCCTCCAACAAATATACTTGTCAATTATTTTAAAAAATTAAATCCATGATTTTTCATTTTGAATCATCACCTAATTTTAAAGGATTAGATGCACATAAAAATAAAAAACATATCTTTATTTACCATTTACAATAAAAGGTAATTATATCTCAGAAGGATTGTAGATCAGTTTTAGTTCTTTTTGCACAGCACTGTGTGCTTGAACTTGATGGCACCAATTTTTCTTTTTTGACTTCCATTTCCTGTATAGAAGGGAAAACTTGTGTCCAATACTGCCTGCTTAGGCTCTGTCTTTTCAGTCATATGCTATACTTCTTTGAGTGACTAGATCAGATGTAAATCACCAAAAAATAGTGGCAAATGTGCTTTATTTCACAGCAGCAGATAATATCTGATTGTAAAATAGGTTTAGAGATTATATGCCTGTATTAAAGAGGCAAATGGAGAGAAAGGAAAACTGCAAGGATTTGTTACAAAGTAATCAGTCCAAATAAACCTATTTGGTGCTAATAATCTGCCATGGAGTATCTAACCTCTGTCCATTAATTCCAAAAATCTTTTGATAAATCCTGTCACACCTGAAGAAGCACTTCATTTGTTTTGGATATTCCAGAGACTCAAACACAAAGAAGTTCCATGTTAATAAAGAATTAAACTGAGCCCTGAAAGAGTGCTAAGAAGACAGACTACTTATGTGGAAAATGGATAGAAAAAACTTTTTAAGAATTAAGAGAGTTATGCAGAATTTTCTCCCAAAATTTAATTAATAACTTATGCCAAACCTGAGAAGCAAGACCTGTCCAGCAAATATCAAATGTACAATTCTCTTATGTATTCTCTCTCTTTTTGTTTACCTTGAAGATTTCTATACCTCTAATCCAAATTATACTCATACACGGACTAAGAGAACATAATATTTGGATTTTAAATATCTTTGAGGTGCTTACTAAATTAAAAAAAGCAAACATACTTGAGGATTTTTATAATTTCATTTTGAAGCACCTGACAGTGCACATGCTCAGCACTCATCAAGAGTTAACATGCATTCTTTTGAAATTCTAACAATTCCCTGATGTTTAAGCAGCTGTAGCTTGATCTGTTATAGTTGAAGCCCTGAGCATCTCTTTTAGTAAAAGTCTGAAACCCCGATGTGATTTCTACATATCAAATTGGAGCCCTTTGAAAAAGTTAAAGATGGAGTAGTTTGTTGAGCCATTTTGAATTTATTTGGGAGCCAATGAAACAGAAGCATATTGTCATAAGAAAATATATGAAAGTAACCCCAGGAAAAAATTGGTTGGCCAGATTATTTATTTATCTTCCTCTCAGTCCACATAACCATGATTCTGTGTACTCTGTACAGAGAAAGCTGGATCCCACTGATCTGACAGGGAAGGAACTCCAAAGAAAGCTCAAAAAATATATGGAAAAATAAAAATGAGTCTGGTTCAGAAACAAACATAAAAAGAGAGGTTGCAGAACCATTTTCCTGAAAAGTTCAAAAAATAGACTCAACGTTCCATTATGGGAACTCCTTATATTAGGGTTTCTTTATAAAACAGGATATTGTTTTAGGGTATTGTTAAATAAAGAAAAATTACTTGTAACATAATTTTCTACAGGTGCAGACACTTGGATTTTATGTATATGGAGTTTTTTCAACTACTGTGCAAAAATCAGATAATCTGACATTTTATGGTCTGTACAGTCATATCCAATGACAGACATAGAGGACTAGCTCAGAAACACTGTTTTGCAGACCTAATTTCTCAAAGTAAAAGCACAAAACGTAACAAAAATTGGAAGTATTCTGTAATGTCTTAGCAAGTATAACAATTCAATTTTTTTAACATACTGTAGAAAAACTACAATGCACAAAAAAAGTTAAAATAGTAAGAGCTGGTGATAAAGAGTTTTAAATGATGATAACAAAGCACCCGAGTTATGTCCTATGAAATGCACAGTACTGTAATTTAACCTCTGCTGATTTTTTCTCCTCCTTCTGCTTTTCGAATCAGAAGTAGTTGTGAACCAACCTCAACAAAGAACTGAAATTAAATAGGAAGAAAGGCTCAAAAGTTGGCACAAATGTGGAATTCTGAACTTCTCTTCTAAAGTCTGGGTGATACTGGCCATGAGCAAGCTATCTGACAGTAAAATGATGGATGCCACAGCTACAGCAGGAACCAGATCAGGGAGGTTCCAAATATTTGCTTTTTCATGACCCTCCTTACTGAGTTTTGTTTCATCCTGCTCAGGACTAAGACTCCTCTGCCAAAAAAATCATCCTCAGACTGCTTTCACAAACTCAAACTTCATGCAACCCACGCAGAAAAAAGGTGGGTTTTTTCTCACAAATATTCTTGTTTTCAGCTGTGAAGGCTAATGCATAATCAGGTCCATGCAAAATACATTAACATATTTAAAGGAAAAAAACAATTGTTCATTGAGAAAATAAAGTGATAGTGCCAAAAGTACATTTAGACACTTTTGTTCATTAATGAAAATCAACAATGATGACACAGAATCACACCTCTTACTACAGTAAAATAGGTTGCATAAAATTTATTATTTTTCAGATTTTGTCATCAATGATGCACAGCATCATTGAAGATGTGTGGTTGACTGTGTGTGCCTTCTTTACCCCAGGAAAAAAACCCTCTTTTGTCCACTTAACTTGTGCAGCTGCCAAAAAATCTGTCTGTCTGTATTGAATAAAGTAGCCATTTGCTTAAACATATTACTTGTGAAGAAAATGCTGAAACTACTTCACTGGTCTGCCTTAGAATGGAAAAACAACCCAAGTATCTCAAAAGGATAAGTTAGAGTTTAAGGTAATTTCAAACTTCAAAAGACTTGAAAAAATATTTTTGTCAGTTCATGGGTGTCGTGGGTAACCCAAATATACCTGTTCCATATCTGTCTCTACCACCCCAAAAATCGTTACTGCCTTTTTAAGAGCCTGTGCCATGGTCAGAACCAAAATCTGAGGATGAGGAGCATTGCTGGAGTCCCTTTTAAAGTCAGAGCCTGGAAGACCAGGGAGCTCTCTCTGTCTTGGTATTTTTCGCTGAAGGCCAAGGTCCTGCTTGTATTTTGTTTCTCCTTATTGGTGGAAAGGGATTGCATAAAACAAAGGGGGAGAACCCATTTTAGAGTGTTACCCTTTAATCTGTCTTATACCAAGACAATGGGAAACTGCAGACTGGGGCTCGTATTTTTCCCTGCAAAGGTAGAAGTCACAGTTCCACAGTCATCTGTCTCTTCCAGCACGCCACTTTGGAAACATGCCTACTTTTAATTCAGCTGAACCTATACAAAGGACAGAATAGTACATACATGCTGAGGGGGGAAAAAAAGAACATGGCTCTATTAAGGTTTCTGCTTTTAAAAATAGCAGTTATTTTTGCTTACTCTCTATGCTTCTTTACCACAGAAAAAAATTCCACATTCTTATTTGCCACCCTGAAGTGTTTGATTTTCCTGAGTCTTAAAAAAACCCAAAAAACTCCCCAACCAAATGGAGTGGAATAGCAACAAAACAAACTAAAATTGTTAACAGCCTGCACATTACTTAAGAAGCCATAGTTATGATGGATGATACAATGATGACAGATGAGTCCTCACTTCTATTCTAAATTCTATCAAGCAAATAAATTAGTAATGTCATTAATATGATTACTAGCTGCTCACTCACCTTCTGCAGCAGCTGTTGCACTTTTCCTGGCTTTGGTCCTTTGATTACTCCATCTAACATAGTATTGGAAGTGAGTATAGAACTTCTTTACAGCAGATAAAAACCTATAGTTTATTGGAGGAGAGAAAGATATTAAGGAATCATTGATTCCATTTTGGCATCTGTTTGCTCTTTAACTGAAAAATATGTGGAATTAATTCTAACAGTGTTTAAAACTTTGGTTCATTTTTTAAAATTTTGGCTGGTTGGCCAAAATTTTGGCTGGTTGGCTGGTTGGGTTTGGGAGTTTTCTGTTTGTTTTTGGGGGCAGTGGGGTAGAGTTGTTTGGTTTAGTTTAGTTTAGTTTAGTTTTCCTGCTATTTCCCATACAGAGTGCTTCATGTGGAGGTCTGTGACAGCTCCTTGTGAGAAATGCACATAAACTGAAGTCAGCCATTTGGTAGTGTCAAGCAAAGTCATTTAAGCAGCAATTTCTAAAATATCGCTAATTAATATTTTCTTCCATTAGTTTTGTTTGACCAGCTGAGGCTGAAAGCATTCAGATCAGCATTGAGCTCTGTGAAACTAGCATATCAAAAAGCTTGTAACAGAGGCTGCATCTCTTTGATCTGATCTATGATCCCATTGATAGTCTCACAATAAACAGCATTTAGATCCCTAAGGATTTCATTAAATGTATTGAAGATATTGTATTAATTAATTCTAAAAAAATCAAGAAGAGTTGAGGTTATTTTTTTATTATTCTTGCCATGCACCAATCCCATGGAGAGCAGCAGAATATAAATTCCAGCTTTGTTGAATTTAATCACTGGAAATATTTTGTGGGATCACGATCTAGGTTATTAAAGTGCAATCTCGTTTATGAAGATTTTTGAAGTCTTCAGTGGTACATATCTTTATTGTCTAATTCCTGATATTCTGATCCAAAAAACCGCTTTCAATATTAGAAAAGTTCTGGACATTTTTAATTTCTCAGAAAAATGGCTCAATATTTAATTGCAATCTATTATTGCTAAGACTTAATTACAGTACATTTATGCAACATGTTAAACAATATTTTATAGCAAGTCATGAAGGTTTGTCATTAATAGTTAAAACTGAATGACAGTGATCACATAAAGTGACTATCATGATGAAGTATTATTATTCTTTTTATTATTCTTTGTTAGACTTCACATTACTTTGAAAGTTCAAAACTTGGCATGGGCCTGGAAACCTCTGGTGAATTACTGAGGTCTTATTCTTCAAAATATAAATAAATAAATATCCTGTTTTTTAGCATAGAAGACATGTAGCAGAAGTACTTCACAGGCTGAATATTTATCTCTGATATATAAAATCCATGCACATTCTACAGAACAGAAATAGGCACAAGGATATTTCTTCTCATGATAATTCTCTAAGTTTCTTCCTGTTCTGTGAATGGAAGTTTCAAACTACGCTTTCTCAAATCCTTTAACACTTCTAATCACTACTCACTTCAATATCAGACACACTGACTGCTATGAAAATTTAGGATGAAATAATGATTGACAGTATGAAGAGTAAGAAAAATCACCCTCCAACCTCTTTTGACTCTGCTCCCATTTTAATTTGGTATTTCTCTTAACACAATAGTCATTTTGTAAAATTTTTTTTTTCAGTCTGGCTGTTTTGAATGCAATGAAAAACAAAGGTGAACAAAATCAATGTAGGCTCATTAAATCCCACTGAAAATTTTCTCAGAAGTTTTCTTTTTTTTTTTTTTTCCCAAGGCAACTAGATGTAGCAGATTATTTTCCTATTTTGACACTTCTGGAAGACTGTTGGAACTGAGAAATAAATTAGAAAGAGGTTTATGGCTATTAAAAAACATAAAATGCATGGCAAAAGACTATATTCTCTCCATCATTCTGAAATAAAGAAGTGTATACTCTTTTCTTGACTGTGCTCCCATTAAGTAATAAAAAGTCTTAAAATGACTAGAACACGTAATTATTGACCAAAAAAAAAAAAAA
>VWYE01020333.1:228082-254641 GCA_013398995.1 Alaudala cheleensis
GAAGATGGAAAAAGAAACGTAAGGAGAGGAGAGGAGAGGAGAGGAGAGGAGAGACACAAAATCCCTCAAAACTAAACCTTATTGATATGTTGTGCCTAGTCAAGCAGGGTTTTTCATTGCCATTTGACATTGATTTGTTATTATTCTGCATTTTACAAATTCAGACTGATGTTTTATAACACACAAGCAATAGTTTTGAGAAGTCATACAAACATATACATTTTTTAAAAAGTCTGAATGATATGTACCCTCTCTCAAACTGACTTTTAATGGACTGTGGAATTTCAGGAAACTTCAAGATCTTCTTTTCTTTATAGGTAATCAGATTCCAGTTGACAGAGTTTTGTTTTGTTTTTCTTTTTTAATACAAGCTGGTTCACAGAATCCCCTTTAAGGTTAAAAAGACATCATTACAAATAAAAACCTGAATGAGGGAATTCATACTTGGTGGAGAAAATCCTGGAAGTGGAAATATATTTACATATAACTAAAAAGCTAGTCAGATTCTAAAGTTCCAGGTTTTTCTACAGTGTTTAGCACAATGTAGAAGTGCAAAATAGCCAGAGAAAACCAGTCCTTTATTCTTGTGATCATATGTGTGAAATTGAAGTAATTTTGCTAGCACTACAAGAATTTTCATTACTTCTTGTTTTATAATGATGAAATATCCTCCCTATAGCCATCTGTCCTCAAAAACTGCTTCTATTTGAAATTCCTAATGGCAGACACGTCATGCTGGGGAGCAGTGAGGCCACTCACATCAAAACACTTTAACCTAATGTCTCATGACTAACTGCACTGGATGTTTTCATTGAGGAACAACATGTCAGCAATCAGACTAGGATATTGAAACCCACTTAATTTATGTTTGTTTTTTTCTTTTAAATATGCTAAGATTAAACAACGAAAAATAAACTTTTCCTCTGCCATCTCTCTGTGATGGTATCTATTTTCCTGTATTTTTCTGTGTTATAAATTCTTACAATAAATGGGGGCAGTTGTATCATTNGTAATAAAAAGTCTTAAAAATGATAAAACACATAATTATTGACAAAAAAAAAAAAAAAAAAAGTGACATGATCACATTCCCTTAAATTACCCAGCATTTCAACTTTCATGACAGGCTTTTATGAGTAGCATTTAGAAACTGTAATCTGTGGTCTCAAAGTGTACTATTCCTTTCCTGTTCTAATAATAACCACTTATGCACAATTTTTGTTTCCAACAAGGTTTTAACTTGCTCTCTCAATGCACACAAGTTCTTGATGAGTAAGATAATGAAGATTATTGTGAAGCGCAATCTATAATTTTAGTATTGTTAATCATTCTGCACAAGATATTCTGTGTTAGTAGTAGAAATGGCTATGGAAAGAGAGNATACAAGCTGGTTCACAGAATCCCCTTTAAGGTTAAAAAGACATCATTACAAATAAAAACCTGAATGAGGGAATTCATACTTGGTGGAGAAAATCCTGGAAGTGGAAATATATTTACATATAACTAAAAAGCTAGTCAGATTCTAAAGTTCCAGGTTTTTCTACAGTGTTTAGCACAATGTAGAAGTGCAAAATAGCCAGAGAAAACCAGTCCTTTATTCTTGTGGTCATATGTGTGAAATTGAAGTAATTTTGCTAGCACCACAAGAATTTTCATTACTTCTTGTTTCATAATGATGAAATATCCTCCCTATAGCCATCTGTCCTCAAAAACTGCTTCTATTTGAAATTCCTAATGGCAGACACGTCATGCTGGGGAGCAGTGAGGCCACTCACATCAAAACACTTTAACCTAATGTCTCATGACTAACTGCACTGGATGTTTTCATTGAGGAACAACATGTCAGCAATCAGACTAGGATATTGAAACCCACTTAATTTATGTTTGTTTTTTTCTTTTAAATATGCTAAGATTAAACAACGAAAAATAAACTTTTCCTCTGCCATCTCTCTGTGATGGTATCTATTTTCCTGTATTTTTCTGTGTTATAAATTCTTACAATAAATGGGGGCAGTTGTATCATTGCTACATAAGGATGCTGGGAGTATCTCGGGTTTTGCTCCAAATAACTGGGTTAAAACTAATGAAGTCACATCACACACCTGTGTACTATACACAATTTTAGCTTTGTACACCAGTTTGTCACAGTGTTTTAACAATACTTAAGTCTCATTTGAATTTTAACAGATAATATTTAAATGACCTATGGGTATTGAGTAGACACTTAAAACATTTAAAATAGTGAAGATTGTAAAATAAAAACCCCTCAAAATGCGACAATGTATTCACATTATTGGAAATACATATGTGTATATAGTCTTGTGATAGATGTCAGATTGTGCTAATTTCTTGTTTCGATCTTTGAGGTGCTTGTGTAGAAAAATCTTAACTCTGCATGCTTTTGAAAGTGACTGGTCAGCATGTTTAATGACAATCTCTCACTTACAAAACAGTGCAACCAGCAAGTTTTAAATAACAACCTGTCCCTGTGTGGTTGTTACAATGTGTTTTATTTGGGTTTTTTTAACAATGAAAGAGACAAAATCAAATTTGCTAAACTTTTAAGGTGTGCATCCTATAAATTAATTCTAAGGTTTTTTGCTTTATCTGTCTTGATTCTATAGGACTCTCAAATTTTGTCCTCTGCATTTTGAAAAAGAAACCCCCAGGATATTGATTCAAATTTCCAGTCATGTAAGTCCATTATTCCAACTTATTTGTGTATCAATCAGTTCCATAAATGTTAGAGACTTAAAACCCTTTTTCACCACAAATATTTACCAATCCCTAAGTTAAAGGAGGATGTAGCCAACTGGGGGTCAATCACTTCTCCCAGGCAGCCAGTGAAAGGATAAGAGGATGTAGGCTCAAGCTGCTCCAGGGGACATTTAAGATAGACATGAGAAGGAATTTCTTAACAGAAAGGGTTGTTAAACATTGGAACAGACTGCCCAGGGAGGTGGTGGGGTCACTATCCCATGAGCTGTTTAAGGAAAACCCAGACATGGCACTTAGAGCTATGGCTGAGTTGACAAGGTAATGATCAGACAAAGGTTGAACTCAGTTATCTCAGAGGTCTTTTCCAGCCTAAATGAGTCAATGATTCTCTGAATACGTTACCCTTCAGAATATTGTCTTTTTCTCAAGTAGCAAAAATCTTACATTTGTAGCTAATGAATGAACACTTCTGGGCGCAAACTGGGATCTGTCACCACTGGACAAAAGATGACAAATATGTCTTGTGTCCTTGCACTTTGTCAAACATGTAAGGCAATATTTGTAAAGCATTTTAACCTTCAGATTAAGACAATAAATATCAATGAAATGCTTCTACTTTTTTTTCAGAGGATCAGATACGCAACTCATATTCATATACATGTACATATGCACATTAATTAGCTAATTAATTTCTATGGTTTTCTCCTAAGTATTTTTTATACTTTATGAACAGAAAAAAAACAGTCTATCAGTGAATGTCTAAGTAACAGATATATGCAACATCAGCATTATTAATATAATGTGAATTATTGTTCTATATTCTTATTAATAAGTTCCTTCATCCCTTGTGACAGCTTTCTGCTAGAAAGCATCACCAAACCTTGTAAATGGGGATTACCAGAATGTAAATCAGACCTCAAAATGAGCAAACAGATTTCATAACAGAAAAACTTTTCAACATTGCATTGTTCTTCTATTAAATGGAGTTCAGTGGGGATGTTGTACCTCTATGCTTTGTTAAATGTTACATTTCTGTGAAGAGGGAATTACAGACAGTCTTACATTAAACCAGAAACAAATCCACTTGAAAATGAGCCTAGAACAGTGCCTCAGGAACTTTGTCAGGAAGTCTCTCTAAATATATTAGAATACTTAAGACTACAATCTAGTGAGAAAAGACACATAAACAGGTGATATTATTTGCAGTACGAAAAAAAAGACCAGATTCTTGTGAGTTGGTCTCCAGAAGCCAAGCATTTGCTTGGGAAAGGAAAAACAATATATGCTCCTCAAAAGTCAATTCCTGTTTTATGGAAAACACACTTCATAAACAAACAGTAGTGTGCTCTAATCTATCTGAGACAGGCAAAATTATCACCATTTAAATCTTCAGTTAAGATAAAAATGGTCTACTATACTTTTGTAACACAGAAATTTGTTTTATTCACAGCATAGCTAGGTTTGCAGATGAATCACAATTCCTTTCACATCCAAGCAAAGCTGCAACATTGAGCCTTGTGACAAGAAAAATGAGTTAACAGCAAAAACAACTGTGTCTCATGACACGTGCGAATAAACAGAACGATAGATCTTGCTTTTATTTTTTCTTTTCCCTCTCAAAAAACAATGGATACAATGTATGTGAGGACCTAGAAACTGAAGTGCAAACATCAATCAGACTGGCATTTCATAGTGCAAGGCCTTCTAGCAGAGTCTTTGGTAATATCACGGTGGTACAGATTCTTAGTGAGAGCATAATCCCAAATTACATCTAGCATTTGCACATGCTTTGACTTCAGTCATATTCTGCTCAATTTGGAAACTTCATCACCTTATGAAAGCAAAAGAACTATAGAGAAGTGTAGGTTTTTTTTGTTTTTTTGTTTTTTTTTTTCTATTTTCAAAATATAGATAAACAAAATATTTATTTATCACTGAGAATTAACTTAGAATTTTGCATTCTCTCTGTCAGGAGGAAGAAAATTGTTTTAGTAGAGCTTAACTATTCCTGAACAAATTGAAGAAACAGGAGCATCAGATTTTTGGAAATAACCGTAGCATATTTCTTTGGATATAGACATTTTGTTGCTTCAGTACTAATCTAAGTATCTGGAAGGGAGTGAGACAGGATAATACCTTTAATCTCAAAGGCATGAGCTGGAGCTGGGTATTCCAAATGTGACACAGACCAGAAATATCTCCAAGCTAAAATAATCTACTTCCCAGTTGAGTATTTGGAGCTACTTCCATAGTAACAATCTTTCTTTCCTCTATTTTTTTGCCTCATATATCCAAAGCATCAGCACCTGATGTACCAAACACTGCTGTCAGCTTTCCCACATTTCTTTAAATTTCTAAATTCTTTAAAGTTCATATGATTTACCCAGCTGGAAGTCTTCAAGAACTATATAATTTCCTTTGAATTCTCTTATAGTCATTGCTGATAGAAGTTAGAGCTGCTATATTTAAATGAAAATAGTTAAAATTTTAATGGACTGAACAAGAAAGAAAGAAAAAAATGTTTTTTTGAAGTCTAACTTCTCACCTGCAAAAAAGATTTTTTTTCCAAAAAATTGAAGTGTCACATATAGTATGCATTTATATTAATAATAGTTTTGAACCTTGATATGAGAAGATAATTTTGGACAGAATGGAGTTGCACTTTAAGTGTTGTCCTTCACTTTCTACACTGAAATAAAGTGAACCAACATTTATTGTTCTAAATATTATATTTCATGGGAATGTTCTTTTACATTTTTTTCCAAGAAATGTATTTTTTTTTATCTACTACAGGTTTCCTTGGTGATAAGTTGCTGAAAGAACAATAAACAATGATAATGGTGTCTGAGGTTATTTTCCTGGAAAACCTGTATTTCTCCGAGTACTTCAATATTCAAAACTATGATGTTAGTTTTGTATGTGTGTATGAATGGAGAAATACTGCATCTCAGAGAATATAAAGACTATCTTTGGAGTACCAAAACGAGGCAAGAACTTAATGTGCTGAGAAGATGATAGCTTGAAAACACATAATTTACCTTGAAACTTCAGTTTTCTTAAAACTTTGAATCTATGTGTGAGGGAGACTGGAAGAATTGCTGTCTTGAAACATTTCAGGTGTGTGTGTGTGTGTGGTTGAAGGGACAGGTCAGACCTTGCTCTGGTGAGGTGATGCCCTACTCCACATGTCCCACCTGCCCAGCCTGTATCCCACCCTGCAGTGGCTGCCAATCCCTGTCAAAGCAGAGACAATGCTCCACACCTGCCTCTGGAGCCCCTAACCCAGCTCCTGAGCAGCCACAAGGCGGAAGTCCCCACCTGGGTGAAGGGCCCAGGAAAGCTGAGGGATACTTAAGCCAGAGCATCAGGCAATTACATATCTTGACTCTACCTTTTCTTTGGGTTGTTTATCAGCTGAGACACTGCTGGACCCAAGAGCTATATTTTTGCTATCTTTTTCTCTCTTGCTCTTTCTTCTCAAAGCCTGGTTGACTTAAAATCAGATGGGCAGGAGTTTGCTGAGTTAATGCTTTTTGAAATGCTTTATATTTATTAAATGTTACTCTAAACTTTTGCCAAAGTTCCCTGATTTTCTGAAGTTTGCCAGTAAATTTTTTGTTCTCTTGACCTCTTGAGGAATATCTTATTGTTATTTTCTCATGTGGGTCTGACTCAAGATACATTAAAAAATTTTAAGCCCTTTTAAGAGACTTGTCAAGTGAACTCTGGGGCTTTACAATGTGACGCTGGATGTATTTTTTTGAACAGTGTAAAAATTCCACAACAACTCCAACTTTGAACATTCTTTCAAGAGAGACACTGGTTGAAAGAAGCTCTATGCCATACATGACAGATTTGACATTTTAAATTATCTATTGTTCACTATAACAGTTAGACATATATATATATATATATATAACATTTCCAATATAATGTTATATGGGAGTGTCAATTTCTGAGTTAAAAAAAAACAAAACAAAACAAAACAAAACAAAATGCTTTCTTACAACAAAAAGATCCACATGAGACCAAATGACAGCCATTGGCATCTTCTGACACAAACCATTTGCAAATTGTTCTGACTCTAAAAAGTTTCTGGTATTCTTTAAAGAAATAATTTTCTAGAGTTTTAAATTTCATTCAAATTCTTTACAGTTCTTAAGATTCAAGATCTACTTTCTTATTGGCTTTATTTTCCTTTTTGCTGAGATCACTTGCATGAACTCAGAAAATGATCTGATAAAAAACTGTCACTGGGCTGTACACACTGGATTAATGGCAATCAAATAGAGAATATATAAGCCAGTAAAAATAATAATTCCTTTTAGCTCTTTGAAAGTTCACAGAGCAATGTTTAAGCCAAAAACATCATAAATTTTCTGCTTAATAGAAGAGATATATGATGTTAAAAAAGATTTATGATGTTAATATCTAATAAGCAACAAGGAACCCCCTAATTATTGAAACAAATGCATAACACTAACAGGCCACAACCCAAATGAAGCTATAGATATGGACTAATTTTTTTTTTTTTTTGGTATAACAGATTGCACACATTTTTTCTCAAATTTTAAACAAGACCTAGTATTTTTTTGTTGCTATTAATTTTTTGTTGAAAAATAACTTCCAGTGTTAAGGGAGCTCAAATGGATATTGTTCAACTTTGCATTTGTGAAATTTTTCAAATTATTTCGTATCAGGACCAGAATTACAATGTGCATATCATGAGCTAGGCTGAATTATGTACTACACTTTGGTTTAATTTAGGTGTATGTAACATGCAAATTGTTTAATCTCATCTAAGATAAGATATCTTAAGGCTAGACTTCTGAGGCATTTAGTGGCTGTTTCCATAAACAATGAAAGAGAGAAACATCTCCAGAAATTAATTTATCTCATCCCAGGAGAATTATAAAGTATTATAAAGGAGATATTTTCAGAGATTTTAATTCCTATCATGCTCAGTGACAGTGATCATTGGGGTTTTTTTTAACACTGTTTGACCTGCAGTGATCTGTACATAGAACATTGTCTTATACTATACAATTTTATGGATGTTTTTCTTTTCATCATAGGAATGTTAAAAGGGACCTTCTACTATTGTGAGATTGTAATTTAAGTGATCATAATTGTTCCATCATTCACTGAGAAACAGTAATCTGTTTCAGCATATTAAACATATTTCTTATCTACCAGGATTTAAGTGCAATGGTTTATGTCATTTCATTTTATAATCTCTTACTTTGAAAGTGTCAGAAAAAAACCCCTTGACTTGGCTCTTGTTGACAATCTCGGCATAACACAGTCCTTGAACATTTGAATCATCTGTCTTTCAGCTGAATGTAGATTATCTGGAATATTTCCTGAATTTTAAAGCTGAGCAGCACATATTTGTAATGATTAAACAAGGTCAGGTTCTTCTTTCTTTCTCTTTCTCTTTCTCTTTCTCTTTCTCTTTCTCTTTCTCTTTCTCTTTCTCTTTCTCTTTCTCTTTCTCTTTCTCTTTCTCTTTCTCTTTCTCTTTCTCTTTCTCTTTCTCTTTCTCTTTCTCTTTCTCTTTCTCTTTCTCTTTCTCTTTCTCTTTCTCTTTCTCTTTCTCTTTCTCTTTCTCTTTCTCTTTCTCTTTCTCTTTCTCTTTCTCTTTCTCTTTCTCTTTCTCTTTCTCTTTCTCTTTCTTTTTTTAAGCCATTCTTAGATGTAAACGTTCATCCTTTTTTCCTCCTTTTTTTTTAATCCTTGAGGGTATATTGTCTCCTTTTGTCATATATGCCATACAATAATTTTTTTCTATTTTTTTTTTTTAGCTATCACATTGTGTTTTAACTGCTGTGATTGGAAAAAAAACAGTCTTGCTATTTAAGATTCAAGCAAAATAATCGAATTCACAGAAAGGTATAGGTGTATTTGTAAAGCTAGACTTCTCTGACTTATTATGGCTTCAGTCAAGCAACTTCATGTAACTTAAGTAACTTGGATTACTTAACTAGAAGGCCCCTAAGTACAAATATTTACTAACACACTTCCAAAATCATGGGCATTTTCAGAAATAATGATAATTGAAGAAAATTTTAAATGTAAAATAGATACAGAACTTTGTAGTTAGATTTTAAATTCTCTGCAACTACAGATACTTAAATATTTTTAGACATCAAAGCAAGGGGGAGATCTAAATTTAAAGAATCTTTGAGATACTCTTGACATGAGAATGAAGAATATAAAATGATATTTTTTCTTATGTATTAAGTCTATTTTATCATAACAAAAGTGTTTCCTCAGGACCAATGCTAAAGGCTATCTGCAAAATAACTCACAGCATTCAGAGGACATAGAAGAATATAAGCTAACAAAATATCCTGCATGTGATAGTAGGAAACAGACATCTGCTGTAAATGTTTAACGTGGCTTTCTGTGATGGTGTGAAAGGTGTAAGTCTGTTTTTTGACATAGGTTTACACTTTTTGAGGTATAGGACTCAGAACAGTTAAATAATGTGGAAGTGTAACAAAATATGTAGTTGAGCAAATTAGATAAATGTTGTGGAAAGTGCATCTTCTACCACCCTGTGGCAGTTTAGAATCACTGCATATTAGCATACCTCATTAAATATATTCAGCTTAATTCATATTTCCTTAATGAGTTTACCCACCAAGCAACAAGAAAAGAACTTAAATTAAAGGATCCTTGTCCATGAAACGTGTGCATGTGCAGCTAATAAATTACATTAAAACTATATGCTCCATTGGAAGCATCACCTTTTTAGCAGGCAGTGACATTTTTAGGAAAATGAAAACACATTATTATACAGACTTGTCATTAGTTAATTTCTTGTAACAATTATAATGTTATAAAAGTCATAAATTCTGTCCTATCACCACCTAAAAATAATTAGGTTAGAATAGCTGTCTTTCAATTTTCCAACTCTGAAGTGTTGAGGCAGTCAGTCTTCCATTATGAATCAATATCTCTTGTTTTCATTCTCCTGCATAAAGATGTTGTTTTCAGATAGCTTTTAATGACATACATTTTGGTTTTCAAACTGTGTGTCAAGGTCATACAGGAAAAGTATTGCCTAGTATCATGTTTATTTTACTCCTGTAAGTCAACATGCTTATAAAACATAATAATAATCCTATAGTAAAGCTAGAATGATAATTATTTCTATTTTCAGAAAATATTCTAAATTCTTAAGTAATTTAATTCAAGTTTCCAGGCTTTATTTACCAGAGATTACTAATAACAAAATTGTATAATCTTAACAAAACATTATACAATCTACTATTCTCATGTTTTCATCAGGAATCTCAGTCAAATCAGCAATTTCAGAACTCTGCTAGCAAGTTCTTCCGTTATGGGAATGTACCTTCTTTTTTGCCATAAATATCTTTCATTTTCAGAAAATGCTAAGAACATGACAGTAAATCAATCAAATGCTGTTCTCAAAAGCATGCACGTTTTTCTGGAAATTAAGTGTAGAGTGTGCATGAGGCCAGGTCTGAAAAGAAATTAAATCAGCAGTTGAGAGCATGAAGATATATAACCTGCATTTTATCATGCTGGAAACATTTAACCAAAATGTTGTTCTCATTTTTTCTTGAGTTACAGGCTAGCTGTTTGAACATTTTTTTAGCAAATTCTGAATACTTTCAAGAGGCTAAGTCATCCATGTTATGCAACACTATGCTTATAAGCTTAAAGAAGGAGATGAAATGTGAATTTGATATGATTACATGACTATACTTACAGAAAGATAAGAATATTAATAGTTAAGCCATATATAAAGCTTAAAATTATTCTATTCAAAGAAAGATGCTTCAGTGGTGTTAGATGTGATATTTTACTTGAACAGACCTCGGACTCAAACATTGATAGGGATCTTTTTTTATTTTTCTAAGAATAATAGAGATAATCATTATTTCATTCATATAGTACTACATCTATATTCATTATAGACAGGATGAATGAACTCCTAACCCTGTAGGTGATGGATATATTTTCTCTCAAGTAAATTTGTGGTTCCTCCCTCCCTACCCAGTGTTTTTATATATTGATTTTTGCCCAGATTTATTTAAATATTTCTGTATATTAAGCAAAATGAGAGTAAAGATTCATATAGAGATTCATATTCATGTAGAGAGACTTCACTAATGGCAAGGCTAGCACAAGCTGGTAGTTTGTATGTGTCTGCATTTGTACTGCATATGGTGTGAAACTACTCATGTGTTAAACTGCTGAACAATGTGACAAATTACATTTACCATGCACCTGTGGCTACCTCACCTGCTTTGTAACCACTGAACCCTGTCCACCAGGATTTATTCTAACATTCTGATTCCCTAAGCAGCTTCACACAGCATATAAAATATCTAAAAACCCTGACAGAGAATTTCTGTGGCATAGTGCTTCCCCTCTGATTTATGTTGATGTGAACTTCAGAAATGGCGAGGAATTGCACCTCTTAGCTAATACGAAGCATAATAGAATGTCTATCACAGATGGATGAATTTCACCTTTTCAGTTCCTCAGTGGGTTGTACAAGCATAGATTGAAATTAGTGCTACAAAATGGATGTCTTGAGATAATTTTGTCTTTACCTTTTATTTTTAAGGGTTTATATCCTTATGTTCTGCTTTCTGATGTTTCCTGTGCACTGTGTTAAGTAATAAGGTAGTCTGTTATTTTGATTTCTGGATAAAGGCCTCCTGTCCTAACCATGTGCCTCCTTATCTTCACAGATGCATGCATAAATTTGAGACAGGATAGAAATGAAGGAAAAACTACAAGAGGCAATGGAAAGGAAGTTTATTCCTGTTTTTCAGAAGGAGGAAGAGGATGGTCTTTCAGTCTTTTTTAATGTTCACAGAAGCCATGATGCATGTGAAAACTGTCACATCACTTTTTTCTTCTTGTGTGTTTCTTCTTTTTCTACTTTTTTTAGTTATTTCTCCATTAGTAAAGAACAATTTCCTAAAACAGTGCTCATTCCATTTGATCCACAGCTGTTCTTCGGAGAGGGAGGAAGATTTATATGTTGATTTATTCGTATTTTGATATATGTGTTTTTAAGGTAGCAGCTCACACATCCAAACAAATAGCTCTACCCTTCTGACTTGCAGATATACAATCTTCCTGGTTTTGCATACTTGAAATGCCTTTGAAATAGATACTCTTATAATAACTATAGAGGTGTTACTTCTTTCTCATCTGCTTAAATATGTGGCACTGAGGAAATCTGTCTGAAGTTCTTCCCATAATCTTGTGCCCTTTGCAAGCTCGTGTAGGCCTGCAACTTGACCTGTGGTTTACGTAGTGCTAAAATGTTTTTGTTTTTGTTTCTTTTTTTTTAATTACTTTAACTCTGTGCACTTGTTTTGTTTGGGATAGAGTTAATTCTCTTTGTAGCAGTCAGTATGGGATTGTCTTTTGGCTTTGGGAGCAAAATAGCACAGATGTTTTAGCTATTGCTGAACATTGCTTACACAGCCTCAAGGATTTTCCCTGCCTCTCACCCCACCCCACCAGTGAGGACACTCAGAGTGCACAAGGAGTTGAACTGGGGCACAGCCTGGAAGGCTTACCCCAACTGACCACAGCAATATTCTATGCCACATGGCATCATGTTCAGCATATAAAGCTGGAAAATGGAGGAGAAAGCAGGGCATGCTTGGAGTTGACAGTGTTTGTCTCCCCATGTGGTCATTACACACGATGGAGGCCTGCTTTCCTGTGCTGCCTTGGGGAAGGCTGACCTGAAACAGAGACTGGACAGAGCTAGAGAATAAAGTAGATATTTATTGAAAATTCTCTAGGATACACCTTGGGCAGAACAAGAGCCCAACCAGGGCTACACCCACATTGGACTAGGAAGAGTCACAAAATGGACCCCAGGTCATGAGGTTTCACACTTTTATAAGTTTAGGTCCATTTGCATATTTGGATTTAATTGTCCAATTACAGCTTCAGGCTGTCCTGTCTTTCTTGTTTCTCCCTTTAGTCCACAGTAGTTTATGCTTTTGGTCCTGAAAGTTGTCCTCAGTGTCCTTGGTCTAAAGCAAGGAAAGGATTTGTTTTGTCTCTCTACTCTGTGAAGAGAGCTCACCAGCACTTAATATGAGGCTCAGAACTAAGCCCCGAGGCAGCACAGAATCTGAAAAACATGAAAGCTAAAACTCAAGGCATCACCTGGAGAGGGCTGAACACCTTCCTGCCCATGGCAAGTGGTAAAATAATTCCTGTTTTTCTGTGCTCACAGCTTTTGCTCTACCTATTGAACTGTTTTTATCTCAAACCATGAGTTTTCTCACTTTTACACTTTCACTTTTTTCCCCATCCCATAGAGGGAGGAAGGGAGGGGAAGTGTGAGAATGGCTCAAGTGTGGGGCTGCTGACCAAGATTAGGCCACTGGAGTCATAATATTTTGATATTTAAGTACAGACCTGAATTGTTCATTCATATATATATAAACATATATATATCAGAAGTTAATGTGATTAGCATGATTAGCATTATGGTTGAACAACAATTTATGAGATATTTCAAAAATAAATATAATCAAAACCTAGTCAATTATTATGTAGATACTTGTTCTCAATTTCTATGGTGCTTTATACCAGAACTTACTTTAAAAGCTTAATACTTTTCTGGGGAAAATGTACTAGCTTCAAAGATGTTTTATCTTAATTTTCAAATGGAAGTTTTCCATGAAAAACTGTACTTAAAATCTGGAACCTCTTTGAGTGAGAAGTTTGAGAGAGGTTTTAAGAAGTCAGTTCAAGCTTATTATTCTTGATTTCAGATAAGGGGAAAATCAGACCCATCTTTCTACACCAGAGGATGACCTAGGCTTTATGTGAAGGGGACAGAGATGCAGGTGAGTCAGAAGCAGTGCTCTAATCCATATAAATACATAATTATGTTTCAATGATGCATGTCATATTCCACTCTGGTCTGTGCATAGTGAGATGTTTCCCTTTATTTCACATTATTCCCTTATTAGATTGGAAGTTTCTATCCCCGTACCTAGAGGACTTTATTCTTCTTCTTCTGTACACAGAAGTTAAGACTAAAGAAAAGAAAATAAAAACTTCCGTTATGATAAATATGTGTATAATAGGATTATAACTATTTGTTTCTGAGATTGTACAAGTAGAAAAAAATACAGCCTCTCAAAATGTTATTAGCACAAACAGGGAAAAACAATATTCACAGATCCTAAAAATCACCCTTTCCCAGCTCAGAAAACTGCTTGTTTACCATATGTCCTTAATTTCTTTGTTAACGCTCTGAATAGCTGTTATTAATATTTTAATCCTTTTGATGGCATTAAACAGAGAATAGGGAATTTCAGTTAACATGTGTTTGCCCAGCTTATAAATAAACTTTGCTTCTGGCTTAATGTATAGCACAACAGAATATTTCATTGTGGTGTCAGGTAGTTAGAACAGTTCATGCCTTGAAGGATAGAGAAATATGTCTTTATGCAAAACTTCATTGCAAGATAACTAAGTTGCCCCAATTTGAACCAATTTATTTGGTGTAACTGTTACATCTTGACTGATTTATATTTTTCTGTTGATCTTATTGGTTAACATACACAATAGTCTTTTATCAAATAAGATATTACAAAGTATTAATGACCAATGTATTGCTTAAAAGTCAAAAATTAAAAGCAGTTTCAAATTCAGTTTTACAGTATTTCCTTGAATTTTCTAATTATGTAATAATTATGTCAATTTTAAAAATAAATAAAATTGATATCAAATAGGAAGATGTATATTCCAACTGAATGTAAAACAAAATTGTAATGGAAGCAGTTGATCAAAGAAAAAAAATTATGATTATTTGGGTTAGGCTTTAAAAAAATGATTTCCCTTTACATAACCAAAGTGAACTAAAGAAGCTTGAGCATAAATGAGAATCAGCTTCTTAATGTCTACTTTTTCAGGTAAGTCAGGGCCAGAAACGATCCTATGTTATAGGTCTAAGGTCCATCCAGCAAGCAGAGCCAAAGATGAATGTGGAGACTGGCACTTGCACAGCTTCCCTGGTATAAGGACTGATGCCTTAGGCTGGACACTTTGGGGTTCTGGACCATGGGCAGGGTGGAGGGAAGCTCCCAGAGGAGCTCGGTCAGGGACCATGAAGCTTTTAAATGTCATAGGGCCTGGACAAATGGAGAAGGATCTAGACATGTAAAACCAAGACTCAGTCCTGGGACAAAGTTGAAATCTATTTCTCTAATTGCCTTCATAAGTACTCTCACAGCAAAAGCTTTTATGCAAAGTCTGGTCTCCTCTAATTCTTCTGTTTTAAAAATAGTGAAGCTTATATACTCTCAGAGAATTGTAACACATTTTAGATCATATATAGACCCCTAAGCCTAGGATGAGGAGTTGCAAAGCTCAGACATGATATCATAGCTCAGGTTTTCTTTTGTTATCTTTAAGCAGGTGTCTATATTTCTACAGGTGCTCTATTTTCATTTGTAAAAGCATTTATTTCTCCCCATCCATTCTATGAAGAGTATAAACACTTTACATAGTTGGTTTGGATTATTTTACTAATGCTCAGGATTTCAGTTGGAAACCTAAAATAAGCACTCTAGATTTTCCTGTACTGCAGAAGTTACAAATTTTGTGGGCTGCTATGAAGTTTACTGAATCACACAGAATCATGGAATATTCTGAATAAGATATACACAAGATAAAGAAAACACAAATAATCTCTTGTTTGGAATATTGCTTCATAATGAATGTTTTGGATGAGTAATGATCAATGGTTTGAAAGCTTGGATAACATTCCACTACTATAGCAAAATTCATTGTTTATATCTAATTATCCTAGACTAAAAATGCCATTATTCTGACAAGGCAATATTCTAAGGAAAGAGTCCTATTCACACCATGATCTCTTCTATGTATTTTGCTGTTACTATACATATATATATTTCTTTATCTTATTATTCCCTCACACTTCTCTAGTCAATGTTTTGATCAAAATTTTTTTTTTCCATTTTCTTTTAATCTCCCACTTGTGTGCTATATAAACCACAATCCTTGCTAGGGGCAAGGACAATTTTATGCAATACAGCTGCTGCTTCTTCTATTGCTACAGTTTGCAGTGGAACCAAGGTCTGGTTTTGAGTTTGCATCAGGATAATTTACTTTGTTTCATTCAATGCAGCATTGTTTCTTACGTTTGCCAGGCTTGTCTTTTGATCATTATGATATAATCGCTATTTGTGGCAGCTCAGTGGATGTACTTGTCACTTATCTCCCTATTTTGTTTCTGTCATGCTATCCATATTTGTTTTTCACAGTACTTGCATTTACTTTTCACAGTTACAGTTGTCAAAGTCTCTTTGGCTTGCTGTTCATCAACTTTCTGGTACCTATTTTATTTATAAAATTTCTTAAAATTGTTGTGGCATCTAATTTTACAGAGGGTCTGACTAGGAGGGAGAGGGAAGAGGAGAGAATGATTTTTTTTGCAATATCTCAGATCCAGACAATTTTGCTTCTCATTCTGGCAACTCAGTAATCTTTGTCTTTTTTTCACTTATAATTTTTAAGGCTTTTTAGGTCTGGTGGTACAGAAGGCGTCTCCAGATTTAGAGAAAGAGTAGATAAAACAATGCAGGAAAAATCTTAACCTGAGAATTCCTAAAGTATATAGTATTTGACAGGCATTACAGAAGAATCTCAAATTCAGAGATTAAAATATCATTTACCAAAAATTGGTCTGTGGTGCTGAAGGAAGCAGAACCTGGAAGCAGTATATAACTGGATATATAACTGGAAAAAAATATTAATAGTAGAGAGAAGAAACCCAAGAACTAAAAAAGGATGGACAACAAGCTGTAAGGATGTTGCAAAGCTTTACACATGTGTAAAGTGTGTGCTGTATGTGTTTTGTTTCAGAAGTGCTTTTTTTTGGTTTTTTGTTTTTTTGTTGTTTTTTTTTTTTAACTGAAAACCCATGGATAAACTGTCCATGGATATATATATATATATATATATATATAGCACCTTTCAGGACCCAAAAAGGGTAATCAACATTAACATAGCTTGGTCGCTCTCCCTGTGAACTGTACTAAGAATTCTAACAGCTGATACAACAGCCTGCTCCAGCTAAAAGTCAGCATCTTTTCCTGATATCCTTAAAAAAAAATAAGAGAATTCAATATATCCACCTACCTGAGCTCCACACTGTGTAACCCAAGAATATTTTTTTGTGAAAAGGAAATGCATGAATTTGTGGCTCAGGCAATTTGACTTAGTTTCCAGGGATACACTCCAGACATTGTGCCAAAAATTTTCTCTCCCATCTCTTGAACCTGAGTTAAATAATCTAAGTGCTTGCAAATTCATATAAGAGAAATATATTTTTAATTTGCCCGTGAGTGACTAAAAAATGATAATAATTATCAGTAAGGATCAGCAATGGAAACTTGCAAAAAGTAAAATAAAGTGGTTTGAAGTGATCTTTGAAGGACCTCCTGCTCCTGCCACACCAAGTATAATTATGTCTTGGACTTGAACATGTCAGCTGTGGATCTGGAATTTCTCCAAGGAAGGAGATCCCACCACTTTTTTAATCATCTATTCTTTTTAATGCAGTAGAGAGAAGAAACCCAAGAACTAAAAAAGGATGGACAACAAGCTGTAAGGATGTTGCAAAGCTTTACACATGTGTAAAGTGTGTGCTGTATGTGTGTTGTTTCAGAAGTGCTTTTTTTTGGTTTTTTGTTTTNCCCCAATGTCCAGTCTGAATTCCCAAGACACAATTTGCCTTTGCCCTTTTTCACACATTCTGCTGCTGAGAAGTCGGGTTACATTGTGGAGCATCAGTCACACACCTTTAGAGAGCTTGTAATTTGCTGCTGTCCTTGTCAGATTAAAGAAGTATTTTAGCTATATAAAAGTGAAGTTGTATGCAACACATTTACTTACCTGATATTCAAAATTTTCATTTACTGAAGTTATAGAAAACAATTAAATTTAAAATTAAGGACAAGATGTGTTACTAACAAATATGTTACCCAAAGATTTTGCAAATAAATTCACATTATGAGATAATGATACCAAAATTTTTTTCATCAGGTTTAAATGTACTTTTAAGAGACCTTTTTTTGAGGCTTTTAAAATTTATTTATCATTCAAAGTAATATGAAAAATAATTAGGTAGTCATGAATATTACATTTGTACAGAAGTAAAAAAAATATGGCTGGCATATGCATTATTAAAGACTACTTTGGTAAAAGCTTGCCATTGAATATTTTTTCTCTTTAAATTCACCTCATTTTCATGTTAATGTCTTTAGAAATGTCAGTTCAGTACTTTTGCTGTTGCAAACTTTTCAACAAGTAGCCATAAATAATGAATTACTGGCAATATTGTTCTAATAACTTATTTAGGACATAATTAATTCACAGCTTTAGGCATATTTAAATAAAGGTCTGCTTTTAAGTTTGTAGCTTTCAACAGAGCTTGTCTTAGGCTGGTAAACACAATCTGGGTGATAAAAGGCCAAAAAAAAGGGGAGGCAAGGAAAAATCCCACAGTTCTCCTGGCCTCATTTTGAAAAGCCTAATCTATAGGAAACATATGCTGCAAAATAAATTACCTGCAATATCTGAGCCCACACAGAAAATTCTTTACCCCCTCTTTAATTTGCCATCAACTTTATAATAACAATCTCTGGGTTCTTCATTGCTATTCCCCAATTCCTGCTTTTCATGCAGAGGAGTTAATGGGGTTATAATTTCATAATTAAAGCAGATAATTTTAATTTCTCTGATGACTCTTTATTATGATAATCTTGTTAAGATTATGGTGTTCATTTGTTGCTGTGAATGATCATTTGGCTTTTGTAGAAGCTGTCTCTGCTACCGAGCCACTAAATAATTAAGCAAGCAGAACATTCAAACCGGCAAATTCTTACTGTTATGGAAGACCAAAGTCAGAGTCAACTCTCTGTAAACCTATTAAGGGATTCAGACAGAGAACATACCAGATTTACTGTCAGTCATCAAATTTAAGAGATAAAGCTTCATTAACTGAGTGTCTAATTTCACATTTAATGAAGAGCTGGCCTTCTAGATTGGATGACAACGCAGGCTTTCACAGGACAACAAATATAAAATGAAATGCTTCTAAACTAATTAGTTAATCCAATAGGAGGTCCAATAAGTGAGGTCCTGGGGAAGAATGCCTAGTAGAGGAAGAGTCCTGACTAAAATGTTGCCTCAATCACTTCAGTTGTCTTCTGCAGTGTAGCATCATCAGTGTTTTAAAGTGAAATAAATGAATTATTATTTCATTCTCTTGTTTGATGAGTTTGGGCACAAGGGTCTCATTTACAATAAAATTTGCAGTCAAAGATGACTGAAACAATAAATCTGGTACATCATAGTGTGATGATACATGCCAGTGGGATGTACGCAGAGAGTGACTTGGCAAACATTGTATACATTATATCAGAATAAATATTTCTATTTGTCTAAAGGCTTTTTCAAATAAAACATTTGGTGATTTTCATGAAGCTGCTTTTATATTTATAGAAGCATAAATCACAGAAAATTCAAGATTTCCAGATTAGCTTTCTGTTGTCTATTGGTGGATGTTAAGGTGGGTCAAGTTTTTGGTTTTTTTTATTTAAAAAGCATTTGAAACTAAAATAGGTCTTGGGCATGTGGGGATGATGGGGACAGCACATCACAGATGGCACAGAGGGAAAGAGACATAGATTAAGACAATTCCATGCAACAATAAACATTTTGGCTTTGGAAAGCTGGCCATAAATATTTTCAAGTCTGGTAAGAAGGGACAAAAATACTAAGATTACATTTCTGGGTTTATAAAAACATTGCTGTAATAAATGAAAATAATTCTTGAGGTTGTACATATTCACTGGGATTTTAAATAAAATTGTACTTACATGACATTCTTAATAGGGTTACAATAAAAGGAAATATATTGTTACTTAGAAAGAAACAAGGTAAACATGTTTGAAGCAAATGTAGAATTTTATATATTATGATAAAAGTATACATTTTGAATAAATATTCCAGTTACTATCATAATTTAAATGCATGAATAGCAACAAAATTGCTAATGAAAAATCCATCCTCTAATCGTCCTGTATTAACTGGATGCAGTTTTAACTTTTTCCAATGTCCACTTGCAACTACACTCCAAGGGAATCATTGTAAGGAGTTTATAAAGGAAAAATGAACACACAACAAGCATTTTTAAAAAATATTATATGCATTTCCCTAAAAAAATTGTGTTAACACAAGATAGTTGATATGCAATAAAGCAACAAAATAAAGCAACAAAAAAAAAAACCTAAAACTGGAGATCATGCCTTTTATCTAGTAAATGTCTTGCATGTCATTCAAGCAGATAATTTTGTTGTGATGTATGTTTCTGATAATTTTGTTTTTTCCTATGGAGTTTCCTGTATTTTATGATCTTCAGCATTTTTCATGCTCCTAACAAGGTTATCAAGTGTCAATGTTTACTGCTGTCTTGAGGACATTACATGTCTTTTCCTTTGTAAATTTAGCTTCTATGTGGATCTGCTATGCTTTAGCCATAAAATAAATCTGCTAGTGAAGCCACATGTCAAGAACTTGTAAACAAGAAGAGAATTTTTTTATAATTTTTAAATTTTATTAAAAGTGACTTCAGTGACATGGTGACTACTCTGCATATGGGGGTTCACTTATGGGACAGACAATCTCCAGTCTATGAAATAACTGATATCATTCTCACAGATAAAGAAAACTAAATAGGTTTCTACTGACTGTTCATAGATCACATTTGTCCCATTACAAATAATGTTTCCCATTACAAATAATGTGGATCCTAAATTAAAATAGAAAATACCTTCTCAAAAACAAAGATTAGCTGTCTCCCATATTTTACATATTACAGTCAAATTGGCTCAGGTAAACATCATGATTAATACTTTATCTGAACTAGGACTAAAAGAAGGTCCATGAAGCAAACCACACCTACAAATGTTGCTTCCCTGAATTATAATCCGAAAAAAAACAAACTGTTAAATGATGAAAGAAATCTACCCTTTCCTCACTGTGGAACTTTCATTCTGGAAGCTGTTTAGAGGTCTCAGTGGGCACTCTAGTTCTGTTATCCCTGGAATGGCTTTTCTAAATGCCTAAGTATAAATTGAAAGCCTAATAACCCCAATGGGTTTTCCTTGAAGCCTTTGTGGAGGTAAATACATACAAAAGAATGGCACAAAATGTACATAAAGACTGAGTTTTATCCCTCAGATTATTTTCATCTACACTACATAATTCTTGTGTAAAATATTATCACATTTCTGACAGCTTTTATTCTTATTTGATAGGACATGTTTCAAATGACACATCCAATCACAATATCTGCCTATCAGGTATTAAATTCTTTGCTGTTAATAGAGATTATCACACCCTTATTTGTGTGAGTTAGAACTGAAATGAGCAAGAATTCTCAAGGTGCAGAGATTATTCAGCAGGCATTAGGGAAACAGACTACGCCTTGTGGGTGATGCATTTTCTTGTGCATGAATTAGCATGAAGGATAATTCATTGAAAACATTCGCAATCAATTTTAGAAGAGTTATTTAAAGCCATACAGATCACTAACCACTAGACTTTACTTAGCATGCAATGGCAGGAAATACTGTGCTTTCAGGAGTAAAATATCCAAAATTGTCACTGTTTCTTGTACTCTTAACAAGTCCCCAGACTCCTACTTTTCAGAGGTCTACCCATCTCTTTGGGTAAAGGTTTCTGTTGATGACTTCAAGCAAATAAATTAGTGTGCTTTCTTTTTTGCAAAGAAAGACATAAGGAAATACTTTGAAATTAAGGTAGTGAGTTTGGATATTCTCTTTAAAAACAAATATGTGAGTTCCAAGGCAGCAATTAGACAGAAAAGAGAAAGACATCGAGAAGGTTAACAAGGACGTACACGGCAACCCAGACTGTGATCCCTGCTGCAACACAGATCCAGGAATCAACTGAGACCAGACACAGCTTTATAAGCTAAGCTCAGAGTACTAAGAAAGGCCCATCAAAAAGTCTGTTGACAGACAAGAAATCCAGATTGCAATCTGAGGGACATATGATTGTTATGTTAGGGGAAAGTGCTGAGGCAGATCTGACAGTCCAAGAAAAGTGAGGGTGCTGCAGCCCTATGCCCTGGGTCCAAAAATTGCTGGTTGTAGTGAGTGATAAGGTCTTCCTTCAGCCTCCAAGTTCCTTCAGGTACTCATTATAAGACTTGTGCCCCCGGCCCTTCACCAGCTCTGTTGTCCTTCTCTGGACACACTCCAGCCCCTCAATGTCCTTCTTGCAGTTACGGCCCAAGAGCTGGACAGAGTATTCAAGGTATGACCTCAACAGTGGTGAGTAATGGGGAACAGTCACTGCCCTGGTCCTGCTGGGTTATTCCTCTCCAGGTATGTAACAGGACTTTACAATTCCCTTTGTAGCTTACATTCCTGGCAGCCCACTTCTCCACCTTGTTGAGATCTCTCTGAATAACACTCCTGTCTCTTACCTCTTTCTTTATATGCCTCCTTATCCTTAAAGGAGGAAAATGAAAGAATTGTTCTTTTTAAAGATCTTACATGAAAATGCTCTTGTAAGTATTGTGCATGATTTTCAGGTTGAGATGTAAAAGAATTACCCTGTGGCATACTTTTCATTGACTGATTTTGGCATTTTTGTACTATGGAACTGGAAGTTGTGAATAGCACCAGTAAACTAGAAGCTTTACCCATTTTCTATTTATGTCTTTTGAATTCTACCCCAGGAGACATGCAATTTATTTTGAATTTATGTTGGTCTGAAAATTAAAACAAAACAAAACAAAAAAAAAAAGCCTTTTTGTTCTCCTGATTTAAAAAAAAAATGGCTTTTATTCTGCAAAATATTTTCAGCTCATGGTATGGATTAAAAAAAAACCTGAATGCAAAAGGTTCTCCCCTTGGTTCCAACCCAGGTATCTTTAGATTTATTTTAGTTATTGACCTGGAAAAAGCATAAATTACCTGAATGCAGTTAGATAAATGGATAGTGTTTATTTCCGCTTATATTAAACTGTTTCATGCATTACTTACATTAACATAAATAAAATGCCATGACTTTGATATACAGTGAAATCAGATGCAAGATGGACTTGTTGAACACTGAAGACAAAACAAGATGTGTTAGCAACATGCAAAAATTATTCCAATCTGATTCAGGAGCAAGAAATTAGAAGCCATCATTATCATCATATCTCTCATAGCAAATTATTTAGGATGCTGACCACTTACTGTAGACTCAGCCCCCTCTCATTCTTTCCCCCTTGAACATGACTGTTCTTAAAACCTTCTATGGACTGAAAGTGTGAAGAAGGATTTTACCACATCTATAAGTTATTTGAAGTGTGGATGTAACTAGAAAAAATCATTGGAACTGAACAGTGATAAAAATATTTTCTAGATAGCTGTAGAGGGGTCTTCAGAACACTGCAATTTTTAATTAATATTTTGTCCATTTATAGTATTGACATTTGTCTTATTGCTGATATTGATAATGGATGTATAGTTCACTGACTACTGATGAATTGCATTGATAAACCATGTCAAAAATCCACAGATTAAAAATTCTAATCTGTTTTATGTCATTACTTGATACATGCAGAAAGATACTTGGAAATCAGAGAGGTAATTCTTTGTTTTGCTATAAATTTGACTTTAGTTTCTCAATTAATCAAAAACCTGTGTAGACTCAGCCATCCCTCTGAACTTTTCTTACAATACATCAATAGATCTTTGTACCATCCTGGGTCTTGGTTACCTGGCCAGGTTGCCCACAGATGGGGAAGTACAGATATAGTCTAATAATGTTAGTGATAACTGGGTGGTAAATTCTTTCACCTTTCTCCAGAATCGTTTGTACTTTCTCAGCCTCTTGTTTGGAGAGAAAGCAAGCAGCATTCCTTGACTGTAGTCTGCCCAGAAGAGAACTCTGGAAGGTAGTTCTTTCATGAGGCCTTTCTCTTCCTGCTTGGTTTCTAATCAGGATCCCAGCATCAAAAGAACAAAAGAAGTTTTATGCAAAGCTTTATTTAGGTACTGCTGAAGACATAGACATAAAGAAACCAATCAAAACTAC
Organism: Alaudala cheleensis; assembly: GCA_013398995.1. Classification (NCBI taxonomy): domain Eukaryota; kingdom Metazoa; phylum Chordata; class Aves; order Passeriformes; family Alaudidae; genus Alaudala; species Alaudala cheleensis. Next base: position 251,975 of record VWYE01020333.1, read on the forward strand.
TTCTACTTAAAATTACATATTTTTGCTTTAATGGGCAGAGTACTGACTTCATTTATTTTTTGCATCATCTCATCACAATAGATATTCAACAATGTTTTAATAAATTTGTATTCTACATGTCTTTTTTATTTGATGAGTAATGAGATCTATGCCATAAGCATAGGCAAAATTTAAGGTAAAAGTGCTGGAACAAAAAGATGGTTAGAGGATATTTATAGTAAGGCATAAGTATTGTAAAAACAACTTATCTGTGAACTTAACTGTAAAGTGACTTTCACAGCCTGAGGTTTTGGTCGAGAATTCAATGTTTTGTTTACTGCATGAACTAACTAATCAACAAAACCAATTTTGCTGCACACACTACAGGACATCTCTGGTTCTGCTTGCTGAGAAAATTTATCTTTATGGAAGTATCACACATTATAAACAGTGTGATAGCTGCAATTGATATTCTAGTGATTTTACATAAATTCAAAATAGTGCATCTGAAGCCATTTGCTAATATTTTTTTGCTGTAGTTAATTAACCACAGAAAGGTATTGTTGGAGCTAAGGTAGTTGGATACTGCGTATATTTTAACGTGTTTTAATGTATAAATACGAAAATTACTTTTCTCACTTAGCTGGCAATAAGAAATGCTCTATGCTGTGGTGAAGCTCTTGTTGAGACTAGAGTCACAGAATTTAGAAGCTTTGTATTATTTTTGGCTAAATATTAGTATTATGAATGTCCCATGCCCTCTACCACCAATAAAGGAGAGTAATGTTAGGCTACAGAGATAGGCAAGTGAGTGAGCCAATGACTATGACCTGGCCTGATATTAAGCTGACTGAACAGGATATGAAAAACTACTCATTGTGACATGAAAAAAATTTGGATATAATAGATGACAGTGCAACAGCTGGCAAATGTTAATGATTGCACTATGAAAGACCATCACATTTCACAGTTGCTTAGGGGGCAGTTATGTGGGAACTGACGAAATACCAGAGACTGCTGGCAGGGGATGCTGGGGACCTTTATAGAAGCAGAATTTTCTGATGTCAACAGCACCTTAATAACCAGATCTGTCATACTGTAAAGGTCAGAGATTACCTTGGTAATGGTATAAGAAATAGAAAATTTGGGTATAAATACAGCAAAATTGAGATTAAAGGGGAAAAGTAGTTAAATGAGAGTTACATGCTTGAGAGGAGACCAAGAAGGGAAAAGGGAGCTATGAGGACAGCTAGATGGAGAGTTAAGAAATGGGAAAGAGATAGCAAGTTATGTGATTGGTACTATTTGGGGATACCCATTGGCCAGCCTTGCTTGTGATCTCCACAGTCTAAGTCCGAGTAATAAGCCAGTATTGTCTGACTACACATATTCCACAAGCAGAAATGCCAGAGAGCAAAGTGCTGATGCAGACATCTCAGTAATGGGGTGCTGATGCCCATTTCAGGTTTGATAACACTGACGTTTATCTACCACTTCCTAATAGAATTTGACTGCAGATATATAGACAACTAACTCTGGAAAAGATAAAAGAGCAAACTTCAAACAGAACTTCTCAGTTCTTAAAAATTGTAGAGCATTTTTAACAGACTGGGGGAGAAGGGCATAAGCTGCAAACCTCCATTAATGGAAATCTGTAAAACATAAATAAATATTTTGTAAGGATAGAGAAAATATAGTTGACATTGCATTACAGGAATGGAGTAGGTAATGTTTTCAAATTTCTTTTAATCTTATTTTTTCATTACTCTATTAATATTCTTTGTTATTTTTAACAAAAATTCACTGAAGAGTTATAAGAAAAAGTATTGTTCAGCTACTCTGGACATCTTTATCTGATGATGTGCATGGAACTATGTATTTCATGCCTTTCCACTCATTTCCTTATAAATGCAGGCTCAATATTCATCCAACACGTGCTTTTCTATGGTATGACCTAAAACTTAATTGTAACATTTCAGTGTACATTGACTTGCTGAAGCAGAACTTCATTGATTTATCAACAGGACTATATAAAAGATGAAATTACTCACCTGGGAGTATCAATGGACTGTCAGTGAAGAATACATTTGTTTTCTGCCTGTAATATCTCAGTCCTGATATAACACATATAAATAATACCTAAACACAAAAAGTACAACTTTTTCTTTTTCCCTGTCACCAATGTCAGCTTTTACTTTTTTACCTTCTTTCAAACAAGCTGCTATGCAATAAACTTTCTCACTATCTTAAGAGAGTGTTTCTGAAAGTAGGATTTCCTTTTGTTGTGCATCATTGTACTTCTGGATGTATTTAATTCCTGGTTTCCTTTTTCATGCACACTTCAACAGAAGGCTGTTAGAGAACAGCCCTTGGTCATGTTAGAAGGAGGTTTTTTTGTCTAGACAGTGAAATAATCACATCAATGCAAGCAAGGAAGAGTATTTTCAAAAAAGTCAATTATTTCCTTTTGACATAAAAAGTCTTATCAGAAGAATTTTAGAGTGAAATTGAAATCAGTTTGATTCTAAAAAGTTTCTAAAATAATTTTTAACTAGTTGTTGAAGATCAATAGCAAAAGCACCAGTATTTACAGTATTATAAGTTTACAATCAGATGCCTCTGAGAAAAGCTGAAAGCTACAGGAATTATTAGCGGTTTTTTTTTTCTTTCGTTTACTTTTTTTTTTTT
>VWYE01020333.1:254647-282967 GCA_013398995.1 Alaudala cheleensis
TTTTACTTTTTTTTTTTTTTTTTTGTGCTGAGCTCTTCCAAAACAACTTATCTTTTGAAAATTTTTCTCTATAGTTTTCTGAAAACTCAGTTTACCACTGGTTTTGCTCTGGTCACCTAAAAACCCTAATCATAATCAGTTACCCCCTAAAGGCTATGAGGAGCTTTATGTGCAAGGTTCCCAACGACATGAATTGTTCTAGTTTTAAATTTCTCATCTTGGTGGCTGGTGGTAAATTGCTTTCAGATTCCTTCAGAAGTTTTATTTTTTAGTTTCCTTTTGTAAGCATATTGGTTTTTTACTTCTTTTGTAGGATGCAGGTGCCCAGGCCTTTCTCTGTCAGGTCCAGGCAAGAGTGAGGAGAACCTGGGAATGCCTGTGCTGGACATACAGGCGAGTTCCATTTGTCTCCAACCCACCAACCACAGGGCATGGCTGAGCCCCACAGCCAAGGGAGTAACATCTTAGGGAAGGTGTATTTAAGGAGTGAGAAGTGAGGAAAAGCATGAAACAGTCCTTCAGACATCAAAATCAGTGCAGAAGAAGGGGGAGGAGGTGCTCCAGACACCTGAGCAGCCTGTGGTGAAGGGTATGACGAGACAGGCTATCCCCCTGCAGCCCATGGAGGATCATATTGGAGCAGATAGTGTACTAGCTTGTGGAGGACAGCATGCCATAGCACCTGGATGCCTGAAGGAAGCTGCAGACCATGGATAGCCCACACAGGAGCAGGGTCCTGTTAGAAGCTGAAGCCCAGGAGATAAAGTCCGTGCTGGAGCTTGCTGGCAAGACTGGTGATACATGGGGCACCCAATTGCAATCCATTCCTGTAGGACTGTATTCCATGGAAAGGACCCAGTCTGAAGCAATCATTGAAGCACTCATGATGGATAAGTCCTTGAAGGACTGTATCCCATGAAAGGAAGATGGAGAAGACTAACAGCATATCATGGTTAACCTCAGCCAGCAACTAAAAACTACACAGCTTTCCATCCAATCCATCTCATCTCATCCCATTTCATCCCAATCACCCCTGTCCCTGCCCAGTGAGACAAGGGAGAGAATCAGAAAATGAAAAGTGAGAAAATTCATTGATTCAGATAAAGACAGTTTAATAGGTGAAGAAAAAGCTGCATTCACAAACAAAGCAAAGCAAAACAAATAATTAATTCATTACATTCCATAGGCAGGAAGTTGTTCTGCTATCTAAAGGAAAACAGGGCTCCATTATGCATGATGGTTTTGTGACATCACCACAAATATCCTGCCCCTACTTTCCCTCTTCTTCCCCCAGCTTTAAGTGCTGAGCACAACACCATGTGGTATGATATCCTTCTGGTAATTTGGGGTCAGCTGTCCCATCTGAGTCCCCTCCAAACTCCTTGTGCATCCTGAGTCTCCTCACTGTAGGGGTGGTGAGAGAAGCAGAAAAGATCTTGAGTTTCTGCAATAACTAAAACATCCCTGCATTACCAACAGTTTTCAGCACATAGCCAAAGCACAGACCCACTCTATTTGCAATTAGCAATAACTTAAGTTATTTTTCCCCAAATCAAGTCTTTTTTTGCCTGTGGCAACAACTGGTAAGCAATTGCCCTGTGCTTTTTTGAAACCATAGGCTTTTTAATCTTATTTTCTTCCCTTGCCCCATTGAAGGCAGTGAATCAACCAGTCAAGTCTAACCCTACATGCACTGTATATATGCAGAATTTTAATACTTTTTCCTAAATAAATAAAATAAAACAAAACAAAGCAAGTAGATACTCTTGGCTTCCTTACTGAGGGTGGTCTTTGCTTTTGGCATTCAGGTTTAATAGGAGTCTACGGAGGAATCAAATCCAGAAGCAGGTAGATATTATGTAGAAATGTGAACACTGTCTTCTCTAGTCTAGCCATGTCACTGCTAGTTATACACCAATATCTTGATAAAAAGCTAAATACATAGATTATATCATTTGTATGGGTTAATTTAACAATAGCTCTTTGAAGTGCTGTAATACCTTAAGCTAATAAATATATTCAGAATCTCTCTGCTTTTTCTTTGGATGCTGTTATAGAAATAATAACAAATCCCTGTGACTTAATCATGGTATAACTAGTAATTTTAAAGATTTGTATAATGTTGTACTAATTACTATGGGAAAATTACCTGTAAATATATTAAATAGCCAATAATCATCCCTTTCTGATATCTTAAATGAATCTTAATTTTATAAAGCATTTAAACTGAAGGAGAGAAAAGACAAATCAAAACCAGTAAACAATATGCATATATTGTTTTTCTGTAAAGCCAGACATCTATATCTCAAAAGAATAATTTCCTTCAAAATCTCCTAAATTCTTTTTCTCTTTCCTGCTATGCATTTTACCCTTTACACAGTGGTGATAAATGAACTCATTCTCTTTGATTCTTCTGTTTCTCAGAATGACTTTTAAACTTCATCATTTTCTTTCAATTCCTTCCACTCTAACAGAGCAAATTCTCTAGGTCATTGGAAATAGTACAAAACAGAAAAAAATCTCACACAATCCCTCAAATATATTTATAGTTTTAAAATTGTATCTTGAGAATTTTCAAAAATAAATTATGTGTCATGGATGATATATCTGGAAGCTTCATTCAAGTGTGACACTGATATTCTCATGCTGTTGTACATCCCCTTTGACACTTGTTAATGTACACAAATTGCTGAGTTTGAATGAATTCACTGGAAGGGAAATATCATACTGTATTTCTATATTTCAAACTGAAAATGTGCACCAAATTTCTTCTCAGAAAATAGTTCTATAAACATTGTGTGTGATCTGCTATTAAATCATTCTTCAAAATGAGAAATAAGACTCATCTCCTTGTCTCTGATAATTTTTTTTTAAAATACCAGCTGAAAGAGAATAGTCCCTGTGGGTGACAGCAAAATTAACAAACCCTGATGTGTACATGTGGAACAAATTCCTTGTGTGTCCTTGGAGCCATCATTATACAGGTTCTCACTAGAGCACTTTCTTTTAATCTTCTTGCAATCTAACAATGAGTTACACATCCTTTATTCTGTCCAAAGGCAGAACAGCCTTTGTTGAATTTGAAAGCTACAGCAGTTTGGGATGGGGTTTTTTGTGGTTTGGGTTGGGGTTTTCCAGTACATTGGGGTTTTTTTCCTCTTCCTATGAGGGTTTCATGACCTATGCAGGAAAAACAGAATTCAGGCCTAAAATTCCAGGTGAAAAAGACCAAAACAATGTTAACCTTTTTCATGTTAAAATTTGCGTCCCAGAATAAGACACTCAAAGAACCTAATCTCCTAAGATGTTTGGACCTGTGAGTATGAATTTCTTTATGATACAGTTAACTATACCAAACATATTTGCAATAATATTTTCTTATTCTCTCCACTGTCATCTGTAGATCCAAACATCTGTGATAAAAAAAAAATATATTAAGAAGACAGAGTATTTAGTTTCTTAACTTATTTGTTTCTCCTCAAAATCTCACTTGGTCTACCTTTGAAAGAGCCTTAAAGATTTCAGAATGTAAACATTTTCTCTCTTCTCTGGTGTAGGAAACTGAGCAGCAGAGAGAACCAGGAGGAATCTAATCTGCATGAAGGGACTGCACAGANGAAAACTAGTTCTATAAACATTGTGTGTGATCTGCTATTAGATTATTCTTCAAAATGAGAAATAAGATTCATCTCCTTGTCTCTGATAATTTTTTTTTAAATACCAGCTGAAAGAGAATTGTCCCTGTGGGTGACAGCAAAATTAACAAACCCTGATGTGTACATGTGGAACAAATTCCTTGTGTGTCCTTGGAGCCATCATTATACAGGTTCTCACTAGAGCACTTTCTTTTAATCTTCTTGCAATCTAACAATGAGTTACACATCCTTTATTCTGTCCAAAGGCAGAACAGCCTTTGTTGAATTTGAAAGCTACAGCAGTTTGGGATGGGGTTTTTTGTGGTTTGGGTTGGGGTTTTCCAGTACATTGGGGTTTTTTTCCTCTTCCTATGAGGGTTTCATGACCTATGCAGGAAAAACAGAATTCAGGCCTAAAATTCCAGGTGAAAAAGACCAAAACAGTGTTAACCTTTTTCATGTTAAAATTTGCATTCCAGAATAAGACACTCAAAGAACCTAATCTCCTAAGATGTTTGGACCTGTGAGTATGAATTTCTTTATGATACAGTTAACTGTACTAAACATATTTGCAATAATATTTTCTTCATCTCTCCACTGTCATCTGTAGATCCAAACATCTGTGATAAAAAAAAAAATATATTAAGAAGACAAAGTATTTTCTTAACTTATTTATTTCTCCTCAAAATCTCATTTGGTCTACCTTTGAAAGAGACTTAAAAATTTCAGAATGTAAACATTTTCTCTCTTCTCTNGTTTTGTGCTGGGAAATGGGCTGAGACTACCAATTCATTCCTCATTAATCATTCAAAGATAATTATTTTCAGTGGCTACCAGGTGGACTGGACTTGAATGAATATCTTTAAGTATAAAAAGGAGTCTATCTTAAAAAAATATCAGAATTAGAATTCTTGCTCATTATTCTTATCAGATTTGGTTTTACCATGTATAAGAAACCCAAATTATACAATAACAATTCATTTTGAAATACAGAGATAAAGAGATGGAAGATAAAGATGTAAAGTTGGGGTCATTACAAGAACACTATTTTAAACTTTTTTTTTAAACTTTACCAATATCTTGATTTTAAGTCTAGACATATAGATAGCTACTACGTAAGCAGATGTTTAAGAATTTTTACACCATCACAGTCAATAATGCATTTAATAGATTACCCTGTCACTTTTTTCCCCCAAAATTCATTTCAATAAATTGTCCAGACTATTTTTCAACCACGTCACTGGTATTGATGCAATACTTGGCAAAAAAACAGCAAGCCAGTGTTAAAGTGCAAAGGAAGCTATGGCAGCAAGATTTTTTTGTACTGGTAATCAGCAGTCCCAAAAAATACATAAATCAAATAGATAGTGATATCTTTTAAAATAAAGAGTGAGTTCTACTTCAAAAATTATATCCTCAAATAATTGATTTTAAATAAAGCTTCATACAAATGGAATGAAAAAAAGGATTATATTTGCCTAACAAGGTGACAGACATTTTGTTTCATTGATGCAGAATTGAATAAAATGAAGATATAATTCAAATAAGTACTAGAAAGTAGTAGAAAATCCTGTTCAAGAAAAAACTTCAAATTCTATGGCAATACAAATTACATCCCTGAAATGTTGTACTTGAAGACAGATGTGGAGCTCTCGAGCTCAAACATCATCAACATTGAAATGACCTTCTTTGTCTAACAGATATTCCACTTACAGTGGTATTTCTACACAAACACTGCCCCAGGTTGCTACAGAGAATTGAAGATGGTATTTGTATAAAGAAATGCAGTGCCACCATATGCCCAGCAGGCTTAAAACTGTTGTAAACTTGGCCTGTGGTATTCATTAGAGTAAAACCTGTTTTGGATCATCCTGAATAAAATGCAGCAGTAATAAAACAGCTTTGGTCTCAAGGTACAGAAGTGCAATTTTCTCTTTGTTGTGAGCTATAATTGGTGAATATATTAGTATTTGCCACTTGCAAGGAAGAGAGATATTGCCATTGTCTTCACAAATATTTGTAACTGCTTTGCATCCTTGGCTTTCATGAAGGGTATGACATTCAAGAGCCATGAACTGGAAGGAAAGAAGTGTGATATTGTTCTTAGACAGAAAACTGAATGTTTCTCTAGCTAGAGGACTGCAGCCAGGAATCTTTCCCAAGGAAAAATTAGAGATGCATATTCATTTATCTATGAGAGGATTTTCTATAAAGTGTATCTCTTCTCTATAGGTGGCACAGAATGCAATTAATTAATTCCTAGCCTTAAAATGAAGCAACATTTATCCAAGAGATTAATAAATGGCATGCAGCCTTGATACATTGCCAAAGCTTGCTTCAGTTTATTTTTGAATGATATACTGCCTTTTCATAAATACACATTCATTAGTAAAAAGCATTAAACAAATGTTGTACAGAAGTGAAAACAAATCACGTTTGCCAAATTGGTTATGCTTGAGGCAAACATGAGGTTTGGATTTTTTTTTTTTTTAATTTTTGAAATAAAACATGAATAGTACTCCTGATTTCATTTTCATTTGAGAGTTTTAATAATTGCTTTCTGCACTGTGCTTTTACAAGTAATAATAAAAAAATGCTCTACCTTTAATAATTGCTTTCCTGATTTATGCAACAGGTATTACATTTAAGCAATGTCAAAATATGCTTTAAAAGTTTATTTTTCTTCTGCACTTTCCTCCAAAAGTTGACAATAATTTAGGTACCTTTATTATGTATTCTCTCGACCATTAACAAAGATAAAGAAATTTACTTCTGTCCAATAATCAACTGGCAACAGCTTTTATTATTATGAAACAAGCCCAAATCACAGAAAAATCTAGCTCCAGAGAAACAGAGAAAAAAAATCTTACTCTTCAAAATTTAAAGTTAAGCACACATTGGTTTTGCTCATTATACTAATATAATATTTTAAATAAAATATAGCAACATTCATCTGCTGTATATTCAGGTATGCTCCCACATTCACTTGCTACAAAGGTACAAATTTTAAAACCTATTCAACAGCAATAAAACAACTATTATATAAAATTCAGTTGATCAGAATGAACTTTCTGCTGAAACATAAATAATCACATGTCAGCAGTCTTGCGACATTGCCTTCTTAGCTTCTGATGGAAAGAAAATATTGAAATGAATGACAACTAGATATGGAATTAAAAACTTCAGGGGTTTAATCCAAAGAAAATATTTAATTATACTATACTATTATTATGATTATTATGACTATTATTAATTTTATATTCTTTATCTCAGCTGAAAAAACAAAAATAAACTTGATCTGAAATAGCAGTTTATTGATTATACTGTTACTTTTTGATTACTTTCTGGAAAATGAACTGACGGTTTAAAAAGAGAAAGAGGAAAACCAACAGTCAATATGTCATGCAGTATGACATTTCAGTGTGACACAGTATTAAGTATTTTGTTTTCTGTAAAAGATCTCATTTTATGAATAGAGTCCAGGATGCACAACAGGGCCTTGACATAAGCTCTACTAGTCTTCGAAGTTCTTCAGCTGACAGAAAATAAGACTATTGGAAAAGTGCTTGTGAAGTTCCACACTTGCAACTTCCATGAGGATGATCTGTCATGATATTCATAAACATGGCTATGTGGCCAGGACAAGGCTGTCTATGTGTCTCAGGGAGTGAAAAGATGTTAGGTGTTTTATAGACTATCCCAGGGAAGAAATGGTGCAGAGGATGCCATAGCTCCACATCAGACTGCTATGTGGGAATGCTCTGGTCACCTCTTGGCAGGCACATGCCATTATTTATCTAAGTATGGTCTTGTGAATACATCTTTCCTACTGTTTTTGCTTCCTCATATTCTTTGCCAGGCTGGTCTATTGTGGAATTGAGAGCCTGGCTCTCTGCAGAAAGAGTGGTGGGTGGAGCATCAGATACAGCATGCATCCAGCAGCAAAGGAGATGGAGAAAAGAAACAACCCAGCAAACCAACCAACAAACCAACCAACCAACCAACCAACCAAACAAACAAACAAACAAACAAACAAACAACCAAACAACCAACCAAACAACCTCTCAGGAAAGATAAAAGGTTTAAGAACCATCACCATAGGCAATATGTGTTATTGGTATCTATGCTAGGACAGTGTAACAGAACTACATCTATAGCGGGCTGTTGTTTAGACTGGAGTAAGTTCTCAGTCCAAGATTTTGCTTCACCTAATTTCAGTGTGAAATCACCATAGTGGAGTAACTCAGCTAAAGAGCTAAGTCTTGTGGCAAGATTGATTTAAATTAATTTTATAAACTTAGTACTGACAGAACCTAGAACACAGATTTTTCAGTGTTCAGAAAAATATGTATTTTGAAGACAGATGTCTGTTAAGGGATGGAACACCTGCTGTGTAGAGCTTTGCATCTGAGTTAGTTGTTCAGATGGTCCTCTGTAAATCTTCTTTCATCTTAGGTGAAGATATGAAGATAAAAACCCAAACAATGGAAGAAAATTATAACCCTTCCAAGCTTTTTTCTTATTTCAAGATGTGTAATGTGTTTTAAAATACCAGGTCAAAGTTAATAATAATTCTTGGTTTCAAATTTTGTAAATTTTTATTTGCTGTTCTGATAAACCATTTCTGTTTGACCAAGTGTTTCCTTTTCTTTATTTGTTTTCTGAGAAAAATGTCAGTAGAGAGACTCCACAAGGAACAACATGACCTGTGTGTCCCGTAATGTCTATTAATCTGTTGTTTGCCAGATAAAGAACCTAATTTTGTCTCATTAACTAACTTTGATTCTCTCAATCATATAGCAAAATATTTTTTTTCCAATCAAAAATCTATTGGAGACTCAAAAGCACTTTCCAAAATAGCAGTCATGTCGCATAAGATGTAATTATCAAATTGCATTTAAAGAAGCAACACTGCAGATGAAGACATTTGTTAAAGTATTCCAGCTAAAATACTGAAAGACTATAATGAAAGGCTTTTTTTAAAATTCTTTAGTAGGCATGTGGAGTTTGTTTGACAATAAATTAAAAAGCTTTGAATAAATAGTATTTCATGTATTTATATGCAGGATAATGATTTCTTCTCATTAAGTGAACATGGGATTTCTGCACTCTGCAAAATGAATGTGAATGTTTGTCCTTTACATATCTTTTCTCATGAAAATCTGGGAACTATCTGAACTTTGTTTCTGGCATTAATTTTGAAAGTTTTTCTATCTGTTAGTTCTCATTAAATCTCTCTTAACCTGTAGGAGTACATGAGCAGGAAAAAATACTGTAATTTTAGTAAGTTTTATTGCACTGCAAACAGTTGAGTCTGTCTTTTATGCAATCATTAAGATCTATTTAAAAATTCAGAACATCTTCTACTTATCATTGCATTTTGTTGAGCATTTAAAAGTAAATTGTGATTAAGCGAAGTAAAAAAAAAAACTCTTTTGATTAAAATCAAAACTTAAAAAGCTGCTTAATTCTCGAGATTCTGCTGTTCATAAATATGCCATATAGTTAACCATATTGTTTACTACTGTTTGTTCAATGAGGAAAAATTATGGACATCACATAAAGCTCTAGTGTCTTTCACATTTCTTACTGTTTAGTGATCAAAATGACCATCTGCCTACTTACTAATGTTTTCTTAGTCAACAGGAATATTTCAGTTGACAAAACAAACCAACAGAAAAACAAACTAACGTTTCCAGGATCCCATCCTGATGGATAGGATCCTCTCTATCCATCAAAAGCAAGGGTAGGTTACATATAGTTTTTTGTGCTTTGGGAGTTTTTGCACTCCATGTGAATAAGTATTCCTGTGCTCATTTGAATAATTCAAGAAGCATTTTGTTTCTGAAGTTTGAGAACATTTAGAAAATTGTTTTCTAATTGAGATATAAAGCTGTCAAAATAATAAGAACCAGAATGAATTTTTTGATTGTTCTTCCTTTAAATTATAGCAAAATAAGTGAAACTATATTTATAATAGAACTAGTTGATCAAATTCTTCATGGTACGTACAGGGATTTAGAAATATCACAGATGCATAAAATGCATTGTCAGAAAATTTAAACAAACCATGCCCATGTACGACTAAACGAAAAATTTAACAATAACATATGTAAACATAAAAAATGGACAGAACTCTAAGGACTAATATTTATTAACCCTACAGGTATCATTCTGGGAACTAGTCTACACTGCAAGAAAAAATATCATAAAGTGAAAAGGTTTTTTTTTTTTTTGTCTGTCATATAAATTACAATAACAAAGAATGTCATTTTGCATGCCCCCAATTCACTTCAATAACATAACTGCACTTCTGGGAAATGATCAGGTTAAAATAAAAAACCTAAACACAGAATAGAAATAGAGGTTTGGATAGTACAAAATACTTTAATGAGGAACAAAAATAATGAGTGAGTTTGTACTTTTTATACAACCTTTCTACTCAGTGGAACACTATTAATGTTTTGCACATTTTTGGTGCAATGTTGACATTTCCCAGACATTTCTCACTCTTTGTAAGCATTATTTCTTCAGTTAACTCTCCTAAAAAAGAAACTCTGTGTCTAATCATGCTACAATTATTTATAATTATTCACAAACATACTGGTACTGGAAAATTTGGACAGAGTTTTCCTCAATTCTTATTGTGCCTAGACTAACAGAAAGGCACCTCGTTTTCCTTGTGTTGATTTCTTGTGTAGAAAACAAGACCATTCTAGAGACTGGCATATGGGCTTCCTGCTGCAGAACTTACCAAACTGTGTACAAATAAGATCTTTTGAAATAGTCAGGAAGTGCAGGAATGGTCATACAGAACAGTGTTCTTGTACACATAGTCTGTTTAGGTAGGAGAGTTTTGTACCTGGTTTAAGATACTGAAAACAACTTGAAGGGATCACATGGAGCTATTTGGAAGCTGGATTACATGAGTTTATTAGGAAAACATTGCAAGGAATTGTCATTTGATCCAGATCAAACTCCTGCCACCATTCAGAGAGCAATTTGTTATCTTTTCCAGAGCTGTGGAAGGCAAATTAGCTTTCCTTCTTAAAAATTACTTATTTTTTATTAAAAAGAACTGTCTTCATCAATGTCTCTGTAACAGAAGAGATGGGAGGTTAGCCATCATTTATTAGGTTTATGTCCTTGTATATTTTTGTTTATGGCTTCTTCCTTTTCCTCTTATCACTTGTTTCAGTGAAAGGCGCTTTCACCAGATACAATTAAACAAGGAATAGATGCTCCTTCCACCAAGTTTTGCAAAGAACTTTTGGATAATGGGACAAAATCTCACCAGTGATAGTATGTTTCTCTAGAAATATAGTTAAACTACATTGATTTAAGTACATTTGCAATTTTATTAATTGAATTGAATTTGTTCACAGAATTTACCTGTGTCAATGAAAAAAACAACACATTTGCACTAGTTAAGTCTTTATTTTCATCAATATGGCAAAATATTAACAAGATTTTTCTTGAATTGTAGTGCTTTTCTAGTCTTCCACATTTTTGTAGTTGTTATGAATCAATCTTGCTTACATTTGAAGAAAATATCACAGAATATTATCTATGTTGTGTAAGCACTTCTTTCGAATATTTTGTTCCTCATATTTTTGTATCACCTTTTTAGTTCATCTCCTCTGAATACTGAGTTATGAAGCTCAGTCTATTACTTTAGAGTGAAAATTCATAGGCAACAAAACTATATTCCAGAATGTCCCTTATTCATTTCTTCAATTTCAACAATAATTACAGAAACTAGTGTCTAGAAATACTAAAACAAAAAATTTTGATTATGACTTCCACAGTCATATCAAAGTATCATTAATCATTCTCGTAGTATAGAATAGTATCCACTGTGATAGCTGTGTATGTCCTTCATGTTACTCCTTCCCTTACTTGTCTCCCTTCTTCCAGCCAAGTTTTGTGAGATTGACTTATCCCAATTTAAGTTTCTAAGTCAGACACCTAAATCAAAGTCTATCATTTTAAAATGCTTTCACCTTTTGCAGACAGTTTCAATAACTGATTTATCTGAATGCAAAATAAAAAATCTGTGGTAAAACCCTGCCAGAAGGCACTTATTTCTCTTTAAAAAATACAGAAGAGGCCAAACATTTTCTCAAATTAGGGATAATATCGTTTAATAGACAATTTGAGGCTTTTGAGTACCTGCTATCAGGGGTCAGCATATCAGTATCAGCATCAGCATACATAGCTCAGTGTAGATAGATGAAAAATAAGTTCCCATGCATGAAGTGGAGTCAAGCCTTCACCTATAGAATATACACAACTCAAAATAAAAAAATAAACTAATTAAACCCAAATAGTGTAAATCATATATATATATATATATATATATATATGATTTTAACTTACACAAGTTTGTTCACTAGCAGTGCCTCTTGTATAAAATTGTTGTGCAAAAAATACAATAATTAATTATCTAATTGCTATTCTTTAATGCTGATATTACCTACATATCATTCAGTGTTTGTGATTTATTATGGGACTGATGGTTTGCGTGACTCAGAATTTTTTTAGCTTTTTGATTTCCACAGTAAAAATGTGTCAGTCAAGTTTTCATAATGACTGATGATTAACACAATGCAGAAGTTAACACGATCTTTAAAAAGGAAAAATATTCCCAAAGGCTTCCTTTCCTAAAGAAAGCCTTAAGTGAAAAACACAAAAAAACCCCACAAGTCAGTACAAAAATTATTTATAATATGGATCTTTAAATGAAAAAAAAACTATAATGTTTCATGGTTTCTGCCTTTAGCCTCAATAACTGCTAAAAGGAATTTCTTTCTGTGTGTAATTGAGTTGGAAATGTGTTTGAGTATTTCAAAGTGAGTTGTTTGATCTGGTTCCGTTGGCAAAATATCTATATATTTCTTTTTTTCTTAAAAAAAAAAAAAAGAAAAAAAAACATATTAACTATAAATGTGTTAGTGCGGATTTCAGTACATGTCCAAAAACCTAAAGATCTGCATCAAGATCAGTTTTATATTGCTCTAAACATTACACAAATAAAAATCAATTTTTTTTTCTTTTAAATTCTGTAATCTTTCAACATAATGTTTTGTTGCTGATTGCATACAATCATTCTCATAAGCTCACTGGCTCCACTGCAAAAGAAGCAACAAATATTGTTTTTAGTAACCATATATAACATTCTTCATACTTCCTTGCTGTTTCTTCCCCCTCTAGCTTGCATGGAAAAGGGAATGAAGTCAGTCATTTCCTCAGGAATGCTCTCCATTTACTCCCACGGGTTTGTAAGAAGTGAAGAATGTGAAAACCCCATAGTGGAATATCAGGGAAATGCATTTGTTAAGATTTACTTTTAAAAATTATGTAAGCTACTACTGTGGAAATGTAGCTCATGTTGCAAATAATAGTAATGAGAAGCAGAAATTATAACACAACCTAATTTATCTAAGTCAACTTTTGCAAAATGCAAACATAGTAGATTCACAAGTTTTGTGGTCATTTTTACTTGCTGATTATCACTATCAACTTATCATCTTTAAATTTTGCCCACACAGATTTGTCAATTTTGGAAGACACCTTGACTTCTCTCGTTTTGACATCTACTGTATCATTAAAACCAGCTTTTTTTAAGGAAAAATACTGCCAGTTGGAAGTATAGATTTGGTCTATTACAAAGCAATTTTGTAACAACATGAGAAGTTTTACACTATGGGATTCAATTTAAATCAAAATTCAATTTTCCAAATGTCTAATATTCACCAAATAAATTTTACTTGCTAACAAATCCTGTTAGGTTGTAGATAGAACCTTAAAAATAAATTATTTTGCTGGTAAAAAAATTTAATCCTATTGGTTCTATTTGTCCAGTGGCTGACTTAGGCCTGATTAATTAACCATAATACAAAGATGAACAATATAAAACCAAATCCCATGGGTTTTATGAAAGATAAGCTGTAATTAGCCAGGATGGAAGTATTCATAAATACTTATCTCTCTTGAATATTTTTGCCAGGATGCATTTTTTTCAGTTCAGAGGGGAAACATTGATTGTTAGTTAACTGACATTAACCTTCTCCTGTGGCAAGCAATCTCTCTCACCACCTTAAAAAGGTGAATGTCAGTGGATCATCTGCTTATCTGCATTTCTCCAAACTTTTATCTCAAAGCAATGAAAAAATCTTGTTGTCTGTTTGTCCAAGGTCAGTGATAATCTTAAATCTCCTAAGTACACATTTCCACAGTATTTTAACAGTTACCAGCATTGAAGGCACATATACATTGTTTCATGACACTAGTTTTTATTTTCAAGCATTTTACATTGGTATTCAACCCATAATTTCATAATATAAAATTTGCCACCATGACAGGTGATTTTCCAGTGCTGACAAAATCTTTTATCTCTAATGACATGCCCAATATTACAAAAGTCTCAGCCTAGTATCATTGGCTTCAGCAATGCACAGGGAAAAAGAGTTCATTTGGCTGGAAATTATCATCAGGTTTACTAATTCTGTAAGTCATTGCTTGCAAAATTTTCTGAATAAAATTTCGTCATGTATTCTGTTCCTTGTTGTGCCAACACCACACTTATCTTTTGATATAAATGAAATAATCAGTGTGCTACTTTTTGGGATTGGAGATCCAAATAATCTATCCATGATAAGAAGTACTTAGGAATAAATTGCTTGCATAAGAGTGAGGAAAAAAGAACATTGGGTTAACAAGTTTTGTAACACTATCAATTCTAGCTTGTTTTGCCCATGATGTTATTTGGTGAGTGATTTCTCCTGGTGCTTATCTCAACTCATGGACCCTTCTTTGTTTTGTCTCACCTTTCAGCTGTCGAGGGGAGTGATGGAGAGGCTTTGGTGGATGCCTGGCATTTCGCCAGAGTTAACCCACTACATAAGGTTATTTTGGTTAGCATTTCCTTTACTTGATTATTCTGCTTTATAATGAGCCAAAACCTGTGTCCCTGTCCCTCTGCTCTGCCCCCAGAAAAGGACAAAACCCCATGGTTTTAAAAACTTCAAGAATTTAAAACCTTCATACCCTTACTTAATAACTTAATAACTCTGAAATGTTATATATAAAATATTTTTCCTTAATGTACTTCAGTAGCAATCTTGTAAGCAAATAACAGATGTCTGTTTAGTTATTCCTTGTTTTGTATATCAAGCAAGCATAGAAAGAAATGAAAACACATTTAAAGCAAACAAAATATCAACAAGAAATAACCCCAAACAATAATGTATTTAATACAGCTATAGGAATATACCCTAGTGACATTTGTAGCAGAGATTCAGTTTTAAAAGCAATTTACTTTTAAGGTTGAAAAATAAAATCATGGTACTAAAAAGAAAATAATATGCAAGGTATTGTAAAAAACCAAAAGCTAAGAATAATACAGATACATTTATAATATTGTATCAGGATATTTCCAGCATTTTGTATTGTCTCCAGGAGGATATTGTGTTTTGAATTATTAAGCTTTTCAAAACATCGGATCTGTCTTTCAGTAATTTGTACAGCATTTGGTTTAATAAGTCTGATCGTGAGTACGACCAATTAATGTCACAAGGATAAATTACTGGTGGAATTTTAACTTCAGCACTGGTCCTGTAATATATTGTCCATGAGCTGATAATGAAGATTAAAATCCTTTTATTCTGCTTGACTGTAAAAAACCTAGAACTTGATTCAGAGCCATATTCTGAACAATACTGAGCACCTTAAATTCTCACTGATCACAGAACATCTTCTGATAAATTCAGAGTCAAATCTCTATTCAGCTCAGGTTAATGAAAGCAGGTCACTGAGTGCTGTCTTATTAGAATTTACCCCATAATATAAGTTGAAACAGTAGTTCAGTTTAAGAAAAAAATACTCCTAAATTGTATCAGAAATAGAGACTTTTGTAATAGAACTCTACATAACATGGAGCTCTATTGTTTTACTTGATTCAGCCTAATGATTTCCATTATCTCTTTAGTTGATAGAATCCATTTCAAAAACCAATAATCTCTTGAAATCCACTGAGCCACAAATTAGTCATTAGAGAAAGTTTTCAGAGATCATTACCTTTTCCATAGATTTTAGCTTTTCATTTCCTAAATACCCATGTCTAGTGTTGTTCATAAGAAGAGGAGGGTAAATTATTCAGTTCCAAAAGAATGATTCTAGTATTATTTATACTATTCACTTTTTTATTATTTGCACTGTTGCAGTTTTATTAAAGGTCAGCTCTGTATCACTCTTAACTTTGAATTTATGGCCTCGTATGATATTAGGCTTTAATGAAAAAACAAATACCATCAACACTTCATTGTGTGCCACTTTAACGACCTACTATTTTCCATAGGAGGGATTTATTGTTTTTCTAAACTAGTGAAATACTCTCTGTCACCCATGCACCCACACATAGACACACACTTATACACACACGCACACACACAAAAGAGGCATAATTTCCAACACAGAAGGGAAAATAAGAAATATGATTCATGGTTCCATTTTTTCATTGTCTTGGTTTGGGTTGCTTATTGTTTTTTCCTAAGTTATACCTAAAGAGCCCAGGCTTTTTGACTGTAAGGTTGGGTTGAGAGCAACTGACTTCTGGTTTGTCTCAGAAAATGTTCAGTCCTCAAAAGGAAATTAGAAGATGACAGAAATTTGAAATATTTCAGAGAAACTGTTTTCAAAGGACTTTTAAAATGGGCAAATACAATAGATTTAAAAAAGATTTTAGGGGAATCCAGTCTTATTATAATAAGTAATATTAAGATAAGCTCTTCTGCATAGATCTGAATACACTAAAATTATCAAATTATAAGAATCAGACACATAATTCACCAGGTTTTCCATACTTGCATAAATAAATGTTTCTTCCTTCACTGCAAAGCATGAAAAAGTTTTGTTAAATAGGTTAACAAAGTACATTCTTCTTAGGAAAAAGTATAACACCAGCGACAGCTGTGCAATCACTTGGAATGATTTATGTGCCGTGACTACATTGCTGTGTTGTTTACTCTATGCTTATACTGTCTAAATTGGCAATTAGTTTCTGGAAAAATGTATAGAGCAACAGGGAGTTGAATACTTGCAAGGCTGACGCTGCAAACTCTGTAAGGGCAACACAGAGCAGTCTGGTTTAAAACCTTAGTGTGGTCCTCAGCTGAACATGAAAGGCTTCGGCCAGGATTGATATAGTCCTTAATAGGTGGTCAGAATGAAGCTGTGACAATGCTTGACAATCTTTTGAAGAGAAGTCAGATGCTTAAGGAGGAGTATTCTATTGCATGTGAGGGAATTTGCCTAACATTCACAGATGGAATGAGGACATCACCCAAGAAATGATAAATTATATATATGTATACACACAGAAATTATTTTTCTCCTTTGATCATTCAGTATTTGCTCTATTAATATTTGGTTTTGAGGAAACAACTGTGTTCCTGCCTTTTCAAGGGAAAGACATACATTTTGAATTAATTGTATTTTGCAAGAAAATGGATTGTAGGCTGGACACGTGGTCTCTAAATTATTGTATGACCACAGGTAATGTTTATGTCTCTCTATCAGCATCAAGTAGTGCTAACTCAGGTCATGGTTGAAATGGATTAATTTAGAAAACTCAAGAAAATACCATAAGTACAGTCAATTCTGTCAACCTTATGGCAGTACCACTTTTTAAATAGTTATGTAATATCTCAAGACATTTTGTCAGATATACAGCATTAATTTTTAAGGTATGGTGTCTAAAACTTGAAACATGAGCTTTATTTTGAGAAATACTTTGAATCAACATTTCATTTTGACTTGAACAAGTCCTCCAAGATATCAACCCCATATCTCAGGATGGACAAAACAAGAGGTGTTGTGTGAGAAATTTGGACTGAAGGATAATTAAAAGAATCCTGGCAGAATTTTTTTCTCAATTTTCCCTACTTGTAGCAGACTGAAATTATAGAAGCAAGTGAGAGATAATAATAACAATAATAATAATAATAATATGCAGAGGGGAATTGCTATCCATTTTTTAAGACTGCTTAATTTCTCATCTACCACAGTTATGATTAGCAGCCTTCTGAATAAAAGAGAAATACCCCAAGTATCTATTTATTTAATTTAAACAAAAGCCCAGTTTATTTGTATACTTCCATATTTATTTCAAGTCAGTAAATAGAACCAAGTTTCATAGATTTCTCACCTCACCTACTGAGACTCTTTTTCACTGACATTATAAATGTGTCTGTCTGTTATCTTTGGAAATTTGCATGAATCACATTTACATGTTAAGCTGTGTTCTGCTGATAAGTCAACAGCCCTCCAGATTTTCCAAATCTTATCTAAGATGTCTCAGAAATTCAATCTACAATTAAAAAAAAAAAAAAAGGGGGGGGGGAAGAGAGAAGAGACAACTTACTGACATTTTGCACCTGGTGCTATATATCATTTGAACTATGTCTAATGCATCTGTTTTATTTAACAGTACCTCTTCTTGTTCTTTGCTTCTCTAGCAGAATTATCCTGGTATGTCTCTTATTTTCACAGGTAAAAAAACAACTTTACATTCTGACTCCTCATTAGTGACCAGGAGAAGATAGGAGAAGTGGAAAAGTTTGAAACTTTGCAAATATGTTTCATTTTATTTCAAAACTACTAACCTGACACAAAAACTTGCAGCAGTCATTTGACTGTCATCTTGCCTCAGAATTACTGCTTTTCCTTGAGCCTGTTCAGCACTTAACATCAGGTAAAAATGTAGTGAAGTTTCAAGTCACTATCTTGGGAGACTTATCCTTGCCCTATTTTCTTTGAAATGGACAGAGGTATGCAAATCCATATACATGCCTGTGCCATGAGACACAGGGACAAATCCTGAGACAAAGGGACAAATCCTGAGGAGATGAAGTGTTGACAATTCCATCTTTCCCAGCCCCTTGTAAATCTGACCTTCTTTAGCCCCGGCTCTTGGTGCCTACAGGACGCAAATTCTGGGTCATGCAAGCTGCCATGGCACCAGTCACTGAACAGAAGTCACTGTGTTCTGTTCTCACAGTGATATACACAAAAGGAGAACTGCTGGGGGAGTGTTGGATGCATGTGACTTATTCATGTGATAGATGTGATTATATTTGATATCACCAAACATTATCTGACTCAGCATTCACCGGCAATGACCAAAAAGCCTTCCCAGGTAGGTGGGCAGTGGATCTCCAGATATGAAGGGACAAAGATAGCTCTCAAAGACAGGTAAATGTCTAATTATTTCCAGGGGTCACTGCTGGGCATCAGATTAAATAACCATCTCCAAACCACTCAAGAGACAAAATTAATCCCACCAGAGTGTGAAGGGTCATAGTTGATGTTGGGTGGCAGATATTTTAGACAATATTTCAGGGAAAATGAAGCATAAGGCAAAAGCTGTGAAATTTGAATTAGCAATATCCGTGTTGCTCTGGTAATTATTATTCTTTAAATAAACAGTTTCTTGTTGCTGTCCCCTTCATTTTGAAAATAGGCTGTGAATTCTTAATATGTATTTTAGTCTTTTTGTGTCCTTTAAGAAATTTATTTAGAAAGTAAATGTTTGATGTGAATTTATGAGAGATGTTTGTTCTGACACTCAATTTTGGGGAGACTCTCTAAAATCCATTAAGTGCAAAGGATTCTGGATCATCTTTTGTACGGACAAACCCATGAAAAACATGGTACTAGGAAACATCTGTAGTGCTAATTTAGAGAAGTGAAACTACTAGAGCAACTCAAAAGCAACATGCTTGCTGTAGCTGGTCCATCAGAAAGATGTATATATCATGAAACTGAGGATTTGATTTGTATTCCTATGTTGCAACAGCATAAGGGAATTCTGTACACTTTAAACCTGCAGAAATAGTATTAAAATACTATGCAGGTACAGGGAATCCAGCATGAAATAACCTCTTCTGTACTATCTATTGGAAACAGCCACTGAATAAGCAACATCTTAGAATAAAATGCCATGTTTCAGTTTGAAGGGCACTAGCCTGTTTCCTATAAAACAAAGGCCAGAAATAAACTGACATTTATGTTGTGTTTATACAACTAAAAATGGAAATGACATAGTTATTTGATACATATTAATTTCTTTTTTCTTCTAAGATTAAGGTATAAAATGGTTTGTGCCCCGTAAGAGATTTCCAGAGTTACTTGACCCGTAAAATAAATTCTTCTAACCAAGCAAGTCCTTATGATGCATAAATAAAATATTTAAAAGGCTTTTTTGTGTTTTATGAATACATGTCAATTAGCTAATGAAACTATTTTTTCCTCCTTTCAGATATGAACAAAACAAATGCTGCCCAGCATGCAGCATGTGAGGTAGAAAATAGAGTCACACAATGGAACCATTAGTATTAAGTGATGAAGGTTTAAAGACAAATCTCTTCATATATCTGTAAGTATTATAGCTATTTTCAGCTATCAGAGTTTTGCATTTACTGCTGACTCACAAACAGAGCTATTGCAGAGTGGCCATGTGAATCAAGATGATTGTAATTGATATTTAACTTTGTGATTCAATGCCTGCCTGTATTATGCTTTACATACCACTGGTCAAGGTTTTTTACTGGCAGAAGAATAAAAAATAAATAAATAGCTCTTTTTTTCTGGATTTAGTCAGGAAAGAGTTAATTTTTTTTTCAGTAGCTGGGAGGGGGAATAACTAAGGCATTATTCTGTACCAGCTCACTTATTGCCAGAGGCAGGGGGAGAAGGGACTTTCTTCTCAGGATCCTTCTGGTGCAGAAATCTACTTATAACAGAGAGAAATCTGTTAATTCATCATCACAAAGAAGATCACAATGCTTTATTAGTCTATACAAATTTATGGAACAAGAAGGAAAAAATAATGATAAGGAGAAGAATATGAATCATAAGTAATCAAAGAAAATTCAGCTGAATGAAAAAGCTAGACAAAGATACTGGGCTTTGAAATTAGTTACTAAAACTTTTATAGGATGATAGGTCTTGATTTTCTGCAAGATGTTGAGAATAATTCTGAAGATATCTGTTATGCTGCTAAATTAAAACTCTCCTTATTGGCACTACAGTAAAATCAATAAATTAATATTCTACAGTTATATTCCCTGTATGCATTTACAGCAGGGAAGTTTATGTTCAGTTTGTAAGGAATACAAAAGCTGCGACTAAAAAAACAGTAAGTTGTTCACAGGAATATCTTTAAAGAGATTTAATAAAATCAAAACTTGGTGTAAAATGCCAGTGTGATATCACTTTCCTCTAGTACTTTTTGTAACTGAGCTTATTGAAATATATAATTTTAGGTAAGACTAAATTTTTGCATTTGATTTTATGAATAATATGTGGTTTTAACACCCTTTTCCTTTTTAATCAAAGTTTTATTCAGATTTATTTTTGAAGTAGTGTTTTCCTTCACAGTTGCATTAGGTCCTTAATCTTATTTTCATTTGAGTGACACTAAAAACTCAGTCCCTGGAAACTACTTTGCTTGTTATCAGCTTCTATTCACAGTACAACAGATACATGATAAGGAAATCAGTGACATTCTCTTTTTATTTTTTGCATTGTATAGAAAAGATTACAGTTTTTGTTTGGTTCAAAATTAATAAAGACCATAGTCATTGCATAAAACTTTAATGTGAATACAAATCAGTTTTATAGATTTAAAGCAATCTATTTGACACTAATGCATTCAAATGTGGATAAAAATATGAAATTCAACCATTTTTTCAGCCATGGTACTGGACTGACACATAAATACAAAGTTATATTTAATTTGGAACTTTAAATGTAAGTCATAGGGTTGATATCTATCAACAACTTAACATTTTGACTCAATTTTAGTTTTGAATGTTCATATGATTATGTGAAGAAAATTTGGAGAAGACAGTTGTGATAATTTTTTAGGGAATTTTTAGTGCTTTTCTTTCCCGTATTATTTGCAGTCAGGTAACCCATTAAAAGTATTTAAGTGGACTACGCATTACTGTTTGTTCCATTTTTGTTATACAGGTCAAACAGCAAATAAACCAGTGAAAGGTTCTTAACTGGATCAGTGAAGTACAAGGTGCATTCCTTATTACCCTTAACAAGGTTTTAAGAGCAGCAAACTATTCCCTGATTATTTCTTCATGGTCCAGCACACTATAGACCTGTTGCACAGTACCTTTCAAAGGACTTCATTGCATGAAAATTTCAGTCGCATCCAAAATATCAATGATGTAGATGACTCAGAGGGTAATTGTATCCAGGACCGGTAAATAGCGCTTATCCTCTTCTTGCAATCTGCTTCTGGAGTGTGCATAACAAAAATGAAATGAGATATGTAAGTCCCTTATCCTGTCTTTTTCAGGGTAGCCCAAAGTGTAACTGGCTGTGTACAGAGCTAATGGATAGCAAGAGGCGAGAGAGCGCCTTGCTCTCCTAAGCCAGCCCATGGGGGCCAGTGTACTGTCAGATATCATCAGTTATGCGCCTGTCCTTGGAGCAGTCATGGAGACAGACATATTCTCACAAAGCAGAGAACAGCTTTTTGCAGCTGTTTCACAAAATAATCTTTTGAAGTTATTTGAAAACACAGCCATGGAGATTGGGAACAGGCTGCTATGTAGAGTAATAAACCTCTCAGAAAACCCATCTTCCAGGCAGAAGAAACATTAATAAAATTCTGTCATAAAATGCAAACAGTTTCTGAGAATATGATGTTCACCTTAGGAATGGAATTGAATACCTGAATTGTAATTTTCTGAACATGGCCAAGTTGACCTTGGCAAGCAGTGAATTATCTAATGGAGGGAGGATGCCAAAGCTGGATTAAAACTGAATAGCATGGGTGTTTTGCAGTTGTTTTAGTTGAAAACTAATTATTATTATCTAGTAATTCAACAAGAAGCCTTCCAGGTAAAATTCCATCTGTCTCCAGAAATGGCTTTGTTTACAGATTTGCTTCATGGGTTACGTTGCTGTGAATGATTATCTTTGCAGTGCCTAATGTAAGTCCTGCATCAGCAAAGCAAGCCTTTATTAGCAGAGTTTGTAATGTCTGACTGTTGCTAAAAGTGCACTGCACTTTTACTATATGTTTGAAGGGTGTTATTTTATGTCCCAGAGCATTAATAAACCAAAGCAACCAATGGTACCCATAGTAACAAAACCCCAGAAACAGTAGATTGAAATACTATTCCTGGACATGCTAAACTCCTTCTGAAGCCCTACCTCTTCTGTACTATAAAAAACTCCAGCATTCTCTAAATTAGGAATCTACTTTCAGATTGAAATTTCCACTTAAGCAATCTCATTGCACTACACTGTTAATAATGAAAGCATACATAAATTCGCAAAATATCTGGCTTCACTGTCCTATTTTTCTTCATGTAATAATTAGGCAATGAATCAATGTCCACTTCTTTCAGGTGAATCTAAGAATGTAGTGCTGTGAAGGTGAAGTTTGATTAAATTTTTACTCAAAGGTTAGAGAGAAACTTTTTTGTATGGTTAAAGAAAATTACTCATATTTTATTTTTAAATTACACTTTGATTTATTTTTAAATTTAATTGTCTGTTGATTCCCTAAAATCCATTATTTATGGAGGAAATGTCTCTAAGAAATGAGTTCCACTGAATTCTAGTTAAAAAGAAGTATCTGAGGGGTTTTTTTGTTTGCTTTTTTTTTTTTTTTTTGTTGATAATCAAGTGAAACTTGCTAGTTTTAAGGCATTAGCCTGATTCAGTAATTTGAGAAGAGTGTAAGAAATTGACACTTTTAAAGACAGGATAGTCATATTGATATACTTATAATAACTATCTTTTACCCAGAATATATCTGATAATAAATGAATTAAAAGAAAAAAATAAAAGTTTTTTTGTGAGAAAAACAATGTAAGATGCTACTTCTGCTCCTTCTCTGCAAGGCCACAAGGGAAAATTTTTTGGAACATAACCTTGGATTTTTATTTGTTAATTTGGAAGACAAAATTTTATTCATTGAGTTTCAGCAAGAAACATTTTCTTTCCTGCTCAGCAGATAGAAGATGATCTGAAAGATTCTGTGTTCAGTGTAAAGTTAATGTTGAGGGGTGTTTTGATAGAAGGATGATTTAGAAAAGCCAAATACGTTATTTGAACTCTTAAGAAATGTGTAGCCTTCTCTGTTGTTTACAACAATCTTAGTTACTATTTAAGATGTTTTTTAAATAGAAAAATATGTATTAAAAAAAAAGAAATAAAGAAAAACCCAAATTGTTTTATCCTTGTAGCTTTACATTAATAACTTCTGTTCCACTTTTACCCATGCAACAGAATTCTGGATTTTCTCCAGCAATTTTAATTTTGTATTGACTATTCTACAAATCTTATTTTACAGTTTTCTCGCTACAGTCTTTAGATTTGGAAGGTTAATTAGGTGAGGATGATGTGTATCTCAGCCTTGTACTGACAACACTCAAGATGTAATCAGTATGTGAATAAAAGTCCCAAAGCTCTTCAATTCCATGTTCACCTGCATAGAACAGCCTGATTTGCCCATCTTTTGTCTTCACAAACTCATCCTTGAATAGGAGCTGGGAGAGTAACTTTCAGGTTGTGTTATTTGACATGTAGCAATGTGAGATTTGACATGTAGCAATGTGTGTTTCTATTTCCTACTTGATGATTTTTTTTCCCATTAAACTGTCTAAAGAGGTGTACCTTTCCCTTACCTTGAGGAAAAGGTGTGAGGACAAAAGAAACAATTTTATGAGATATCTTGGCTAATAGCACAATTTCATGCATAGACCCCAGTTCAGAAATACTCAGAAAATATATTAAAGCTAAAGTATGAGATACATCTTTTATTCAAAGCCAAATTGGAATCAGATCCTGAAAAATTAAGATTAATTTTGATGTAGCTATCTTGCTAATTTTTGGTGTCATTTTTAATTTGCAGCTGTTCTGCATTCACTCACAGACCTTTATATTTGGAGTTTTGATCATGAATTTATTTCTACAATATGTTTGAAAATATTTTTATTTGTAAGAAGGCTTACTAAGTAAATACTGGTGTAAAGTTTTTTGAAAAATTATTTAGAGGTTTATAATGTAACACAGAGTGATACGGAACAAAATCCACCAAGGGACTTAGAATTTGGAATTGTTAGTCCTGTGAGCATCCATAAGAACCTAAATGGTTCAACTCCTTCAAGATTTCACTGAGAAATTTCTTAAATTATCTAGGTAGGACTAATTCCTTAAACCCTGTGCTCTGAAGGACCTGATCTGAGGGATATAGATACACCATCTATAAAGAATATTTGTTTTGCCATCAAAATAGAGACAGACTTACTGTTTGTTTTTAAAATGTTGTGCACTCTAATTATTATGATTATTTTGTGTTTGCTATTGATTTTATTGATTTTTTGAGATTTAGTATCTAGATTTAGCTATTATTCCTATCAGCATAGAAAATTCTTAGAACAGCACTAGTTCACACTAGGGCTGTGGTTTTGGTGTGTTTTCCTTGTATTTGACCAAAGATTTCACTATTGTTAATATGCTTGAAATCTTTAGGATCTAAAAAATAATTATTAGCAGTGCAGGTCTAATCTATATTATACAATCCCCTAAATTATTTTCAAAAGCCAAACCAAAACAAAACTGACCATTACAGCCCATCCATCATCAGAATTTACTTAGTAAGTTCTTATAAACACAGAACACAAAAGGTCACAGCGAGCTTCCAAATGCTCCACAGCTTCAGAGCTAAATACTGAGTTTATTACTACTAGTTCTGAATTGTCTGGGTAAGTCACATTAATAAGTGAGATAACTATATATAGAACAGAAGCTTCAACTGGTTTAATATTTTTACTTTTAAAGTAAAATTTAGATTGAAAATATATGTCTTTCAGAAGAGAAATAAAAAAAAAAAATAAAATGGAAAAGAAAAGAGAAAAGAAGCTCAGTTTTATGTGGGTAAGTATCTTTTGCTTTGATAGGCCTCCTAGTTTTTCATATTGAGTTGAACATTTTCTTCCTCATTATTTGAAGTGAATGTCAAAGTTAAAGGAATTTTCATAGTGAATTATCAAAATTATATGTTCCTAAACTCTACACCAAGTACACCTCAACCTTATGGGAGTTTTCTTAGGCTTGTTTCCAAATTAAATTCCTCAGCAAGTGACCAAATTATGTGAAGACTTTTTTTTGCAGTGGAAGCCATATACAGTCTGCTGTAGACAAACTAAACTTTCAGAGATATATTTTCTATTAATGTTCCATATTTTTATCTAAATATAAACAAACATTTTAAAATTCATTTTGTAACTTTTTTTAAGTCATCTTGTCCCCTTCAGGATTTTGGGCATCTTATTTATTTATGCAACACCACCCTTGTATTCAGAATTGAAAGAGATCATGATTCATTTCCTAAGTTTCTCTTGACCTCATGCCTTCTACAATGTTCAGCTTTAAAAGTGAATAAGTCTGTCATATGGCTGCATATGCAACAAATTGTTCTTGGGTAAAGTAATTTATTGCATTCATGGAAAAGGTGCCAATTTTGCTATTAGGTGGGATTAATATCCTATAGGGAAATAAAATAATTTTCAGAAAAGTTGCACCTTGAATTTGCATTTTACCATCTCATCTTCTATCAGTAGTTTTGTGTTACTTTCTGAAGAAACTTACCCTCTTATATGAACAATTCAGTACTGAAACACTAGTGGTTGTGTTGTGTTCATCGGGAAAAACTTTCTATTTGACATGTGATTTTCAAGGATAACTAGACATAGCAGAACCAAGACTGTAAAACTGATTTTTAGGCATTGAGTTTAAGTTTAAGAAATGGAAAATAGTCACATTTAGATTTTATAATAAGCAAATTTGATGTGTGAACCACTTGGAGAAAATCTGAGATGGAACCTCAAAATAATATTCTTTGCATAGTCATTTGTCTAACTATAGTCTTACTACATATTCATACCAGTTTACCATCAAGATAATTAAAATCTCCCATCAAAACTATTTTTCCTTTATCACAAAATCTTTTGCTTTCACAGGCCATTTTACAGTACTTTCTATGTGATGGTCTACACAAATTCCAACATTAATTTGAATCTATTTCAATGGCTATTTTTCTTCCAGAGAAGACTCCTGACTAGACTCCAGTTATATACACTTCTCCCAGCTTACTTTTTTCTGTCCTTCCTCTATATATAGACCACTGATTTCCCAAGCCCTTTTGTTTCTCCATAAAAATCTAAATTAATGCTTTCATGTCTGTCATACCATTCACTATATTACTTGATATAAGAGAATGACCTTTTCTGTTTCCTTCTCAGCTTAGTGAAAATATTTCCACTTACTTTAATTAGAAGTGGTTTGAGCTCTAAATTCTCACTAGGAATGACTGTAAAATTTCAATTATCCTTCAGATATTGACAATTAACTCAAGAAATTTCATAGCAAAACCAGGCTGCTTTACCTACAGGGTTTTGTGAAGCAAAAATAGACATTTTTTTTTTTCTGTTGCAGGTAGTGGAATTCATACTTTAAACTGTTTCAAGGTAGGTTTCCTACCTTCCTGTTATTTACTTTTGAGAAAAAAAGCACCCATTTTTCTAACTTCCCTGAGATCATTGCAGATAATGATGACAGATAATTGTTTGTCACTTTAAATGATATTATCTTGCTAGCTGTCTCAGTGGCAAGAAAGTCTGTGAAAGAAAAATGGGAGATTTTTTGTTCACAACAGAGCCATTTTTATCCTACTTGGTAACTCCTGCTTAAAAACTTTCCATTAATAAGAAATATGACCTATCTAAGCTATCAATTTTGTATGTCTAGGCTTCAAAAGTCACATTACAAGATAAACAGAAGTTAGTATAATTTTCACCATAAATAGTGAACAGCACTGCTGCTGTGTTCCAATGGAAAAAAAAAAATATAACAAAGTTGATCTCTGATAGAGATCCTATTAGAATTCAAATAAAAAAAACCCCTACTCTTGTTCCTTATTTACAAGCAAACCCAACATAATTGGCTCTGACACGTTAAAACACTGTCCACATTCAAGTCCAAAGATGAATCTAAGAGCAGTGTTTGATTTTGTTGGGATTTTACAAAAATCCTTGTCCACTTGCAGGTCTAGTTAAAAAATATTTTCGATAACTGGAAAACACATTGAATAAAGGTTAGATGGCAGGATCTGTTGTGCTAGGAAAGGGGTAATGGTTTTAAATTGCAGAAGGGTGGATTTAGATTAGTTATAAGAAAAGAGTTTTATACAATGAGGGTGGTAAAACACTGGAACAAGTTGGCCAGAGGCTGAGATGCCCCATCCATGGAAACATGCAAGATCAGATTGGATACGGCTCTAAGCAATCTGACATAACTAAAGATGTCCCTGCTCATTACAGGGGTGTTGGACTTGATAATTTTTTAAATGCCCTTTGCAAAGTATTCTATGATTCTATATCACTTCAAAAATACCTATTTCTCTCTTTATAGGATGGTAGACAATGTACTGGTGCTCAAAGGAATGCTCAGTTAAAACATTCATGTGTTTATGAATGATGACTAATATGAGGTTTTTACTTGTGCTTCAAGATTTTTTCCAGATGCAGAGTGAAAACTGAAGATGTCTCTAAGGAGAGAGAATGAGGAGAGGAGAGGAGAGGAGAGGAGAGGA
>VWYE01020333.1:291539-337231 GCA_013398995.1 Alaudala cheleensis
CCTTGTATTCTCAGGAAGCGTGGTCTGACCTCTCTTTAACTACTTCCTTTGGGGCACTTCCCCCAAACCACCACAGTATCTGAAAGAAAAAATTGATTTTTTCATACTCTAACATGTTATTTTGAATAAAATTCAGCCTATCCAAAGGCAGATATGTATAATAGCCTAGATAATTCCACATTTAGAGAGGTGACAGGATTATACCCTTCCTCTAGAAGCAAAAAAAAAAAAAAAAAAAATTGTCTAATGTATCTAAATTGGATAATAGACAGAAAATAGAAATAAGAAATCATTAAAGATTTCTGGTTTAACTACTTCTTCAGTACACTTTTCTGAAACTTTGAAATTATTCAAATTTCTGTCTGGAAGTTTCACTAGCATCTAAACTTCTCTGGTCACAACTGGACAGGTCTTGACAATATTAATCAGGTAAACTTGTATACATCCAGGTTCATAAAATATTATTTCTCTTTGGAATTTAGAACAGAGATTTTAAAAGCATTCCTAAGGTCTAACTAAATACTCCAAAGAATACAGACACATAAATTTTGAATTTCTTTTTTTAATCACATCCTATGTGAAATTGTCCCTGCTTCAGATTTTAATAAAGTTATTATAGTATATGTCCATTTCCTCTTGCTTGTGGAAAGGAACAGTTACCTGGTGGACATTAGATTAAAAGCTGAGGTAGAGAGAGTGAGTTTGTGTGGTTTGTATGTATGCATACTTCTATCACATACTTCTGTGAACAGATGGTGTTCAGATACTACAATAATGCAAGACATGTACAGAGCTGATATTTTCAAATCTAATGCATACATACATAAAAACTATAGCAGAGGATGGTCTGTTAGAACTTTAAAGCTAATGTATTCCACCTCCTTTTTCTCTGGTAAAATAAGTACTTCTAGACCTCTGTGTGGATTGATCCTGGCTGGATACCAGACACCCATCAAAGCCTCTCTCTCACTCCCCTTCACAACTGGACAGGGAAAACGTAGCAAAGGGAAATGAGAAAAGGACCAGGAAAGATCATTCTATAAATACAATCACAGGCAAAACATACTAAAGATATTAATTGAATTATTGCTAACAAAATCAGGACAGGATAATGAGATGTAAAAATAGACCTTCAGCCCCCCTTCTTCCTCCTCCTCAGCTTCACTTCCCTAGAGGCGCAGTGAGACAGGAATGGAGGTAAGAGTCAGCTCATCAAGTATGGTTTCCCCTACTGCTCAGGATGAGGAGCCCTTCCCTCCTCCAGTATGGGGTCCCTTCCATGGGAGATAGTTCCCCATGAACTGCTGCAACATGTATCACTCTTCCACAGGGTGCAGTCCTTCAAGAACACACCATGCCAGAGTGGGTCCCCCACAGGGTCACAGGTCCTAAAAGGAAACTTTCTCCAGCATGTGTTCCTCTTCACAGTCCTTTCAGATCCCTTCCAGGACCCTGGTATAGCATGGGGCTCCCTCAAGATCACAGCCTCCTCTTAGGCATCCACCTGCTCTGCCGTGTGGCTCCTCCACAGGCTCCAGGTGGATTTCTGCATGTCCATGGTTCTCCATGGTTTGCAGAGGTACAGCTTCTTCACCATGGTCTGTACCATGGATTCCAAGGGTACCAACCACAGTGTGTGGAGCACCTCCTTCCACTCCTTCTCCACAGACTGGAGTGTCTGCAGGGATGTTCCTGTCATATATTTTCACTTTGATCTCTGTCCATAATTACCTCTCTGCAATCACTTTTTTCCTNTGTAAAAATAGACCTTCAGCCCCCCTTCTTCCTCCTCCTCAGCTTCACTTCCCTAGAGGTGCAGTGAGACAGGAATGGAGGTAAGAGTCAGCTCATCAAGTATGGTTTCCCCTACTGCTCAGGATGAGGAGCCCTTCCCTCCTCCAGTATGGGGTCCCTTTCATGGGAGATAGTTCCCCATGAACTGCTGCAACATGTATCACTCTTCCACAGGGTGCAGTCCTTCAAGAACACACCATGCCAGAGTGGGTCCCCCACAGGGTCACAGGTCCTAAAAGGAAACTTTCTCCAGCATGTGTTCCTCTTCACAGTCCTTTCAGATCCCTTCCAGGACCCTGGTATAGCATGGGGCTCCCTTAAGATCACAGCCTCCTCTTAGGCATCCACCTGCTATGCCGTGTGGCTCCTCCACAGGCTCCAGGTGGATTTCTGCATGCCCATGGTTCTCCATGGGTTGCAGAGGCACAGCTTCTTCACCATGGTCTGCACCATGGATTCCAAAGGGTATCAACCACAGTGTGTGGATCACCTCCTTCCACTCCTTCTCCACAGACTGGAGTGTCTGCAGGGATGTTCCTGTCATATATTTTCACTTTGATCTCTGTCCATAATTACCTCTCTGCAATCACTTTTTTCCTTTTTCTAAAATCTGTTATCACAGAGTCATTATCACCATTTCTAACTAGCCCAGCCCTGCCAGCAGCACATCCATGTTTGGAGCCACCAGGGATTGGCTCTGCAGGACCTGGAGGAAGCTGCTGGCAGCTTCACGCAGAAGCCACCCCTGCAGCACCCCTTTTACCAAAGCTTGGCCATGCAAACTCTGTACATTCTCTCTGACTTGTTTTTCTGTTGTTTCTGTTGTATGCTGTTACCATACATGAGACTATGTAACGCAGGGAAAAGCAAGACATTTTTTTGACAAGACTAAGTAATTTTCTTCTTAAACATGACTCAGGAGAAAAGAAACCTGCATAATCTGTTTTTATTGTCTTTTAGTGATCCAGTGTATGAGTGTTTGTGTCAAGATTTTGGCTGGAGGGGCAGGGGCTGCAGGGCTGGTCTCTGTGAGAAGAGGCCGGACCTGATTCCAGCCAGCACTGACTTCCTGCTAGAGTCTGTGTGGTACTGTGCAGATGAGGTCACCAAAAAAGGTATGTAATTCAATAGAGTGGCTTACTAGTACATTTGAGATGCTTTTTAGTATCCAGGACTCCTGTTCAGATCTGTCTGAAAGAATATCAGACTGAAAGAAAATCAGCATCAGTATTGCCAGATGCTACTGGAACCTGTGTGGAAAACCACAGGGCTTAAAAAGATATTATCCAGCTGTGTCACAGGACATAGGGATGCCAGTTTATGATGCTATTTATACTTCTGATTCTCCTGAGTGTATGCATACAGAATCATAGATTCATAGAATCTATGGATTGGCAGAGAGCTTAAAGATCATTCATTTCTAACCCCCATGAGATGGGTAGGGACATCTTCCACTAGAGCAGATTGCTAAGAGTTCCATCTAAGCTGGTCTTGAACACTTTACAGGGATGGCACATCCATAGCTTCTCTGGTGAACCTTTTCTAGTGCCTCACTTCCCTCACAGTAAAGATTTTTTTTTTCTTAACATCATAATCAAAACCTGCTTTTCAGTTTGAATCCATTCTCCCCTGCCCTGTATTTTTGTGTGCTTATAAGATGTCTCTCTTCTCTCTTGTAGGCTCCCTTCAGGTACTGGAAGACTGCAATTAAATCATTCTGAAGCCTTCTCTTCTTCAGGCAGAACAATCCCAATTCTCTCAGCCTTTCCTCACAGGAGAGGTGCTCCATTCCTCTAACATTTTTCTTATAGATAACTGAAGTCCAGTGTCTGGAGATATGTATATGTAGATAATATATGCCCATTAGTTTTACAGCTATACAAAAAATGAAGTATTTTGTACAATCTGAGTATCAACCTAAAATATAAAGCTAGATAACACACATACTGAATTGTTTTTAAATCTTTTCTAAAACACACAAACCCCATTTTCTTATGTCTTATCATGGGAAATATCTTGGCAGAATCTTAGATTTTGTAGCAACTTCAAGCTTTAAAAGCACAATTAGAAGGATTGCAGATTTATTATTATTATTATTTAATAGACTTTATTTCTCAAAGAATGAAATAGACTTTTTATTCTAAGATAGTGACACATTATTCATCTGCACACCTTATTATACTTCTTAAACCTTTTGTTTCAGAGGTCACTTATGGTGAATTGAACTCTGGTTCTACAACTAATGTAAATAATACAGATTGTTGAATTTAATGAGCTTTCACTTTCATAACACTAGATAAAGGGTAGAGAACTAACTGTGACTTTGAGCTATACCATAGTTTTCTTATCACTGCTGGTAATTAAAAGAGCCATTAATTCAGTGAAGTTACAAATACTTTAAAGCAAGAAAATACACTCCACTGCTTTACACATTTGTATATGTCATATATGATATTATTAAAAGAGTACAACACTAACTTTTCCCTGTGGAAGTATAACTGACTTCAGCCTAAATTTTCACTTAACCATATGGAAATAGTACACAATGATTTTCCTATGCCAAGTGAGAACAGTGGGGTAATATGAATTGGAGATTAGGGTCCTCAGATAAGTACTTAAAAATGACCATCATTCAACATATTCTACACAGCAGTAGTACCAACAGAAATATTTAATAACAGAGAACTTCAGAACCTTAATATTGTGATTTTCATTATGTTTGTTAGCTTAAAGAGATGCTTGAAAGTGCTTTAATCGGGAAACAAGATGATGTTATTGCTTAACATTACTTATAAAAGTATAGTTGTTCACAACTGACTACTTTTAGCAGTCAGATTTCACTGCATTTCTTTTTATATTTAATGCAGGTATTGATTGATGACAAGTAAAAATATTCCTAAATGTTGAGTGGAATCTATAAGCATAAGTAAAACTTGTTTCTATTCCCTCTGAATTCAGGAGTGTAGAACAGAAATACTCATTGAAACTCCAATAACCTAGATAACAAATTAATGGAGCTAAACTCCTGTACTCCTGCATCTGCTTTAAGTGCACCTTCAGGTAGAAAGCAGTCAACAGTAAACAAATATATACTATAGAATGTCCTCTAACTGAAATTTACAGGTCTGCTCTACCACATTATTAAAAAACAAGCCCCAACTTTTCCCTGTTACAGCATCTCTAGCATTTTTGCTAGACTTGTTAATATTCTACAATGTAATATCGTATCTACCGCAATTTGATGCCATTACTTCTTTAAATGCTGAGCACAAGAAAGCTGTGAGTTTTACAGTTCATAGTACACAATAATTTTAGTGGAAAGCATAGGCAGATTTTATAAGTGCTTTTTTAACAGCAGAAAAACATACCATTTACTTTGAAGCATTTTAAAATGAGCATCAGGCAGTGTTTAAAATCCATCTAGCTTACAGAGCTGTAAGCTGTGATCCACGTAAGTGTCACAGAGAATTAAAATATTTATTTCTGTAGCAAGTTGTAGTGTAACTACTATCAGTATTATGTTATCCTTGCTAAATAAACAGTTTTAATAGCTTCATATCAAAAAACTGTACAAACATATGGTTTACATTTCTTTCTTTTAATATAATTCAAAAAGTGTGCATGGCTGTGCAGGAATCATAATGGTCATCTGCACAAGCATGGATGTACATGTTATCTTTTTGTTAATTTTTTATTTTGTTATTTTTAAAATTCAGCTACATTATTGCTAAAAGTAACAAGAAACCTAGGATCCAATACTACCAATAAATCAAAACTAATAAAAAAACCCCTCACAACATAATATTAGATAGTATTTTGAAAGAAAGAGAGAAAGTTTTATCAGTCAAACCGTCCAAAGTTCTTCATTTGCATGGCGTTATTTATTTTGTTGCATTTCCTATAATGTCTTACTGATATTAATTTTAGACTTAAATTCCTAGCCATGGCTCTTTTTAAATATTAGCTTTTTTTTTTTTACTTCTTTTTTAATATATGGAGAGTTGCTTGCCCCTCCTTGTAATTATGTTTTAACTGCTTGAAGTTTTTCATTTCCATATCCAAACTTTTCATATTGGTTTATCATTTCTTGCCTCTGCCTCAATCCTGTTGCACATGCTATTATGTATGAAAATGTTTACACTTTTATAAAGATTGCCTGCAAGATATCTTGCATATCAACAATTTCTAGATTTTGTGATATTTGAGCAATTTTTGCTTCTAGATAGTTTAATTCTTTTCTATGCACTCCACAGCAATGTGGGTTATCTCTATTTGTGATAAACTGTGTTTAAAACTATGTGAATTAAAAGAATACTTCAGTCTTTTGTCACAAGCTCTCTTGTGTTCTGCTTTCCAGTTGATGAACTTTATGGATTATACTTATCAATTATAGATACAAAGTCAGAAAATTGAACAGTTACTTTGTTACATTTCGTAACTTCATTTGCCTTTTGGAAACAGTACCTATGTTATACATAATTTATCACCCATGTACATATTTTTATTGTATTTCTACATTTCCTTCTCCTGTGTCATTATCCAAAAGCCTTTAGGCCTAGGAAATAAAAAAATTACTTATTTATTTATATTTCATAGAGCTTTAAATTTCAGAGAATTTTTAGGTCCTTGCTTATCCTTAAATTCCTTCTGTGACATACTGATAGACGTGTACTGCTAACAATGAACCATTTTTTAGTGAGTTTGGTTGTCCTCTTAGAGGGTGGAAGACATAGCCTGGAGGGAAGGCCCCATGTGTAAAGGACATGCACTGGTAGCTTTGTCTATCTCTTGTGACATACTGATACACATACAAGATAAAGATATATATATATAAGAAGAATACCTTATCTTCTTGTTCTCAGCTGGAAAAAGGAAAACAATTTTATGGCCTAAATGTACTGTTTTCCTTCATGTTATTCAATTTCAGCTCTCATTTTATGTTAAAATTGTACCTGGAAAGATCTAAATCTTGCAGTTATGATTTGCATTGAAAATATTCAATCAGCTATTTAAGTTTCAGATGAAGAAAAAATAGGTGAAACCAGCACCAGACTAGAAAACAGAGATGCTGTCAGAGAAGATATAAATGCAAATAAAGATTATCCTTAAACAGATCACCTTCTGATGGGCATTAGAGGAAATTACAAGCAGTGATTTTATATGCATGCACTCAGTATTTTCTAAATTCACTGCACTCCTTTGAAATGTAGGAAGGAAATTAAATAGCTATCTCTTATCAGTGAAATCTGAGCTACCTTCAAATATTGTCTACATGTTAAGCTGTACAGAAAGGTTAGAGAATAATAAAGATTACACCAAGGTAATTGTGTTTAAGAAAAATGGTTATCGGTACAGAGAAAAAAAAATGTTATATGAGACCTAAAGGGGTAATGAGCACTGAAGTACTGCGGATGAGAGGGCATAAAGTCAGTCTATCAAGGGAGCATAAACTAAAGAGGAAAGAATAAAGGCTTGCAGTGTCAGAAAGTGGGTCATCCTGCCCTTTTGGAGCACATATGTAAATACATACCTATTAAATTAAAACATCTAAACCTACATGAGAAGCAGGAGGTGAAAAGTAGACTTCTGAAAAGAACAATGGCTTTCTGAGTGGCTTTATTTTCATGCTACTCTCAAATAAAAATGAAATGTTGCATGTAATATGAAAAAAAAAAAGCAAATCCTAAATTTACAAACAGAGATGACATTCTTGGATCCCATCAGGAAATAAAGTCTGTTTACTAAAGAGACAGATGTGAGTATCACACAAAAGGAAGGAATAAAAGGCTTAATTATGATCTTTTACATATCTGAAAGGAAAAAAATCCATAAAAGGACAGACGTGGGTAACAAAGAAAAAATTAAATCATTAAGTAAGTGATGTCTGAGCCTTTCTAGTGCCTTTTGTATGCATGAAATAAAACACAAGGATGATGTAAATACAGGCTACACAAAATCTGAAAATCTCATCTCATCTTCTTGAGCGATGAAGATCTACTAATGTCTATTTATCTCATATCTGGTTTATTGGGGTTTATTGAAAAATGAAGAAACTATGAACACACTGTATGACTCTGAACATCATACAATGAATAAAATGCAGGTTTGGAATTTAGAAAAGTACTGAAACAGCTCCCACCATCTTTTCAGAGAACAGCTTGAGTAAAATGAGAAGCTGGATCCAAATGACCTGTGAACGCACTTTGGAAAGCATTTCAATATAAAAACCTTTGTAGAATCAAAGCTGAGAAATGGACTGGGTTATAAAACTTCTATAAAATATTCATTTGAAATACTGCAGGGGCAATTGCTAGCTCTAGGGAAACAACTTTAAAAGAAAGTTGAAAGTACTAATCTATTTCTTCTTATAAAAAACAATGCATTACTGAAGTTATCCCATGTGGAATAGAGAGCAATCTCTAATAGAAAAGTTAGACTAAGGTTTTATAATCCAGTAAAAACTATAAACTCCCCACCCACTCTTCTGTGTGGAAGTGGGAAACAATGAATTTTCATCAATCTTTAAAAAATCTGGAGTGATATTGACCCCACAGTTTATTTCATGTCCACATTACAAAGTATTATATTTTGATGCCCTGCTGAACAAATAAAATATTGCCTAGCTTGGTAACCATTCTATAGCAGTCTTCTTTGGGGAAGACTGTGGATCTCACCTCTCTTCTTGTTGTGTAAATTTTGTGATAATACTTGAAATATCCAACAAAAGCAAAAGCTTGTTTATTTGACTCTCTCCTCACCTCTGAATCCTCTTTTTAAAATGAATTTATCTAGGCAGTGTGACTTCTTTATGAATGCAGGTCTTGAATGCATGAAAAGGTCTGAAACAGAAACTAGGTAAAATCTTTTAGGGACTGTGAGCCCATGAAAGGTGTTTCTGGACAAATGGCTATTTCAGATAAAGGATCATGACTGCCCAAGGATTTGGGAGGCTGGGCAGCAGACTGTGAGGCTGCACCTCGAGTGCTGTGCCCAATTCTGTGCCCCTCAGTTTAAGAAGGACGTTGAGATGCTTGAGCACATCCAGAGGAGACAACGAGGCTGGTGAGGGGCTGGGAACACAAACCCTGTGAGGAATGACTGAGGGAGCTGGGCGTGTTTAGCCTGGAGAAAAGGAGACTCAGA
This sequence comes from Alaudala cheleensis, assembly GCA_013398995.1. Taxonomy (NCBI): domain Eukaryota; kingdom Metazoa; phylum Chordata; class Aves; order Passeriformes; family Alaudidae; genus Alaudala; species Alaudala cheleensis. The sequence goes on from VWYE01020333.1 coordinate 300,477, forward strand.
GGTGACCGTGTCACTCTCTAAAAACTCCTGAAAGGTGGTTGTAGTCAGGTGGGAGTTGATCTCTCTCTCCAGGCAGCACCTGACAGAACAAGAGCTCTTAAGCTGTGCCAGAGGAAATTTAGGTTAGATATTAGAAAAAAATTTCATAAAAAGAGTGATTGGGCACTGGAATCTGCCGATGGAGGTGGTGGAGTCATTGTTCCTGGAGGTGTATTTAAAAAAAACAGTGCCATGGCTTAGTTGATGAGGAGGTGTTAGGTCATAGGCATAGGTTGGACTAGATGATCTGAAAAGTCTTTTCCAATCTGGTTAATTCTGTGATTCTGTACCACAAGATGGAGTGTGAATCAAGAGTACTAGTTCATAAACTCGTAACAGCATGCAGGCAAGTTTTTATAAATTTACTGGCAATCATCAAGTCATGCAAACTGCTAAACTTCTACCTGGCTTTATCCGCAGTAAACGATGTCATTCGTTATTATAGGCTGTATCTGAAAAGAGATGTATATACAGTTAAATTTCCCTAACTCCAAGTAGGAAGTCAGTCCTGAGTATGTACTTAAGACACAAATGGTCAGGGTAATTTCTCTATACATCTCTAAGTTCTAGATAGTTGCCCTCATGCCAGCATCCATATGTTTTCATTGTCAGAAGATAGAGGGAGAATAAACAATACAGAAGTCTTTCAATGGTTATCACTGAACTAAAAATCTGCTTCACTTATTATTTTATATGTCTTCATAAAATTTCAATCCTGTTTTCCTTTCTAAAAGTACAATCAGTTTGCTGATTATTTTGAGCAATAATAATCAATTTACTATTTCATTATTGCCTGAAAATTTACTTACATTTACAGGCTTCAACTCTCCAGCGTTACCTCCTCAGAGAATAACTGCCTGGAGAAGGGAGGGAAGAGACTTCTGGTATAAAGCTGTTGATGAGGACACCAAAAGCACTTCCCACATAGTTGCTGCATTGACATTATTCCATCACTAAGGAAAACTCAGATGAATTGATCAGTAGGTTATGTCAAAGCACATTTATTTCAGAGTGAAAATGTACTGATAGCTTTAACAGCCTTATTGAAAATTCAAAATGTTTTATTTACAGACAAAGCTATTAATCTTATGTATAACCAATTCAGTTTCAACAAATTCAACCTCAACATTCACCATCATTTGCTAAAGGTTTTGGGATACAAAAAATTGGATGACAGCTATAGAGCTGACAACTGTAAGGAATATTTCTTACCTTTTTTCTTTATAAGTATTAAAAAAAGAAGATGTGGCAGAATTAATACCTTACAGGGCAGTTTTTCAAAAAATAGAAGATATTGTTTATATGACAGCTTATGGGTGGGTTTGCCAGCCAATATAAAGATCTCCTTCTGGGGAGCCAATGAATGCAAAAAATGGCATACATAAGTTCTTGTGCACCTGTTTCCAGGGGAACATATTTCCCAGATGTATTCTTTATTTCTTCTCTACTTCCAGAGATGTTAAACAACTGATATGAAGTCTCAGACGATTTGTCCTAAAGAATCACAAAGAAAATGGAGGCCTGGTAAGCTGCATGGAGACATAATTTACATAATCATCTCTAGAAAAAATGTAATCATAGAGATGCTCTTGCTGACACTATTTAGGACCTGTAAACAGCTAAGAGTAAATAGGTTCAGTAATTTTTTTTTTTTTATACCTGCAAAATTGTAATCAGATCTGGCTATGGTTTCAAATGAATTTTGCATAAATGAACACCAAAGAGCAATCATAGTGAAAAACACCATGGAGAGGTGCTCAGTAGTATTTTGCATAGTTCAGCACAAATAGTAGTGATGAAGGACAAAGGGACATCTGGTGGCTGTACAGATATATACATTAATCTTAATATTCTACATTGCTGTCAAGAAAAATCTAAGCTACAGGGAACTCAGTCTATCCAGACATAATTGTCACTGTCTATTTGAATAAAATATGCAGATTCATATACTTGATCACATAAAAATCAGATACTGAATAAATTATTTTTTAATCAGACTCTTTGCCTGTATTTCCTGAAGAAAACAGCCAGTCACAGCTGCCTTATCCAAAGCACATGAAGGAGTTAGTTGTGTTAGTGCTTTACCCTGCATTGCAATATGGACTAGAGCAGAATGTTTTCCTCACTAACATCCCTTGAATGTAATTTGTAAAAAACACATTCTTCATCCGTACTGAGAAAAAAACCACACCTGAATTATAAATTACATTCAGTTTAATAAGACTAGCAAGGCAGTTACAGGATACATGCATTCCTTTCACTCAAATTCAAGAAGGAAAGAAAAAGTAAATGATTGCTAGCTGTTGGGTTCTTTCCTATTTTAAGGTCTGCTTTCTTGTGTACACTAGGTTGCATGTAAACAGCAGCTGAAAAGTTATTCCTAAAAGCACCACTATTTAATTCATTGATTCTTGTGTCTCCATTCTTTTGAGTACAAAAATACCCTGCTGCTTATATAAGGAATAGCAATTTTTTTTTCCGTTTCAGGTAAAACTCAAGCAAGCATCATTGTTCCTGGACAGATTCAAAATGAAGAATTTCTTTGCAAGAAGTAATTTGCCCTTTTCTGCATTGCAGTATATCTCTCACTGTAGGAAACATGCTTACAGATCAAAAATTTCTAACCACTGATATTAGTGAAAAGCAGCACAAAATTAGTTCTTCTCTGTCTTCTCCCTCCTGTAACTCTTCAGCACATAATGAATAGCAATGTGGAAGTACAGCTAAATGGAACAGTCATGCTGTGATCTCAGCTATTAATACTCATAAGCAGTGATTACACAATGCTAAGTATTGTCATTACAACATGATTTTCTGCTGCTAGGTCACAGAATATGCTGTAAAAATCTTTAAAAAGTCAAATCAATAAGACCATAAAAGAGTATGATTTCTTTTTTTTTTTTCGTCACATAGCACATCAAAATAATTTCTTACAAAATTAAAAAAAAAATTAATTTTAGAGAAAGATAATGAATAAGAGACCACTAAACAATAGAAAAAAAACAAAAATAATCCCTCAGTATTTTTGCAGTAACTATATGAGTGTTGTTAATTAAGTCTCTTGAAAAATAAGCTGGAAATGACATTCACATGTTTTAATTTATCTCAATTATTAATTAAATGCTCCCTCCAGGGTCTGAAAATCCTGTTCATTGTTTTTAAGTTTCCCTTGATCTGAGTAAAATCCAGTTCTGACTTTCTATAGTCCTCATTATCTTTTCCTCAAAACGTTAATCAAATGCACTTTTTCAGAACTTTCCAAACTGGGTATCTAGCCCATAATCAAACCCATTTGCTTGCCCTACCAGACACATGTTCAATACTTCCAAATAACTTATGTCCTTTCACAAGTACACTGCTATCCCTTTCACAGATCCTCTAGTTTACAATTCCACTGAAAGAGCACAATAAAATTGGAAAATAAGACAAAACTTCATGGAAAAATCATTCTTTATAAGAGTCTAAAGAAATATGCATATATATTAAAGAAGGAATATGCATATCTCACTATCTTCCCAATATTTTGTCAGTGTTCTTTCTGATTTTCAGTTGTATTTTTTAAACTCATCAGGACTTTCATTTTTATTGCACAGAAGGGATTGCTCTAAGCAGTTCTGGTGCTTTTTCTGTATTCATTGCCCTTTTGACTTTTCTTGGCCGTCCACAAAACCTGTCTCAAGTTTATCTTCTCCTGAGAAGATCCTTTGACCCATCAAACCTGTTTTCTCCAGGCGGTAACAAGCTCTTTTTCTGTAGTTTTTCCTCTTTTTTAATAGAAGGTCACTAGTACTTGACAACCATACATTTTTCCACTTTGAATACTGACGCAGTTTCATGCACTGTTAGTTGATGAAGCTTCTGTAGGGTCAGGCTCCATGATTCCTTCTGCTGCCCTTTTATCATACCCCTCCTTTGAAGCCTAGGTGTAAACCGTGCCCTTCAACAGCCTCTACAGATGCTGTCAGCCTACCGTAGTAAGGATCTAGTGAGGAAGTGCACTAAAATAGAACTGTGGGGTTTTTGTTTGTTTGTTTTCTGAATATATGGTCTTACACTTATCAAATTAGAGATTTCTTTGTGCTTATGACTCTAGCCAGCAACTAAGCCCCACCCAGTCATTCACTCATTCCCCTCCCCTCTTCCCTAGTGAGATGGGAAAAGGAATGAGAAAAATGTAAAACCTGTGGGTTCACATAGGAATAGTTTAATAATTGAAACACATTGAAGTATTACTATGGTGATGGAAATAATACTATGATGATTATTATCATTAATAGTAATAGTAGTAATAACAATAGCAACAACAACAATAACAATGGAGAAAATAAAAGAAACATGAGTTTTTTGGCAGTACATTATTTCTTAAATAGTATGAGGGACAAATAAAGTAATATTTCCTGTTTGTAATAACAAAAAAGGAGGTATCTTATTAAGATCAAAAATACTTGTCCACCTTTATTTTTCATAGATACTCTTCACAGAAATTACAAATCATAATGNGTTTTTTGGCAGTACATTATTTCTTAAATAGTATGAGGGACAAATAAAGTAATATTTCCTGTTTGTAATAACAAAAAAGGAGGGATCTTATTAAGATCAAAAATACTTGTCCACCTTTATTTTTCATATAGTTATGTGTAGTATATCTGTGAGATAAAAATGGTATACCTCTGGTTGTCAATAGTAAATATCCTTTTGTAATATTTAGCCTTTCAGAAGTTTGTTTCTTCTGTTTTGAGGTATATTGTGGAAAACAACTTCCTTAAGTAATAAGCCTCAACACAGCAGGTTTTAATACCATTTCTTTTAACTTTACTATTGCAACCAATGTGCACAGCCATAGACTGAAACCTTTCAGCATGAAGAGCGTGTCAGACTATCCTTGCCCCTTTGGAAGTGGTTATACTATTTAGTCTCCTGTTTTCCCTTTTGCCATTTCTAAGTTTCATTCTACTTAAGAACTTCTCTTAATCTTAGGCTCTAAAAGTAAATGGTAGTACGCTCCTACAGGGAGCAATTGCTGAAAATTCAACTGCTTTTCTCTTCTCTGTGAAACAATTCTAGTGGAAATTAGTGTCTTATTGAGTTGTTTTTACATGCTTTTACTGATTTGTTGTTACTATTTTGTACAAACAAAGTCTCACTTTGCTTATAAATAAATTTCTGTACAAAGTCACTTTTACGTATTTGTCAATGTTTTACTGATATCCATTATATCAGTGTATTGATATAAGATTTCCTACATGTTGTATTGAAATTAGAAGTGAAAACTATGGGACAATGCTTAATAAGAAAGAAAGTTATCTAGAAAACGGAGAAACAACTTGTGTTTGATTGCATTAACTTCTGAACTTATTTAGGTCACTTTTTATTTGTACATTTAATAAAAGGGTCTTTTACTCCACTTCACTTTAGGTCAGCATGCTGCCTGTGTGAACCACAGTACAGATTGCATTGGGCCACGCTTCATGCATTGCATAAGCATTGGACTTCTAGAGGAATTTAATATTTAGCTACATTCAGCTATTAATTCCCCTGAGAACAGCAATACTTGAGACTATAAATTTGTGTCAAGATGTATTGGTTACATTCTCTTTTTTACCTTTATATCACAGTAAATTAACATGCATATGTGTTGAACCTCTAGCTGGTGACCTCCTCTAGTTAATAAAGCTTGACATTTTAATAGGATAAACAAATGTTTTATTTGTACAGTGTGGAGTATTTTACCAATCATCTGATGAGATTTTGTTAGATGTTTGTTTTTTTTATATTGGAGGTAAAACTCATGTTTGCTAGATGACCTATTAATCTGCTGATTCATTGCATGCATGTTATAATTTAAAGGTCAGGGCTATCCATTAAACTTATCAACAAGGTGCATGATTCTTTAAATCAAAAATGTTCCTGCGTGAACTTAATGAATTCTATGGCATGAATGCTAAAACAATAGTAGAAAAGTTAATCCTCCAAACTGATGGATTGCAGGCTGTGGCTCTTATAGCTACAGACCTTCAACAGAGTGGAGTCACAGGTAGTTCACAATGTAAGTAGGTAAATTTCCTTTGGAACTTATCATTTATTTCCCACTAAATAAAATCATTAGGAAAAAATAATTCAAGAGTTGGTTCTAGGAATATGGGGTATAATCCCATTATTTTTTGGAACACAGTATATCAAAGCTGCAGAATTTAGACTGGATTCAGCTTTCAGTTTAATTTTGTGAGCTGTTTTAACTAAGACATTTAGGTTGAACCAATAGAGAAATTATATAACTGATATTATCAAATTGGTAGAAAATAATGGACTGGTTATGTATTACTGTGAATCTTTCAAAGATGTTAAGCTTTTATTTCTTAGGAAAATTAAAGAACCTCTAAAAAGACATGAAAATAATATTCTAGAATATATAGCATTTTGTAGCAGCTATATTGTTTAGCCATGTAGAAGAGAAGACTGGATATCAGCTTCATTTTTATTGTTATATTAACTTGATATATAATATTGTAATTTATTGTTATTCCCTAAATGTCTAAATCAATGGTTAAAGAAAAGTGTGAAAAGGTTACTTTTTTTTTTTCAATTAAGATTCAGATAGATAGATAGATAGACAGAGTTCCAAGCAGCATGCAACTAACAGAAAACATATTGACAATTGCAAGTCCACTAGCAATGTTTAGTTGTAGGTGACCTTTAAAAAAAATCCTCTGCCTCCAGGCACACACATGCTATTTACACTAATCCTCTTAAATTTCCCTTATGGCTCCGGTATGCTGCTGCTTACTCTACCACCACCTCCTGCCTTTGGATCTCATTTCTCTACTTCAAATTGTTTTTTCAACTTTTGATAGTAGCTGCTAACAGGGCAAATTTTCCAGTGAAGTTTGTTAGCATTGTGCAGCTGATTTCAAAATCTCAGGATAGTCTTCATGGAGTACAGCCTGAGAATCAGAGGAAGGCATCCCAAAGCAGATTTGCAAGTTGTTTGGAGGTAGAGTGCAGACTACAAAGGGGCTAGAAAATTCAGTCAAAAGTGATTAAGATACACAACATTTAGGCAAGGAAAGATATTTTTTTTTCTAATTGTCATATCTGCTCTCTTAGTATTATCAATAAGTTATTTTCTAGTGATAAGAGAACAACTTATACAAAGGTGTATATTAAAGATTAAAAATGAAATAATTTTTGACACTTATTTCCATGGAGTGTACTTTTTCACATTTTCTTTACTTTTAAAAAGCCTTAATATAATTAAAGTTAGTTGGAAATATGCACCCAGATAATACTGTTAAAAAAATACTGTCTTAGAAATGTGTAAAGCACACTCACAGCCTAGATATCCAGATGTGTCCTAGGGTGCATTAAAAGCAGCATGGCCAGCAAGCAGAGGGAGGTCACTCTTCCCCTCTGCTCTCTCAAAACCCCACCTGTAGGGCTGAATCCTTCTCAGGGGCCCCTAACATAGGACGCGGACCTGGTGGAGAAATTTGCTCAAACCATAACTTTTCCTTTTAGGTGAAAAAAGTTCCAAATTCAGTTTGCTTTCATTGCTTTTGATATCTTTATCTGCGAATTAATCATTTAAGACTGTTTGAGCTAGATTTAGAAAAAATTAGATGTGCTTGAAAGTGAGATGCTTCAGTTTAGATATTGTCAAGCCCCTGTTAGGAATAAAGAAACTCAATTATTGTGTCTAAGTTATCCAAACTGTGCAGTGGAAATGCTGAGTATCTCAATATATAGCTACCAACTAAACTCACATGGTGTGCAACAACATAGCCATTAGAAAATTCTAAAGACAGGGTCAAAACTTAAATATCAATCTTCAGCTCTTTAAATGAGAAATTTACTTCCTCATAATACCTTATAATCATGTTTAAGACCCTCAAAACTATGTTGTTATAATATATTGAGAACCAAAATTCAGTAATTTAAATTTAAATAGAAGCAGACTTAAATTGTGAATGAATAAAAATCTAAAATACTAAATTAAAGTACAAATTAATTCAGTTCCTTAGTAGGTTTGGATGCAGCCCTCTGTGTCATAGCAATTAGAGTACTGACTAGTGAAGTCATGTTTATACAGATATGTGTCTTTTCATGGATTAATCAATTTAATTTTAATACACCAAATATTCAGCAAATTTGTATTCAATAAAATAAATTGTGGAATCTTTTTCCCCAAAGAAATAGGAGAACTTAGGGAAGACTGTTATGTGACAGCTTGAAAGTGATCAGACCTCTGTCCTAGCACTAACCATCCACTTATTTCTGTGAAACTAAAATAAGGTATCTTTCAGATTTCCACCTCTGTGTTAAATCTGCTTTAAAGCACTAAGTGGGTTCAAAAATTTCTCAGGAAGGGAACTCTCAGAAATACAGATTAAATAATCCCCTTTGCCATCATTGAAAACCCTAAGTGATACTTAAGCACTTAAGCTACCACAAACATTTGTCTCCTACATGGAGTCGGTAAACATCACTAGTGCGTTTATTTGAAGCTTTGCCACAGTGGGCAAATTATGTCAGCAAAGGCCTAGTCACATTTGTCTGTGTGAAATAGTCTCAACCCAGGACAATTTAAAGAATGTGTTAGAAATTGATGTATGATCTGTTTCATTCCCCTTTCTTTCTCTGGGGATAAATGGCTTGGGGCAATGGCTTTCAGCTGAGGGCTTATCTATTTAAATCTGAGATTTAACTATTGATGGTTTACATGTTGTCAGGAGCAAAAGAGCAATGATTGCTAAGATTGGGTGAGCAAGATGCCACGTGTCTAACAACATGAAAGTAGGCCATGAAGGAAATTAAGCTTCACCAAATCGACAAGGATGATAGTACAGATGTTTGAAAAACTATCCCTATGAGTGGCTTGGAAAGTAGAGAGTCTGGGTAATAGAAAGGAAAATTTGTGAGAAATACGAGATGTAACTGAGGTTTTATTTTGCAGAGATGGAAGAACTAGGAATCAAAGTAGAAAGTGTTGCACTTGAACTTAGGAGGTTACAGGCCAGGATATGTGAAGGTAAAGTATGTATCCTCAGAAGTTCAGCCACTGCTGGTTTAAAAATTCTCTCTCCTAAATTCATTCTCTAGCACTTAGCAAACTGAACTTGCACAAGCTCTTTTCCCAGTTGCAATGCCTAGCTTTTAAGCCTGTGGAACTTTATGAAGCTTGGAAAAATTAACTTAGAACCCTCACATATCTGTCCACACTGGTTGATGTGAAATCCAGTTTTTTGAAAATATATGTTTATGATCTAATAAACTACGTTTCTCTGTCAAAACAGGCTCAATAAAACCCCAGAAAATCGAGTTCCCATCTTTGAAGTAGATGTTCCAACTGTAAAGATATTTAGTAATATTCACTTCTCAGCACTCTTTCTAACATCATAAATCTTGAATTCTTTCCTGCATGGTGACATAGCTTCAATAGGAGGAATGAAGAGTAGTCCAAAAGACATGAATAATTTATAGGCTGACAGTTATGGCACTTAAAAGTAAGTGATAGTTTGTAAAGACTCAGACCCTGTCACTGTGCGTTAGTCATGCTCTAAGAACACCTCTCTGATTAAGACTTTGCCTTTGTCAAAGATTGCTAGGTTTAATGCCCTTTCCACATTAAAAAAAAAAAAAATCTTTACCTTCCTAGGAATATTTTTATCAAGAAACTACTGTTCAGGCTAAATATTGTGGATATTTAGTTAATTAATATTGTTAGATAAGAAGTAATAAGCAAGAAAAAAAATATTCCCAAATAAACAAAACCAACCCCCCAAAAGAGCAAACAACAAAAAAAGGATGCACAAAAAGGGGACATAACATGTTTAAGTTATTGATTATGGAAGTCAGTGAAGGGGCATGGTCTTCACATATGTTAGACTATGGTGAAAACAGGAGCCCAGATGTCCCACTAGCTTTCTAAATTCTCTTAATATCTGGTTTTACACAAAAAAGTATCTCTTTAGTAAAGAAATCTGAACCCTGAGAAAAGGGCTTAGACGTGGCTGAGGAAGATACTTGCAATGTGAATGGGTTGTGTCTGGCTATAATTTTCTCTACTGATTGGCTTCTGACATGTTTTAATTAGATTTTTCTGGTTTTTTAAGAAAAAAAGACTTAACAGTATTTGCCCTATTACACTCTTTCATCTTTTATCCATCAAAAACTTTGTAACTGATCAATTTCCTTCAAATGTTGCAGAGGATGAAGGCCTCAAAATGAAAAAAAATGTTCATTTGGATTCCAAGAAAAAAAAAAGACAGATTAAGAAATTAAATACTTTATTAGGCTGGCCTATCAGCACACACAGTCAGGCTATCAGTCACAGCAAGCAGATTTCTGAACTCACTGAAATACAAGTAATCTCTTTCACCAGGAAAAAAAAAAAACAGCAAGTCAGCATTTCCATGAAAAAGCTGGAAAGAGCAGGGGGAAAGGCTGAAAGTGGTAATTCTGAGGTCAAGTTGTCATGGGCAGTATATTATATGGGAATATAAAACATGAGTTAAACCTTGTTGCTGCAGTTGCCAAGGAAAAGGTTGCTTTGGACTTCCATTTTAAGGGCAAACTTACTCAGACAGAAATAGATAAACTTTTTAGAGTTCATCCCCAAGCCTATGAGAGGCAGTCCATGAAGCTAATGCAACTTTTCAGACTACAGCTGGCTCAAAATATTAGCAAGATGTGGTGGGTTGTCTTCATTGAGGGACAAATTCCCACCTGGCTGCTCAATAACTCCACATCCCCAATAGGGCAATAATTCACACATCATAAAAGCAAATAAGTCGTACACTTATTCAAATATTTAACTCTGCAAAATTTTTTACAGGTATTGTTTTTCATAGGTGTTCAAAATGACACATTGAATTCACAGTTGGTTTACTTTTCTTAAATAATGGGGAAAAAAAATTGGGCTATGTTAAAGATTATCTAATTTGGGGGTGTTTAAATATATGGAGGTGATTCTAACCTTTTATTAAGCAGGGAAAAGTTGTTGAAACCGCATTTGTGCTTTGCCCAATGTGTCTGGTAGTTTTTGGGAGGGATTTTTCTTTCTGAGTAATTTTTTTTTGAGAATTTTCTTCACTGCTCTAAGTTTTAAATATAGGTACCTGACTTAACTAGTGAAAAATATAATTGTTTCACATCTATTTTTAATCACTTTTTAAAGTTTATAGTAAAGAAATATTTTCATTTAACAAAAGAAAATGTCATATTCCTTAATGATTTTATCTTTTGTGGAATCATTTTAAAAGAAGAGGTGAAATGGGGTTCTAGAACTGAATATAAAATCCACAGAAACCTGAGATTTACAAATATGTTGATTCTATCTCTTAACTTTCTTATCATTGTCTTGTCTTGATTCATGGTTGCATAACTCTGTTAACACTGATTCTTTGGTGCTTTGTCTGAGATATTTTTCTACAGAGATGGATGGCAGAGGGACCATAATCAATACTATCTCTCTTACTATTAACTTAATGTAAAATTCTTGTAAGGTGCTCAATGCTTGCAACACATTTTCCTCGGTTCACTGGGGAGCTATGAAGTGATCTGGCAGAAATGATGGTGCGGTGGTGGATGAGAATTGGCAATTTTTCTTTTCAGAAGAATGTCATGGTTTGAAAACCTGTTTCTCAGGTCTGAAAAAGGATTTTGATGAAAGAAAAAGATATCAAAACTCTTAGATGTTTTCAACCTATCTGCTTTAGAGCAGAAAACCTTACAGACATGCAAAATTCAGTGATGTGCATCTTAGCTGTGTTTCACAACTCTGTTATATCTCTTTTTTTTCCTTCCAATAAGGAGTGAAAACAAGTCTTAAAATACACTGTGAGATTAATTTCCACTTCTCTAGGCAGCTATAAATATTAATCCCTGGCCTATACCCTAAAACCTCTAATGATTGAGATAACACTGTTTGCATCAAAATGCAGATCTTCAGTAGGCTGTTGAGTAGCATTTAAATTGGTTGCAATATGAGAGCAATCTTACACTAAAATCCAGAAAAGCAGAGCTCTTTTACTATTCTATCTGCATAAGCCATTCCAAACCTCAGTTTAGAAAGAGAGGGATAATGTATACAAAACCCACTAATATTTCTACTTTGGGATTTTTTTAAGGAACCTGACTTCCTCTCTATTACAGCATTTTCTGAAATGTATGCTATTTTTCAGCCACTGTTGTTTTAAACCAAATTGGTTAAAGATCTAACAGGTAACTATTCAAAAAACACTTATATTTTAATACTGAATTCAGTTTCATATTCAATTTAATCTTAATATTGAATCAATTATATAAAATTATTCAGTATACAAATTAAACACGTGTTTGAAAGTGGAATCAGCTAAATCCTTATTCATATGTGTCAATATAAAGCACAGTCTGAACACTGGTGCATGTGCTTCTGAAAAAACTTACCTTGATCCTTCTTATCAAATGATCATGCAAGCCATATAATTTAAAGTTTTTCTAGCACTGAAAATTGGATTGCATGGAACGAACATGAATTTATAGAAGCTAAGGATTAGCACATGAAGATCTCCATGAATTTAATATTGCATTGATTCTATCCTTTTAAAAGGAAAATGTATGTTCCTCAGCAAGTGAGAAGGTTCCTGACACCAGGGAGTGTGTGTGTGCGTGCGTGCCATAGCATTCTAACTATGGAAGATGTTTGTGGTTCTTTGGTGGGCTGACCTTGGCTGGCCACCATGTGCCCACCACGCCACTCTATCACTCCTCCTCCTCAAAAGAACAGAGAGACAAAATTGGGGCAAAAAAATTGAGAAAAGTCATGACCTGAAATAAGGACAGGGAGTTCACTCACCTGGGTAAATGGGCAAAAGGGATTGGACTCAATTTAGTTCAATTTATTTCTAGCTATTCAGGACAAATCTAAAACCACCTACCCTCTCTAAACTCACTTTCCAGGTTCAGCTTTCTTCCTGACTTCTCAATCTCTTCCCTTCTCTATCTGGGCCTGGAGAAAGTGGGTTGAAGTCAGTTCATGAGGCTCAATATCTGTTGCTCTTTCCTGTTCACATTGGCACCCTGCCACAGTGTGAGGTCCCTTCCTGTGGGCTGCAATGCTTCAAGAACTGCCTCATTATGGGCTTCTCCCACGTGGTAGAGTTTGGAGATCTTCAGGAACAGGCTGCTCCAATATGGATCCCACAGTTTCTTTCAAAAACCTGCAGTAATTTGGGCTTGTCTCCTGTTAAGAACCTTTTCATGTGTGGGCTCTCTGTGAGCTGCAGCTTCATTAATGGTTGACACGGTCTGCTGTGGGCTCCTCCATAGACTGTGGGTGGATTTCTGCTTCACTGTCCTCCTCCATGGGCTGCAGGGGGATAGCATGTGTCACCTCAGGCTTCCTCATGAGCTGCAGGGCAATTTCTGTTGCAATGCCTGAAGCACCTCCTCCTTCTTCTTGTTTGATCTTGGTGCCTGCACAGTTGTTTCTCTCATATTTCTCAAGCCTCTCTCAAATCTGCTGTGCAGCATTTTTTACCATCTCTTTAAAATATAGTATCACAGAGGTGCCACTAACATAGATAACAGGCTCAGTTTTGCCAGGTGTGGGTACATCTTTGAGCCAGCTTGAGCTGATTCTTCCTGACATAGGGGCAGCTCCTAGTCCCTTTTCATAAATGCCATCCCTGAAGTTTCCCCGCTACCAAAATTTTGGCATGTAAATGCAATAAAAATTCTAAAGATTATATAGTAAAATTATACAATATCTAAAGCTTTCAGATACAGCTGCTTAGAATATGTTGAGGTATCTCTTACAAGAACATAGTGAATTCACTACAGAATCTGGCTCATACCTTGATAGAAGTATGGCCAACTATTTTATCTCTTATTTGCATATCATTCAAATACAATGTCCTTCTGTTCTTCTGAATATGTGCATGAATTTCCATCTGTGTCTCATAAATCTAACAAACACTTTTTCTGCAATGGGTATCATGGAAGAAATACTGTAATGGGTATCTGCTTTCCAAGAAAAAAAAATATTGAAAATCATCATCAACAAGAACATCAATTCACATATTAATTTAGACACATTCCACTTCTGATGATATACATGGTTGACTTGAGTTGTTTTTGGGTTTCAAGGCCAACCTTTAGGAAACAGCTACAATTAAGAGAAAAATTGTAGTATCAGAATAATTTGTTGCAAATTTTTGCTCTTTCTCAAATTCTCCTGAGGATCACGGAAAGATAAATATTCAGTTTAAGATCCCATAAACTATTCAGTTTGGCTCAGCTCTAGAAAAGAAATGAATTAAAGCATTTCTCATCCAGCTGAGAGCAATAGACACTAAATGAACTTTAAAAGCCTTCTGTTTCCTGTAGGAAGATGCTAGAAACATACAGGTTATTTCATACTGAAACTTTTCCTTTAAAACTCCGCTCTGGTGGTCCATGGATCCTTAAAATTCAAGAGTAAGGTCTATACTTCCCACTGCTTACCCCCAAAAATGTGGTACGCTAAAGCACTCAACTTTGAGCTTAAAATATTTAAAAGCTATGGAATCAAAGCAGGTAAAAAAGCAAACAAAAAACCCCCAGGTGAAAAAGCAAACAAACAAACAAACAGAGTCAAAAGCCTGGGAAAACACTGTCATCATTTCCTTGAAATGGGAATGTGTGGAAAAAAAAATCAGTGATTTTTCACATTTAAATTTATATTTTATTTAAGAGGAACAAGATAATTAAATAAATATTTTTAAAAATTCGGTTTGAACTGCTGAAGGATAAAAAATGATTGGAATTTTTTTTTCCTTCCAACTGCATTTCTATGGTTTGAAAGTATTATTTTCACCCTTTTGAATACAAATTTCCTCTTTCTCCTCTGGTTTGTTTTTCTGTGGCATATTCCCTGATAACTGTTTTTTTAACCCGTCTGTCTCTACCTTGTACCTACTTTTTGAGGTACAAAAAGTCCTCATGAAAACATGTTCAATTGTCCTTCCTCATTTCTCAGGATTTAACCTGATAAAATATGTTGTAGCAAAGACTACACATAGCCCCAGTTGTCACCTCTGCTGCTCAGTGACAGTCCACATAACTCTATATGTTTGGTCTCTACAACGCCTAGGAACTGGCTGCATACTTCTATTATTCTTCATAGATTGTGATTTATGTATTTTGACGCATCTATCTTTTTTCCTCTTTCATGATTATCAATTCTATTATCTAGCAATTTCAAAAGAAATTACAATTTTATTAAGGGTTCTATTATGCAGCTTTAAAACAAATAATTTGAAATTTTGCAGCATTGCCAAAAAAAGGTTCTATTTCTTACGTTCTCCTTTAGAATGGTGTGTTTCAGTAATATTCCTCAGTAACTCACAGTCTTGTGAGTGATTTTTTTTCTGGTTATAGCTGATCACTGAAGATGCTTTCTCTGCTGACCTCTATAACATCAGCTCTCAAATTGATTTATGAAGCTTTAGTAGATGTATAACTTGTTATCCTATGGCCTCCTTGTGGAAATTGGTAGGAGTGCTGGACTCTGTGTACAAATGCTGCAGTGACCTAGTTATTTGGATCTGTGCAACTTTAGTACACATGACTTAGGTAGTTTTTCTGAAACTACCTTTAACTTAAAAGGTCATACTAAAATGCAAATAAAGTGGTTATTTACAACATCTGATAAAGACAGCATAGTTAGAAATGTTTTGAAAAGACAAGTGAAGGAAAATCAATTCCTAATTTTCACTAACATAATACAGAAGATCTGTTTGGCTGCTCAGTACTTTATGTTTTGAGCTGCATTTGTCAAAGAAAATCACATCTTTACAAATCCTCCCAGCTTTAACAAATTGTTTTATTCTTAGAGTCTTCTCAGTATCACATTCAGATTCAAATATTTTCCTCCATCCTTCTCTTTATCCACGTTCTCCTCTCTAACCTGTAGTCTGTTTGCTATATTATTGCCATGCAAGGTGACAGCTGTGAAAATTCCTTAATAAAGAAAATAACATTCTATGGGGGATATTACAGACATGTTGTATTAATTTTTAATTTGAAAGATATTAATATTTATATTGGCTGACTGACTCTGTATGGCAAACCTTCTTTTAACATATTCTCACATTTCCTAATGCCAGAAAGATTCAGTAGTGGACTTAGGAATTTGACTTGGTGACATAGAATTCAGTTTAAAGGTAAATTGTTTTGAGGGTTTATCCTCATGATAAAACATATTCCAGTCCAAAATATCATGGTGCAGATGTGGTATGTTAAGACAGAGTCTCCTCCATTTGGTAAATCAGACTTTTAAACTGGCCTTTTACAGGCCAATGATGAGATATTTTTAGGGTTTAGCCTGTATAAAGGCACCCACAACCAGCTGTGATAACCCCTTGCAGTTACACATGTGACTAAACTGTATTATTATTTTCTTTTGCTGCAGAATATTTTTGGGGATTGGGTTGGTTTTGTTTGTATGTTACTTTGTTCTTCTTTTTAAAAAAAGATCATAGCCAAACAAACAAAACGAAGCAACCAAATAAACCTTTTTCTTTAGCCCAGGGAGAAGTAACCACTATTTTAAGAACAAATACAAAACCCCCTAAAAAGAAACCTAAACAGCCCCAAACTAAACAAAGAGAGCAAACTCACCCTCACAAATACAAAAACAAACCACAAGCAGCTGCCAGGACACTGTAGGTCATTGTCAATTTCTGACATTTACAGAATAAGATTTTTGAGCTAAAACCTATATTTTGTTTATGAATGTGTACACAGTCCATAGAACAAGGGATAGTGGTCTTGATGAGAACTATCAGCATTATAACATGTTGAAATGAACTGCTGGAAAGAAGAGGAGAATCCAAAAAATACAGTTTGCACCTTTCTCATTCTTCAGATATAACTCAGTACTTCTCTCTTTGGTATCTGTAATTATATAAATCTTAAAAATCAGAAGCTTGTATCTTTCTGATCAGAACAACACACCAAGTCTCTTTCTACAATATTAATAATTAAAAAATAGGTGGATGATCAACACCCTTTAAAGGTAATACTTCTGAAAAACAACCTACAGATACAAATTTTGCAGAGTTTTAAAGAGCCTGGCAAATAATAACAAAAAAAAAAAGAAAAGAATCTCATTGAATCAATAACAAAAATTCTGATCTTCTCCACATATCAAATGACTAAACTGGCATTGGTTGTCACATATCTTAACACAGAAATCCATCATCTACGTAAAAAGCTGATGAAACAACAATAGATATATTCCAAGAAGCTCATTCAGATTTATTTCTCAGAAAGACACAATAGGTTTATATTTCATTGTGCTTTTATATTCAAGTGTAACTAGTCATTGATGGAGTTTGTAAATCTTGAATATCCTGAACACCTTTGTTCACCACTTTATGTGGTTCTTTTCCTGCAGAAAACAAACAAACAAACCAAAACAAACCCAAAAACCCAAACAGACAAAAGACAAAAAAACCAAAACAACCCACACTAAAAAAATATACTGACAAAATAAAAATGCATCTATCATGCATAAGCATAATATCTCCTGGAATTTCTTAATTTCTCATCATATCCTGAAAAATGTCATTTATATTGTGTTATAGGTAAATATGTAGAAAGTACTTGTTTCAGATGTATGAATGTGCCTATCTAGTTTTATATGAAGCCCTGGGATAACACAAATCCTTGCAGAACTGGATGTCCGGATGCTATTAAGTTTTTCCTCTCAAGGCAAAATCTGTACAGGTGGTTTTCGTGAGGAAAACTGCTGCCTATGTTAAGTTCTGATGCAATAAACTTTCATGCAATCAATACTTCATTGAATGAATTATTTTCTTAATATTTCTTATTCTTCCAATCACTTGTGGAACACAAGTAGACGTTTGTAACAAAATTATGGTCTTTTACTTTGCAAATACACTGGGTTTTTTTAGTGGAAAATATCATTCAAAAATTACTTTTAAAAACTATAGTCTTTTTGTGTCACTTGTTTTTGAGGTAGTTATTTTTGAGAACACAAAAAATTTGCAAGAATAATCTTTGCTTTCAAAAGAGCATCAAGAGTAAATGACAGATAAAAAGATTTTACTTTGAAATAATCATTTGAACTGTGCACCTGATATTAAACTGGCCTGCAGGGACTAGCAGAACACAACGCACACGTGCTGGTTTAGGAATGATACTCCCCAGTATAGTTCTCCTACTGAGGCTCAGCAAGCCACACTGCTGCTGGCTTGCCCCCCTTTCCTCATCTCCAACTCACCCTCCCCCTAACCCATCCCTCCCTCCCATGGATGGCCAGAGAGGCGATTTGGAGTCACAATAAGAAGAGGTCATGGGTTAAGATAAGAAGGTGATAAGAAAATGAAGAGTAACAGCAACAAAATTGATAACAAAACTATACAAAAGACAGGATAATTTACATGTAAAATGGTCAGGAACTTGACCTCAATGTAAGGTTACTCTCCCTCACCAGCAACAAAGTGAAGTGGAATCAAATAACATCTGGGTCCTGGTCACACCCCCTTCTCCCTGCCCCCTCCTGCTATTGCAAAAAAAAATCAACCCTGTCTTTGGCTGAAACCTGGGCAACTCACAAAATTAGATTAATTACAAATAAATGACATATCCATATTTCTAAATAAACTAGGCTAAAAGCAAACTGTGTCACCGGGCTATTGATTCTCCATACAGCTTGTTAAAACATTGTCTGATACAGGTTTGATCCACAGCCGTAGAAACCAGAAAACAGCATGGCTCAGAGGACAGAATGTATCAAAGAATGTCTCCAATAGGCAGTGCAGATAAAATTGGTCTGGTCTGACTTCCCAGTCTCTCAAAATGATGCCACTATACTTGCACAGGCATCTTTACATCCTTTTACTCCCTCCCAGGCCATGTTTGTTTTTTTTTTCTGTCATGCTATGTGTGAAAAAATGACTGGGGGCACAATTCAAGTAGAAAGTTATAGATGCAGTTATAACCACATGGAAATTATGAGGGGATATGTGTTTACTGCTACCTGGATGGAATGTGGTCAGCATGCCCAGCTTCTCCAACAGAGAATACAATCTAAAAGGGATTAAAAGTAGAATTCCAAGAGGAACTTGGTGGTATGCTTTAGCTGATAAGCCTTGCAGCAGTTGACAACCAAGAGAGATAATGGAAGGTGGACTTCTTTTGAATGAACAACTGTGGCAAAATTCCTTTCTTTGGACTGATGTGTATCCCTGTCCCAAGGTTATCTCAGACACAATACTGACATTACCCAGCTCCAGGGTATGACTGCTGCTCGCTGAGTAAGATGTATGACTAGAATCACTCACATTCTACCTAAACACACAGAAATGCTATAAAAGTAAGTTAAGAATGGTGAGAATTTAGGAAAGACTCCGTGGTAGCTTCTTGAAACTATTGTAGGACTAAATGTCTTCTCTTCTACAGGGACACCTATTGAGTAAGAACCATACTCTACAGGCCCTGAATGATTACCTTGAGGTGATTTATGTTAGGGATTAGGGCTTGTCTGTGCAATGCTGTGAATGCATTTTTATAGTCAGATAATATCACTGGCAATCCTCAAACCTTAACCTGTCATGATATTATTATTATTATTAATAAAGAATGTTATTCTGTAAACTGTTAGTGCAAATATTTCAAGGGTGCCAGCAGTCTCCCGTGGTGAGTAAAGGTGTGGAGACCCGTGAGAAGATCTCTCATGTGGCATGTGTCCCTGAATAAGTCAGTTGAATCAACCTCTGATCTAGCACACTGTTCAGTGGAGTCCCCACAATGGGACGTTGACAGACTTGATCAGGCACAAGGATCTCAGCTTCCCTGGTGTGCTGACACTCTAATCCAACACTTAGGACTTGAGGAAATGTCCCCTTCTCATGTGACTCTGTAAAATATCAGTCTGGCAAACTCCCACACAGATCTTACACATTTCAGATGTTTAATGCTAGAAAACAGTATGCACACATGTACATAGATGCCTGTGTATGTATGTATATGCATTGCCTTGTGTATTTGTAAGGACACCATATGCAGTCCAAAGGAGACCCAGGAGCAGTGCAGTGTCATGTGACTATATTCAAACTATTTTTTTAGCCTCAAAGCTAAAGAACAAATCCTGTCCCTCTTTCATTTCAGGGTATTGACATAATTCATTGTACTCCAGCATTATGTGCCTGAGGAATCTCATTGAAGTCGGTGGAACTGTTTGTATACTATCTGCCCGTGAGCAGAGATACAGAGAATTCCCTGATCTATTTCTGAATTTAGAACTGGTAAAAGTCAATGTCAGAAATAGACTCATTTCCACCAATACATTTCCCAGAATTGCTTCCTGAATCATTTCACTTTTGAAGGATTCAAAATTATTTCACCACACTGATGAAAATTCCTTTTAACAAGGGAAAAATGTCAACTATTTAACCAAACTCAGAACCGTCTTTTTTTTTTGTTTTGTTTTGAAATAAATTTCATGTTACTGAGTTTACAGAGATTAAAATATATCAAAGGCATAAGGTAATGCCAAAAATAGTGAGTATAAAAGAGGAAGCCACTTATAAAAAATGAAATAGCATTCCTGTTTTCTGAAGCCTGGAGGGAAACATCATAAAAATGAAGAAAAAAAGCAATGGAGGAAAACCATTTCTCAGGAGAAGTGTCTTGCTAATATACATTTATTGGTTTTTGTGACCAGACTGAATTCTGACTTTGAAAGGACACAAGTGGAAAGAGAAAAATATGTTCTTTAAGAAAAGGGATATTGTTTTTTGGAGTGTAAGATCTATATTTTCATCCAAATGCTGAACTAAATTTTCTAAAGATACTGGTATAGATCACATTTGTCATGTTCACATTTATCAAAAAGCAAGGTGTGTCCCTTCTATTTCCGAAAGGAATATAATTCATATTAAATAATACATTAAACCTAATTACATAATTTTAGCAAGCTGTACATGTATAATTCCTGCAAATGTTTATGTGGGAAAATTAGACCAAATGTGACAAATTAGATCCAAACCATATTGTTCTTCTTTTAATGAGGAGTATTCTGGATTATTTTACTCTTTTATATGTGTTATAGAAGTTATGCATGTTGTCTACTGTAACAGAGCTGGACTAGGTTTCTGCTGAATAAATAAACCAAAAGATGTATTCCACTATAAAAATACCTTTTATTAATAACACTTCAGCTCAAGCTGCCTGTGTCTGAAGAAGGACCCTGAATGAACAAATTCCCAGGCACTCTTACTCCTACAGTCTAAGCTCCCTGCCCCTCACACAAAATTTGGGTCAATAGCTTATTAGGGTCTGGTGTATTCCTGTTCTTCATTGGGTCCCTTCATAGGTGAGCAATTTCTTTCCTTATCTCTGGGCTGCAGGTTCCTCTGGTGATTGCACCTTCCTTATCTTCAGTCTTGAACAATCTCTAGGGCCTGCTTTTATTTAACTAGGTAAAAGTTCACTATATCTAGGTGAAAGCTCAGAGCTTGCCATCTAAGGCTTCAGCAAAGTGAGCTGCTGAAGCTAGGCAAGTTATGCTAAAAAACTTTTATATAAAAAGAATTGCAAATAATACAGAGTATGTCAAAAGGCTTTCTCTTTATTTTATAGAAATATGCAATTTATCAACATAAAGAAATACAAAGAATGCCTCATTTTATTTAATAGGTGATTAACACTTTGACTAACACCTGACTAAAAATCTTTGGGCTAATATCAGGGGTGCATTCTTTTAAGAAAGAACTCAGCAGTATTCACAAGCCATTCCTTTACTTACAGAAATGCATTTCTGTACAAAATACAACACAGTTTCTAAATGTATAAAAATTCTGAAAGCCCTTACAATTATGTATAATTCATATTGCTTTTGTACATTTTTCTGATTAAATTCTTCTACTCAGTAAAAAATATGACATAAAATGAGACATTGCTTGGTCTAAAATAACAATAATAATATCATAGTTTACAAAAACAGCCATTTGTACTAATTAATTCACTAGGGAAAAAAACTCATCTCCTACACATAAATAATATGTAATTTAATGAATCTATGGGACACTGGAGAGAAGGAATTGCCTGTTTATTTGTTTTGAGCATTTAGATTATTTATTGAATCTTGATGTTAATTTTAAAATAGGTTATCTTTATTCCAGCAATGTATTTTCCTTTTATCTGCAAAAAGATAAAAAAACCGATAAAATTTCAACCTGAGGACAATTCCCACTAAACCCAATAGAATCTGAAATGTAATGGCAAGGAAGAAAAATGAAAATGAATGCATAAAAATGCAATATATGGTGAAATGAAAATAAAAGAAAGATAAAATACGCTGTCAGATGTTTTCCTCACATTTTGCTATGTATTTTTGACTTCACTGGAGTACAGAAGAACATATTTTTTTATTACCAGTTCAAACATGAACATAAAGATATAGTACCCATTTAAATCAATGTCATTTAACAGAAAGGATTATGATGGTGTGAATTTATTAGGTAAGAACAGACAAGATCAGAATCTTTCTGGTTTGTTCTTTGTTTTTGATATCTTCATTAGACCTTGAGTAAGAAACTGAGTGATATTCACATAAATACTAGATGCACACATCCCAGTCTGCTGAAGAGGCTCCTGAGAATACCTGCTCCTGTTCCACTAAGTGCTAAGAACTTGCACTGGGTCTTAGCTAGGTTTAAGAACTCATCAGACTGAAAATATTGTCATGACACTGAGATTCATTACTATATTAAAAAATTGCAAAATATTTTATCAGATGGAAACTTTTCAAACCAATTTTTTATTCCTACTGTTAAGTTTTGTGTCCATAAACATTTCCACTTCCCTTCCTTTCCCTCCCCTTTGATAGAAAAAAGAAAATTCTTTTAGAGGAAAAAAAAAACATTGTCAAAGTAAAAGAATATTTCTTTCTAAATCTCTTTACATACAACCCTCTAATGTTGCTTGAAGAACGATTTTCAGGAAGGAGAACATTTTCAGAACTTGTGCTTACAGTCAATCTTTGCAACATGTGCACAATACTATGCCCAAAGCACAGTATTGACCATTCTATATCATTTACTTTCAAGTTATAAGACTCAAAATAAATAAATAAAATGTAAAAAAAGCAGTTTTTGTTTTAAAGACATTATCTGAAACAGATAAAAAAATGCAATTTTATAGTCAGCAATCAAAAGTAAGCATACATGTTTTTTACTGAAGTTTTGTTTACTTGATAAAGTCTGGAGGATATGTAGAATTTGCAAGGGCTATTTATACCACTGTCAATTTACCTTAGCAATGGAGCTAACTGATTTATCACAGCTATGTCAGCATTAATCTTGTTCCAGTTTTCCTAACACAGCCAAGACAGACGTACATGCTGAGTGGATCTTTGTAACAAGCCAGAGTACACATATTTTGCAGCCCATTGATTAATGTTTTCAGATTCAAACTCACAGTGTCTACATCTGAAAAGTTCAAAATATAATAAAATAAGCAGAATATTTGGCAGACTTGCATTTATAAACTAGCAAAAATCTAAAGACTCATAGGACTGACCTTCTAGATCATTTGGTGCATGAGAGAACATGTCATTTTCATGTGCACTTCCCTAAATTAAATTTTTTATGTTATGGACAAGATTAGAAAAAGAAACTGAAGAAGGAAAGAAAAGAACATCCAAACAAACAAAAAAAACTCTCAACTATCAGATTTCATTTTTTCACACAATAGTGCTAATTTATTATATCTAACATTGTTTGTAGGATCTCATTTAGCACCTTTCAAGGAAAGAATAGGACATGATACAAATAATCTCTCAAAATAAAAAATTAAAATGATAAACCAATAATCTGTATGAAGAAAATAAAGTCAGACCATTAAATTGTACCTAGAAATATTTTAAGACATTTTAAAAATCTACAACAAAATCTAACTAGCACATAGTCTAGAATTCATGACATTCCTGCAGAAAACACTGCCCAGTCTTCATTCTGCCAGAATCCCTTAAATTATGCAGCTGATATCTGGCAGACCCCACTGAACCATTAGGTAGGATAAAATTTTAAAGTGTAATAGTTGCCACTAACAGACATTATTTTCTTGCATGCAATACAT
Organism: Alaudala cheleensis; assembly: GCA_013398995.1. Taxonomy (NCBI): domain Eukaryota; kingdom Metazoa; phylum Chordata; class Aves; order Passeriformes; family Alaudidae; genus Alaudala; species Alaudala cheleensis. Next base: position 324,642 of record VWYE01020333.1, read on the forward strand.
TGTTCATTGAATTTCACTGACAAATGAAAAAACTTCTCACAATGCAGTGACTGTAAGTGATAGAAACTTCAAACTGGGGTAGATGCTCTTCTAAGGAAGAGAGAACTTGCAGTCAGCATGCTGTAGCAGGAGCTAGCTCTTTGCATCAGGGGTACAAACTGGTTAAATGGCACGAGATCATTGATCAACTTTTGTTTAACTTATGGGCATAGCCAGTGGCATGAAGCATATCACTGTGCACAGAATTGAAAGTAACACAGTGATATCACATGCCTTTTAAGACTGCTTGTTAGGTACATTTGAGTCTTCTGGAACACACCTCAACACACTGGTGATTGCTTATTGTCCTTGTTTTGGCCAAGGGTGGGTGGGAGGTAGAACATGGAGCTGTGTGGGTGTGTCCAGGTTATTATTCTATACCACTCACACTGTTGCTGCAGAAGCATAAATAAGGGATTTGCACTTCCATGAAGAGGTGTGGGATCCCAGGATACCCCTCTGGGGGCCCTGGGTGGTCCGGGACCATGGCAGGGGGTCTGGGGACCTCGGCGGGAGGTCAGAGGTGGCAGTGGTGTTGGTCTTAGCCCGTGGGAGAGATTGCAAGCATTGTATGAGGAATCCCAGGCCACAGAAGTTTAGATTGGAGTGATAGTNTTCTCACAATGCAGTGACTGTAAGTGATAGAAACTTCAAACTGGGGTAGATGCTCTTCTAAGGAAGAGAGAACTTGCAGTCAGCATGCTGTAGCAGGAGCTAGCTCTTTGCATCAGGGGTACAAACTGGTTAAATGGCACGAGATCATTGATCAACTTTTGTTTAACTTATGGGCATAGCCAGTGGCATGAAGCATATCACTGTGCACAGAATTGAAAGTAACACAGTGATATCACATGCCTTTTAAGACTGCTTGTTAGGTACATTTGAGTCTTCTGGAACACACCTCAACACACTGGTGATTGCTTATTGTCCTTGTTTTGGCCAAGGATGGGTGGGAGGTGGAACATGGAGCTGTGTGGGTGTGTCCAGGTTATTATTCTACAACACTCACACTATTACTGAAAAAGCACAAATAAGGGATTTGCACTTCCATGAAGAGGTGTGGGATCCCAGGATACCCCTCTGGGGGCCCTGGGTGGTCCGGGACCATGGCAGGGGGTCTGGGGACCTCGGCGGGAGGTCAGAGGTGGCAGTGGTGTTGGTCTTAGCCCGTGGGAGAGATTGCAAGCATTGTATGAGGAATCCCAGGCCACAGAAGTTTAGATTGGAGTGATAGTCAGTGAATCATGGGGTGAGAAGTGGATTTGTGGATTTTTGGGGTAGGGGCTTGAAAGAAATGGGGTGGAAGATTTTGGGTGTGTTGTTGTTCTTTTCCTTCTTCTCTTCCACCTTTTGCTCTGACATTGATGTTCTTGGATTGGTTTGGAGGGGATAAACACATTTTAATATAATGAATTGGTATTAGTAATTGACTATAAATGCTGGATACGTGGAGTTCTGTGTAGGGGGCAAAGTCCACCCAGGTAGGCAGGGATTTGAACCTGGCCGCTTTGCAGTGCAGACTGCAGCAGGGCAGAGAAAGAATGTGTTAGATAAGAAAAAGTAAATAACCTTGAATCACACCACAGACGAGTCCGGAATTTCTCTCCAGACGTGGGGCTTGAGAAGAAGACTTTCCTAACATTCTGGGGTTCATTTCAAACTATCTAATCCCAGCAAAGAGGCATCTGTGGCTTCAAGTGGAAGAAAAAGGGGATGCACAGATTCTCCACTGCCATTTTTGTTCCTTCTTTCCAGGGGAGTAAATGGTGAACAAAGTGGTGTGCTTTGTCCGTCATTTTTTTTTAATTGAACTGATGCTTTGGGATGGCTGAGCACAAACAGAGAGCTAGAGAATAAAGTAGATATTTATTGAAAGGCCCTGGGATACACCTTGGGCACAAGAGCTTGACCAGGTGGACCCCAAATAGCCACAAGATGGCCCCAGTCACAAGGCCTTACACTATTNTAAGTGTTGGTTCATTTGCATATTGGGTTTAATTGTCCAATTACAGCTCCAGGCTGTGAAGTCTCATCCTTCTTGTTTTTCTCTTCAGTCCATCGTTGTTTATACTTTTGGGCCTGAAAGTTGTCCTTGGTTTTCAGCAGGAAAGGATTTGTTTTGTTTACTACTACCTACTAGCACTAAATACGAGGCTTAAAACTACATCCGAGACAGCATGGAATTTGAAAGACATAAAAGCTACAACTTAAGGCATCAGTCTCAGGCTTAGGGAAGGAGCATGGGTGCAAACAATTTGCCCAGCATTATTGGTTCCTTTCCTTGCCTTCAGCTGTGGGATGCAGATGGGTTTGTCTGCCATTTTCTTCTTTGTCTCAGGAGCCACATGGCACCAGCTCACATTGGGTCAGTTGGACTCTATGAGCATTTTACATATGTTAACTCTGTTTTTATATACGTTTGTCAATATTGTTGTTGCTGTTACTGTTTGTTTTCTTATCACATTGTTGTTTCCAATAAATTTTTCCTTGTCTCAACTTGGGTAGGGGAAGGGGACTGGCTGCATAAGTTTGATTTCCAGCTCAGTTTAAACCACAACACCAATACTGCTCAATCTCTAGATTTTTCCCTAGTACAATATTTGGTTTGTTTAGCTATTAAGCTTTAAGGCAAGACCAGGACTGAAAACAGAGATCAAAGAAAGACTCATCTGAAATGACAGTAGGTTCCTATGATGCATTTGGCTCTTTTCACCTCCATAATCTTCAACCACTCTTCAATACACTGAAGGCATATAGCTCATTTTCACATTCTGGCCTGTTCCATCACGTACTCCTATTTCAGGTACACAGTGGCACTGTTCATTGTGGTACTACAATGTATCCAGTAGATATTCAGAGACAAGTGCTTTGCACCAGCATGGATATTAATTTCAAACACAGGTGACCTCTCTTGATGTGATGAGTGTAGGTTTTATGAAAGAGAAAAGCATAGTTTTAGAGCTTAGTTGCTGTTCTTTCTGTATTTATCGATAATTTGTGACACATATAGATTTGCCAAGCAAACCACTAGTTAGACTGCTACCAGATGGAACATTTTCCCTTTTGACATTTAGGTACATTTATACAAACTCATTTATACAAACTCAAAGGCATTCTTTTCTACAACTTTAGCAGGAACCAGGAGAAAATTCACCCATCACACAATGGATCAAATATGAACTATGAGTACTTAAAAGCTGTACTTTTCTTTCTGCATTAGTCTATTTTTCATATTTTNCAATGTATCCAGTAGATATTCAGAGACAAGTGCTTTGCACCAGCATGGATATTAATTTCAAACACAGGTGACCTCTCTTGATGTGATGAGTGTAGGTTTTATGAAAGAGAAAAGCATAGTTTTAGAGCTTAGTTGCTGTTCTTTCTGTATTTATCGATAATTTGTGACACATATAGATTTGCCAAGCAAATCACTAGTTAGACTGCTACCAGGTGTAATATTTTCCCTTTTGATATTTAGGTACATTTAAACAAACTCAAAGGCATTCTTTTCTACAACTTTAGCAGGAACCAGGAGAAAATTCACCCATCACACAATGGATCAAATATGAACTATGAGTACTTAAAAGCTGTACTTTTCTTTCTGCATTAGTCTATTTTTCATATTTTTCACTAGCTGTTAAATGTGTTGTCACCACTTTTAGAGAGGCTGATGATCCATTTGGTATTCAGAGTGTGTGTTATAAGCATAGAGTGATTTATATAGAAAGGTATGAAGGTGACATATTTTGCCCTGAGGCACAAATGCCCAGTGAGATCGCTTAAAAACGGATGGCCCATCTCTAGAGTTATCTAAGAGTGAACAGAGACCACTTTCCTTTTTTTCAGATAAGATCTTTAATAATCTTCGACAATTTTTGAGAAACAGACCAGACAAGGCAACCATGACAAATATAAAAATTATGTGAAGGTGACTTTGCAAACTGCATCAATCTCTCCTGCACCAGTAACTGTAAGAAACTTGATTTTGTGTCATTCCCTTTTCAGTGTTCTTTTTGTACCTTTTCTTGAAGGCAGAGAAAGGGATGGTAAGCAGTGCAACTTGGTTAAATAAAGCAAAAGAAAAAGCCCTTCTATATTTATATTTGTTTTACCATGTACTCCATTTAAAATCTAAAAGTGCAAAACACTCAAATTTTATGCTTCACATAAAATTTAGACTGTCAACTTGAATATAGATTTGTCTAAATTGATCTTCAGGACAATCAGGATTCATATTGAATATACTGTTATGAATAGGTTAATAATCGACTTTGCTATGAATGGCAGCAATGTATCATCTATATACAACATGAAGTGTTACCATTTACTGCCTCAACCTGTCTATTTTTTTAATTTCTTCATAATTTCTGTCAGGGTTTCCATTACTATATTAAGTAAGATGGGTGAAAGCAAATCAATAATTTACTGTTATTTTACTGGGTGCAAAAAATAGAAATGGATCTGAAGAAGTAAGAAATAAGACAGTTATGAAAATTATGAAAATTATGAAATTTATGAAATTTATAAATTATTAAAATTTTACATTTACAGTGTATGCTATGTAAAATCTCACCATTTAATTCCCTCCACCCCAGCCCTGCTTTTCCATTACCATGCAATAATTCAATAGAATTAATAACTTACATTATAAAATAAAAAACTGCATGTGAAACACAGGCATTATGGCTAACACTACTACTGTAGCTCCCATCAAGCCATAGCATGTGCATCCTAGTTTCTAATAAGACAACCTGCTGCATTTCTTTCTTCTTGTTGTTAGAAGATTATGTTAAATCCTTAGGTAACTAAGGATAAACTGAAGAAATACCAGAAGAGGAATCAGGAGAAAAGAAAAAACTGCATATTTTTCCCTCCAGGGCTTAGTGCTTGAGGGGATATGTAGACATCTTTTGATGTTTACAAGCTGAAGTGCTTTGTTTATCAGACATGGAAAGTATACCCATGTAGCTTTGTGTTCTGTGATTATTTACCTGAAGTTGCTTGTTGTTTCTTCGTGGCTTAACCCCAGCTAACACCCAATCCCCACACAGTCACTCGCTCGTTCTCCCACCAGCAGCATCAGGGAGAGAACTGGAAGAGTAAAAGGTAGAAAACTCATGGACTGAGTTCAAGGCAGTTTAATAGGGAAGGCAAAAGCTGCTCACACAAGCAAAGCAAAACAAGGAATTAAATCAGTTTCCCACTGTGCAGGCAGTTCTTCAGTCGTCTCTAGGAGAGCAGGGCTCCATCGTCTATAACGATTAACAAACACCACTATTCCAAATGTCCCTCGTTCCTCCTTCTATATCCAAACTGAGCATGATGCCATATGGTCTGGAATATCCCCCTGGTCAGTTTGGTCACCTGTCCTGCCTTTGTCACCTCCCAACCTCCCATGCAACCCCAACCTCCTTGCCATTGTGGGAGTCCAAAAAGCACACATTGTTCAGCAACAGCAGAAACATCTCCATATTATCAACCCTGTGTTCAGCACAAATCCAAAACACAGCCCCATAACAGCCATTGTGAAGAAAATGAACCCTTCCCCAGCCAAAACTAGCACAAATATACATACATGATTAAGGACTACTAAAAATTTTGCATAAAAATATTCAAATATCTTTAAACACCACCTTCCACTGTCCTCGAGATCCTTGGAAATTTTCTTATATTAGGCAGTGTAAGAAATTATCTCTTAAAGAGATTGAAATTAAGCTATTTAAGGAAAATTATTAAAGTATTGTTAGAAATCTTATACCATAAGTTAACCATTGGGCACTGATACATGCCTTTAACACACAAAGTTCTACTTGGGAAGAACTCTTGAAAAAACAACATTTGCATGCATGTAAAAAGAAGTATAAATATACATCCATTTATATTTTCAACTCTGCAATTATAGATATAGTGTTTCTATGCTTTGAAAAATGTACAAGTATATGAGTGTGTTTATGGATGTATAGATATGTACATGTATGTTTATATGTATATGTGTATATGTGTATTTGTATGTGGCTTTAGTATTGTTTGATAAATTTTAAAAATTAATTATGCATATCATGTATGAAAATTATCATGTTTTTTTCCTTATTATGTAAGTGAAAAACAGTGAAAATGAGAAAAAATATGTTCTTCTTTCAATTTTTTCTTACCTTTCTGTCATTCACTGCTATATGGAAACAGTAGAGAAACAATGATAAACTTGAGGGACAGAGAAAAGGAATATGAGAAAGTCAAGCTGCAAAGGCTGAACAATGGGCAAAGCATATTTTCTCTTATGAAGATATACACATAAAGCAAAAGGCAGGAACTTGGACAAAAATGAAGAGCAGAAGGCTAAAGAGGTAGTCAAGAATGAATGAACAAAGATTTTAGAGAAAACCTCAGGGCAGCTGGATACAAGACAGACATTTCAGATGAAATGCAGTTTAAAAGATAAGTAAAAAGGTGACTTTGAGACTTTGAACTAGTCTTTTTGCTTAGTGAATGGATTTAGTCATTCATAGTCTACTGCTGAGTTTGAAGGAGATTTTTTTTAAACCTGATAACAAAAGATATTTGAATGATGTAATATCATGTAAGTTCATGAGATCAGTATTGGCTATCTCTGATCCTTGTAAGTAAAGATGGATAATAGCAAACATCAGGAAGCTATTTTACTTCCCTGTCCTGTGACTAGAAGTTGGAAGGCATTATTTTAGTACTTTTCAGATTCTCAGTAGGCATTTTCGTTTTTCTTTGACATACAGATACTCTAATGATTGTGAACAACAGCACCTTCTCCTTCACTCCCCTACTTCCTCTTTCCAGAAATGCAAGGCACCAAATAGTGTTGTTGTCCTGTGCTATTGTGGGGTCAGACATTTGTCAGTTTTCTTTAAATAAAGTCTGTTATTTCACAAGCATCAGTTTGAGTTCTGGCAGATATGGTTTTCCTTCTGTCTTCTCTGCATGCTACATAAAGTATATATCTGTATCTAAAAGTAATGTAAATAATCACCCTCCTTGAATAAAGGACTACTTCTACTTATTGCAAATCTGTCTCAAAGGAAATAGCAAAGTTCCTGATGAAAACAAGTGAGTTAAAATGTTACAAGGAAGAAAATCAATCTAAAAACTACTCTTCTGTTTTACTTTGAACACAACAAAATGTCTTTTGAAACCATCTTCTCTTCAAGTACATTCTTATGAAAGTTATTGAGGGGCTAAGTGTATCCCAACTTTTTATATTCTTCAGTCTGTTCAGCTTAATATTGATTTTATTCCATCTTTGCTTGTAATTTTCTTCTTTCATCTAATAAGAAAGGTTTGATACAATACTGAACAACCTGAGGAAGACTATTACCCCTTAAAAACTAATCAAATTTATTTCCAAGCAATGTTTTGTCATTGCTTTTTTTTTCTCATTAAAATCAGAGATATGATTAATAGTATTTTTTTTTTTTATTTTCTCTATCTTTTGTCTAATTCTAGTCAGGATAACAATGGTGTAGTCTATCTAAGAAATGCTTACTCTCAACCACTGTTCTTGTTGTGAGTCACACTTAGGTCCTTTAGTACATACTCAACTGCCAAAGCCTGTAAAATGCCTTTTTAAATCCTCCTAATATCATAGAAGAGATGAAAGGGACCTCTGTAAGTCAGCTAGTCCAACTCCACCTTGTCAAGCAGTATCACCTGGAGGGAATTACTCAGAGTTGTGTCCAGCTAGATTTTGAATGTCTCCAGAGTGAGACTCCACAACATCTCTGGGCAGCCTGTTCCAGTTCTATGGCATCCTCACATTAAAGAGGTTCTTCCTCATGTGGAACTTTCTGTGTTCCAGTTTCTCCTCACTACCTCTTGTCTATTGCTCAGCATTACCAAGAACAGCCTGGCTCTATCCTCTTCAATCCTTCCTTCAGATACTTGCATACATTGACATGACCTTGCCTCAGTCTTCTCAAGTCTGAACAGGCCCAACTCTCTAATCAGCCTTCTTGCCCCCTAGGACACACTGCCGGCTCATGGACAGCTTGTTGTCCACCAGGACCCCCGGGTCCTTCTCTCCAGCAGGTCAGCCCCCAGCCTGTACTGGGATATGAGGTAAATTCTCCCCAGGTGCAGAAACCTGCACTTGCCTTTGTTGAATTTCAGAAGGCCTTGCTCTGTCCATCTCTCCAGTCCATCTCTGTCAAGGTCCTTCTGCAGAGTTACACAGCACTCTGGGGTATTGGCCACTTCTGCCAGTTTCATGTCACCCCCAAACTTGCTGAGGTTACACTCTGTCCCTTTATCTCAGCCTGTCTTCATGTTAAAGGTTCTACAGCCCTCTTATCANCATAATCTAAGAAATGCTTACTCTCAATCACTGTTCTTGTTGTGTGTCACGCTTGGGTCCTTTAGTACATACTCAACTGCCAAAGCCTGTAAAATGCCTTTTTAAATCCTCCTAATATCATAGAATCACAGAAGAGCTATGGGTGAAAGGGACCTCTGTAAGTCAGCTAGTCCAACTCCACCTTGTCAAGCAGTATCCCCTGGAGGGAATTACTCAGAGTTGTGTCCAGCTAGATTTTGAATGTCTCCAGAGTGAGACTCCACAACATCTCTGGGCAGCCTGTTCCAGTTCTATGGCATCCTCACATTAAAGAGGTTCTTCCTCATGTGGAACTTTCTGTGTTCCAGTTTCTCCTCACTACCTCTTGTCTATTGCTCAGCATTACCAAGAACAGCCTGGCTCTATCCTCTTCAATCCTTCCTTCAGATACTTGCATACATTGACATGACCTTGCCTCAGTCTTCTCAAGTCTGAACAGGCCCAACTCTCTAATCAGCCTTCTTGCCCCCCAGGACACACTGCTGGCTCATGGACAGCTTGTTGTCCACCAGGAGCCCTGGATCCTTCTCTCCAGCAGGTCAGCCCCCAGCCTGTACTGGGATATGAGGTAAATTCTCCCCAGGTGCAGAAACCTGCACTTGCCTTTGTTGAATTTCAGAAGGCCTTGCTCTGTCCATCTCTCCAGTCCATCTCTGTCAAGGTCCTTCTGCAGAGTTACACAGCACTCTGGGGTATTGGCCACTTCTGCCAGTTTCATGTCACCCCCAAACTTGCTGAGGTTACACTCTGTCCCTTTATCTCAGCCTGTCTTCATGTTAAAGGTTCTACAGCCCTCTTATCATCTTTGTATCACTCATCTGGATTTCCTCCAACATTCCTCCATTATAGCTTTCCAATTCACAGCATTGTCTTGGATGTCCCAGGACAAAGCCAGCGGCATAGGGGGTTAATAACTAGCAGCAAACTGAAGTATTTTCACTATTCTCTTAGCAAATTAACATTCTAAGAGAACAACAAAAAAATAGCAATGATAACATAAAAACAGGCAATTCTTTTCCAATCCAATATAATCATATTGGGTCCAGGATGAAAAAGGATACCGAAATCCAACATTTTACACAATTTACACAATGCTAATGGAGACTACATCAGAAGCCCGAGTGTGCCAGCAAGCTCTGATGGTCCTGACCAGGCTCTAAAGGTCTTTCTCTGTAATCCTGTTCTACAAGTGCTGCCCCTGCCAGAAGTTTGGTTACCAGCGTTCCAGGTCTCTGATGTACTGCAACTGTGTAAACCTGGATCAGAAGGCTGGAAGAATCATGACACTGTAAAAAAGAAGCAGCAAGAACGCACCTCTGGAATTTCCAGACATTGTCCTCTACCCTAAAGGGCTGCATTTAACTCCAGACTCTTAGTTCTTGCCTGACCATTGTCACCAGAACATTATATCTGGCATTGCACTTTGCTGATTCTGAAACTATATCATGTTATTACATGCAGTGGTGTGTCCTGGAGCACTGTTGTTGCTCTAAGGCTTAAGGATAAATTTCCATGACTTCCCAAGGAGATTTTTGATTTCCAGAGGAGGATTTTCACTGACAAAGAGTAATTATTTTAGAGGTCTCTGCAAGTGTTTTTATTGCTTCCCTTTCTACCACTGTCCCCCGCTCCCCATTAGACTATGTTTTTTCTTCACTTGGCAAATATGGATATGGAGTTAATTTTATACTTATTAATAAAACTATGCTATCTGGGTATAGGTCACCTTCTCACACACAAATTAACTATTTATTTCTGTTGATGTATACCAGGAATGCAATGGATAGTAAAGTGTCATTTTGGAAATATAAAACCATTTAAAAGCTAAAGTTAAATTAGTCAATTATATTGACCCTACTTTCAGCGGTGTCCTTTTCCCATCATACAGTCTACTTAGCAAGAAAGTAGAGATTTTCTTATTTTGTGTAAATTGTCAAAAAAAAAAAAAAAAAGGTAAAAGAAAACAGAAAGCCTATTCAAAATTTCTTTATCTATCAAGGGAACAATAATTTCCACACTGCATGATGGAACTTAGGGAAATGATACGAAAGTTACAAAAGTAATTTTACAGGAAGCCCAGGAATGAATTGAATTATTTCATCTGACTCACACAGGGAAAAAAATAAAAGAAAGGGAAAAACCCCAAATCAGATTCTGTAGTTAAACACACCCTCTAAGTACCCTGATTTTCATCCAAAAAGGCATTGAAATATAGCAATTGTATTATTAAGGAATAAAAATAAACTTCTCCCAAAGTGAATAACCTAATTTTGAGAAACATCATGATTCATTCTTTTCATTCCTTTCATGTATTACATGTTTAAAAGAGAGAATGAAAGCAACTTCCTATTTAACATTACACTTTGGTTTTCTCAAAAAATGACCCTCTACTCCACTCCCCTTTCATCCAGTTAATAATTTGAAGGCTCAATTTACTTCAAAATTTGTTTATACCACAGTTTTTTTCTGATTTTTCTATGAGAAATTATTAGAAGATGATTCTGCAGCTACTACAGATAAAAGCTTTAAACTTAATGCTCTTCAGAAATTGATTTCCTTTCTAGAAGGAGGGGTAAAAAAAACCACCTAATATGCAGGAACATTGATTTTCTCCAACATGAGACTCACTCCAAAAGTGAATCCTTCCCTTTTTGAAGTCTACAGTTCTTCATGATCTGATCCAGCATGGGTCACTGCAGGGGGACAGCTGCCTTACACTGATCTTCATTGCAGGCTCAGGGCACATGGACACCTCTTCCCCCTCTTTTTTTGTGACTTGGTGTCTGCAGGGATATTTCTCTCACACATTGACAGGTTGACTCTGTTTGACATATAGAGTTTCCTATCCCTGAAAACTGCCACAAAAAACTAATACCAGGTTAAAGTTTGCATTCCCGAAATTCAGGGTTCTGGCCGTTTTTTGTACTGCTTCCTCTTAGTATTATGACCTCCACCTTCTCATGGTCACTGAAGCAAAGGCTGCCCACAGATTTCAATCCACAGCTCATTCTTCTTCATTTGTAAATAACAGGTTCAAATGACAACCTTTCCTTGTCAGCTTCTCGAACAGCTTTGTTGGGAAAATGTCATCAATGCAATCATAGATTGCTTGAGCATTGATATGTAGCCTTTTTAGCAAATTTTAAGGTGGTGAAAATTCTCCATCAAAGCCAGGACTGGTCAATGTGAGATTTCTTTCCAGTTTAACCCAAATTAACCTCTCTGAAGAACCAGTATCCATCCATTGTAATTCACCAGTGTGTGAAGTGTGGGCATATGAACTAATTAAGCTTCTAAATTAAAAAATGTTCTTTCATTTACATGCCTTAAGTTTGATAAATTTTAACAACTTTTACTGGATTTTGCTCAGGTGAAAGAGTGTATAAAATGTAAGTTATCAAAACTAACTGCAAGTTATGGAAAAAAAAAAAAAAGATGACAGTTGCTTAAAATTCTATCACATTTGAGGGGTTGTTTTGTTCACTTGGAAGTCTATCACCCCACCAAAGTGTATCACCCATTCAATAATCTCAATGTCCATAAAAAAGTGGTAGACATAAACCTGATTTTTCTGCAACTCTCTCAAGAATCAACAATATAGATTCCTTGTTTCTGTTTTCTCCACACACATAAGACATTAATATTAAAATTTTAGAAATGAACATGAGATGTCTGTTGTTATGTGTCTTAGATTTCTTATCTCTAGTACTGAAATACTTTTATTTTCTACTTGTGGCTGTAGCATTGTGGCAGGATGGTGAAATGCTGCTATTTTCTCGAAGTGTCTCCTTCAGAAGCCACTCGGAGGAGACCCCAGGAGCAATCATTTCAAGTCCATGCACACACACATGCCACAAATAGCTCAGCAAAGGAAAGGCAGGAATGGCCTTCTGTATGATGAGCTCCAGAGAAGGTTTATTACACCCTCCATGCCGAAGGGATCAGGGACAAAAGACCAAGTGTAGGGAAGTCAGAGTGGTTCCGGGATGGTAACAAGAGATCTCTAGAGTCCAGACTGCTCTTAGAACATGCAGTTTATTACAAGGGTCATGGGTAACAAAAGGGGGGACTTACCCAAGCTGCCAGCCACAGCTAAGAGCAAGCCCTGGAGAAAGAGAGGGAGAGAGAGAGAAAGAGAGAGAGAGAGAAAGAGAGAGAGAGAAAGAGAGAGAGAGAAAGAGAGAGAGAGAAG